>JAOVVB010000018.1:16534962-16545917 GCA_028570985.1 Heterobranchus longifilis | reverse complement strand
ATCCAGTGGCTGGGGTTTGGGCACTGGCTGGGAATCGAACCCGGGCCTTCCGCATGGCAGGCGAAACACCTACCACTAAAGTTTATTCACAGTAGGAGGGATTACACTGTAGACTAGACAACAGTACATCCCAGAGCACCTTGCACACATGCAATCCAATGCAAGCAATTCTAGAAATTATTACTGCATAGATTGAAGTAAAGTGTCCCAATATTAAAATAAAGAAATCTCTGAAACTCCGTTTCCGTACAAGCTAAAACATTATATAGTGTCTCAACCTGCTATAAGTGCAGTGTAAAAAAAGGTGTGTCAGCCGAGCATTGGAACTATTTTAAATACTATACCAATGACTCGCTCTTCTACTCAGGGCAACAAATTCGTAATCAGTAAAATCAGCAGTCTGGCATCCCAGGCATTTCAGAGGCATTTCATGCAGCATCTTATTGAGGAACAGCGCTCGGCTGGGAGTTTCACTTAAACTGATAAGGAGGTGAAAAATGAAGAAATTTGTGTAATGTGGCCCAACAACTACATTCTTCTTTGACCTTGTGGCTCTTCACAGTCATAAGATCGGCATTCCTGTGTCCAAGTATGAACATGTGACAAATCTTTGAATGCAGTATTTAATCGGACTTGTTGCTTGTTGCTTTCTCTCCCCATGCACACGACACACATCGTGGTGTAGAACACATTTTTGCCCCTTAGCAAGAAACTTGTACCTTCTTGTTCTTGTTACAACACATAAAGAGTGGTGTTTGCATTTCTCCATAGCGAAATGTTGCTCAACCCTCATGGTGTTTTGACATTAAATAAAGACAGGTGCATAAATCTGACATGCAATAAATACTTGCTGCTTAACAGCTCATAGTGCCATGCAGATTAAAGCGGAGCTAGATCAGCAAGTAAGGATGTGTTCTAGTGACGAGAAGATTTTGAGCTCCAGTCTCAGGACAGTCAGTGAACAACTCGCTGGACGAGTGTTATGTGTTTATGACTTTCAACTTTCACTGCTCTGTTTCAGCATGCCTGGGGAAAATATAAGGAATCGGGTTGGTCGACAGGCAGGTGTTACGATATCCAATGAGGAATTGATGAAGGAAGATCCAGTGCAAGAGAATAATAAGAACAAGGAGAAAGGGGAAGGGGGCTGCCGACGGTGGTTTCGCAAAATCTGCCCATGCTGCTGTCGTCAAGCCAGCAAAGAACCCGAAGCCATCGTCCTTGAGCACAATGCAGAGCCAGACGATGACGGAAAAAAGCCACCAGCGGAAACTGTCGAGACAAATGGTGAGGCGGTGAATGCAGCGCACCGTGGGATATCTAGTTTATAATACTATATCACATACTTATTCTTAGATACAAATTTCTCACTTTCTTTCTCTGTTTTTCTCTCCTTCTTGTTTTGCCTTTCTTCCAGAAAATCTGTTAACAGTGCGCTCCATAGACCTCATCAAGTCCAAAAAAGGCGAAAACCGCCTGGATCATCACACGGAGCATTACCATAGCGATAACCTCATCGTCCGCAGAGGGCAGGCGTTTCACATGTGGATCGAGCTCTCACGAGCTTTCAACCCCCAAACTGACAAACTACACCTCGAGCTCAAACTTGGTGAGTATTATTAGTCGGCATTTAGCCTTTAATGAGTCAGTACTCACGTTTTGCAGCCTGCTAAAAAAGTAAAAAAGTAAAAAAATTTTTTTAACTTAATTTACTGATTATAGATGGTTTTCAAATGAAGTGTGTCCTGGCCAATATGGGAACAGCTCTGATTAGACCTGTGGTGTGAAACAATCGCTTTCTAACAACCTGATGCGAAATTAATCGTCTTATTAATGCAAATGTAATAATTATATGAGAAGTTTTAACTATGAAATGAAAATTTATGAAATTAAAGTAATAAAAGGAATAGGGACAAATATTTTACTGCGACAGACTTCAAAGAGCCTAAAGATAACCCTTTAGGGACCACTAAAGATAGGGGCCAGGGGTAGCTCAGTGATTAAGGCATTGGACTACGGTTCAGAAGATCCCAGGTTCAAACCCCACCAAGTTGCCACTGTTGGGCCCTTGAGCAAGGCCCTTAACCCTCAACTGCTCAGATGTGTAATGAGATAAAAATGTAAGTCACTGTGGATAAGAGTGTCTGCCAAATGCCTAAATATAATACAATTTAAGAATTGATAGTTTACATACCAACTTAAGCAGCATTTCCCCTCTTGTCTGTTCCAATCACTCAGCATTCAGCATCAGCAGTATACAGTACTAATCACCGGCCTGATCATCTGTCTTTAAGCCTTAGGTTAGATGTTGTTTTTAGGTCTTTATTATTCACTCGCTATATTCGTAATCAAATATATAATCTCACTATATTCTAATTAAAGAATATATTGAGTAGCAATCCGGTTTAACAAATGACAGAAAAATCAGTCTTTCTAAAGACATCAGGTTACGGATTCATCAGGTTAGGAAAAAGCTACGTGACAGTTATTTCTTTAATCAGAAATCAGCTGTATGGTTGTGGAAACAACATTTTCCCAGAATATCAGTAATATCTAACAGTTTTAATCTAGTGGGTACATTTGGCTGGCGGCCACAATGCAAACAGATTTTAAATGATTTTAAATAACAAGTATTTTTTTAATGGTCAAAATGTAAAAGTCTCAATAGATCACAGCCTGTAGCAGTAGTTTTTAACAAGACTGATCATCTTCAAAAGAAATCTATAATCAATGAATATAGCCTGCAGGAGTCCACATGTCTGGAGAAGGGACCTGACTGTGACTGTTAGGTGATAGGTGATATTTTTTAAGCGCTTCTTGCTCAGACAGGATTGTAGGGTGTGTCATTTCAGGTCTTGCAATTCTGTGATCTATCTAGATCGTCTCGTTTTTTTTTTTGTTTTGTTTTTTATGAACACCTAGACAACTTTTATTCCTGTCATCTCAGAAAAACAAACAAAGGTGTAGTATCGGTTTAAATTGGATAATGTGAGTCTTACTTTGTAAATCCTGGTGTGTATGTTACAGGTTCTAACCCAGTGGTGTCAAAGGGGACTCTAGTGATCGTTCCTTTAGTTGAAGACTTCCAGAATGATGGCTGGGAAGCCAAGATGGTCGAAAAGAAAGGCAGTAAAATCAAACTCTCGGTCAACACCTTGTCGTCTGCTCCGATTGGCCAATACAAGCTCACTGTAACAACGCAGACTCCCGAAGGGAACAGCACTTCAACTTCCAATCCTGAAAATGATATCTATGTGCTGTTTAACCCCTGGTGTACAGGTGAGCACTGAGAGAGAAAAGGACTAACAGGCTAATTCAAATCAAATATTCAAGGAATATGATGTAATTATGGATTCTCTCTCTCTCTCCCTCTCTCTCTCTCTCTTACTCACTCACTCAATCATAGATGATTCGGTGTATATGGATAATGAGGAGAAGAGGAATGAGTATGTCCTGAATGATGTTGGGCGGATCTACTATGGCACTGAATCTCAGATTGGAGAAAGAACCTGGAACTTTGGACAGGTATTAACCATCATTCCCATCAAAATAAATAAATAAACAAAAGGGAGGAAAGTGAAAAGGAAAAAGAAGTGCATTGGAGGGGAGTTGCTCTGCACGGTCATGTCCATGTCCAAAGAGCTTAAAAGGTTTTTTTTGACTTAAGAGCTAGAAGAGTGACAGAGTTCGGGAACTCTCCATGTCGAAACCTCTAACTTGGCTATGATGTCTAGTCATCAGATCTCTGGATGTGCTGATTGGCTCACTCAGACCTGACCCACACAATACTCATAAAATCATCTGGAGGTATACAACCTGATACAGGAAAGATCCAGTAGCTCTTAACCCCAGGCTCTTGATGAGTTTATCAAGTCAGACATATTGATTGTTTCTTGTAGTAATTACAGAGATTCATGCGAGCATTAGTTTTCAGCACCAATAACATCCAAATAAAACCTGATGGAACCCTGAGTCTCGGTAATGACTTCGGGAGATTTATCAAATCGTACACACAGTTAAGTCTCTTGTAGTCATTACAGAGACTTGGGCTTGCGTAAGGTTTAATCTGGGTATTAATAGTGCGGAAACCTAGTGGTAACATGAATCTCTGTAATGACTACAAGAACCAATCAATGTGTCTGACTTGATAAACTCATCGAGAGCCTGGGGGCAGGACCTACTCATGACTCATGACTTGATTTGTATCAAATTGGAAACGGTTAAATCTCTTGTAGACATTACGGAGATAAACTAGGGAAGGGGATGGGAGGCTCCTGGTAGAATTTGGTGTACTCAAGTATCACTGGGAATCTCCTTAAATCAACAGCTTGAGGGACAGAACTCAATGGAGACCTAAATGAGAAGAACAAGAAGAGTTTTTTTTAGGTTGTTAGTTACTACCTCAGGGTAGCTGGCGACATCATGGCCATGGTGCAGTTATTTGGCTCCCAGGATGTTTTTTTCAAAGGTTGCACTTTGGAAATAGGATGCACCAGCTATGGAAATGTATGTTGGGTGTTGTTTTTGGAGGCCTTTCATGTCCTTGTAGTATTTGTACAGTATGATGTGGTTCAGCATCACAATGTAGAAAGTTTCATGTTGTAGTAGAATTATCAATTTTGTAGCAGTTAAGTACACTTCAAATAATTGTCACTCGTCATGTGTTCATTGCCAGGGAACTTTAATTTTGATGCATCTTTTCTGACATAATTTTTTTTTTGTTGCCATTTTATTGTTGGTTATATTGTAATAATTATGATAATTGCTGTAAAATAAAATAAAATGCACTAAGGACAAACATCTGTCCCGGAATGACTGTGTACCTCCTTGTGTGCAGTTTGCTGATGGGGTTCTGGCAGCATGTCTGTTTGTACTGGAGAAGAGCGAGACGTCTGCTTCTGGGTGGGGAAACCCTATTAGTGTTGTCAGACTGGTATCAGCCATGGTAAGTGTCTAGTACGATAAAACACACATACTAAAGTAAATGAAAAAATGAAATTCCAAGATCAGCCGACCATCTGATCCGCACGACAACCTGAGACAGGTTTTTATTTTATTTTATTTTACCCAGGCTTAGGGCCAGCACTGCATCCAGTGTCTGAGGTTCAATCAAAAATTCATTGAAAGCAACATTCCTGTCTTCTTAAAAACATATTACCGCATGTGTAGCTCCACCGCGCCTAGTCTGCAACATGTCAACTCTGTTATTAGAAAAAAACATCACAGCTTTAATAATTGAGTATATTTACAGTACTAATCTGGAGAGTGAACTCTAAGGGCCTAAAAGAAAACGTAGACGATTTATTGTAAACAAACAAAAACAAACATAAATCAGTTAAAAGCACTAAACACTAATGGAAACAGTAACGATGACTGTTAAATAAAAAATAATGCTAATCAGGAAACTAAACACGACACACCTGTGGAACCGAAGCAGTGAAAATGTTCAAGATCCCAAAACACAAAGTTCAAAAAAAAAAAAAAAAGGGGTCAACAGCAGCCGCAGCTGTGTGCCTCTAAGGGCCAACCCTGACCCCAAGTACAGTAAACTGCACGGGCGAATCCGCAAATACACACTCAGAACCTGTTTGTAAATGATTTGTTGTGCATCTGCAGTTACAGGCGTATATTAATGTGCAAAACATTCTTGTCTACATCGTCATCATCATTGTTCTTGACTATATAGTACCAATCAAAACTTTGGACACACCTTCTAAATCAGTGCTTTTTGTTCAGTGATTTATTTTCAAAACTATAAAATGACACATGAAATTAAACAAACAAAAAAAAAAAAAAAAAAAAAAAACCTGTTGTTATTTTAAATCATAAAGTAAAGCAGTCCTGGAACAGTTCTTGCAAGAACAATACAGCAGTACCTCGGCATATGAACTTAATTCTTGCACAAAATGCCAAAACACACAAGAGAAATTTAACCTCGCTTCGTTTGGCATTCCACTGATGCAAACAAGTTTTAAATGGCTCCCGGACATACAAGCAGCTCAGCTAGCGTCCAGTTCGGTTCGATCGCTTATATGATTAAAATGCTTCACGTGTCGAGGCAAATTTTTTTGCAAAATTTCAGTTCTTAGAGTGAAAACTCTTAGAGTGGTGTGAACGTATGCCAAGGTACCACTGTTTTTGTCAAGTACATTTGCAAAATCTATTAAGCACCCTGATGAAACTGGCTCTTATGAAGACCAAAACGTACCTCTGCAGAGGAGAAGTTCATTTTCAGCAACAAACAGCACCTAGAGCCGTTATGAAGGCTTTACAGATCATAAGTAGCAGACACATCTCAATGTCAACTGTCGAAATTTTAGAAATTATTGCATATTTTGGACACCATTAGAATTGTTTTACAGTGTAGAAAGAAAAAAAAAAAATCAGGAAACACCATGGAGTTAGAAGGGTCCAAATTGACTGGTAGTGTATATTATCATTTACTTACTCAAACATTAATACAGTGACATTTACTGTATGGAGATATTTATTTATAATTTATTTTGTAAAAAAAAAAAATGTATCTGGTGTTAAAGATTGGTACAAGTCAGAGATAAAGTTTCTGCATTTCTGCAAGTTTTATCATGTTATCTTTTAAAAAGCATTTTTTTTTATTTAGAAAACTGCTTTTATTAGATAGCAGAGTTATGTTTTTACCTTCATTGATGCAAACTGCATTAACCAAAGATGTACTGTATAAGAGGAACTGAAATACTTTAGATAAGTTATTTTTAAGCTGCATTTTGAGCAGTAAAGGTCATGTCTGAAGGTCAGGAAATATTTTAGCAGAATTTCAGTTCCTAAAATTATATTATAGTACTTCATGACACCTTGAATGTAATAAAATTCTGGACTCAATTGTACATTTACATTTAGATGCCCTTATCCAGAGTGAGTTACATCTCATTATACATCTGAGTAGTTGAGGGTGAAAGGCCTCGCTTATGAATGGGGCAAAGGGGCCCGGGAGGGGCTTGAACCTAGGACCCTCCGATCAGAAGTCCAGAGCTACCCCTGCCCCAACTCTGTACCAATTTATACCAACGCTTGAGTGTAAATGACGGTATAACCCTCTACTTATTTTTTTTTCTTGGTACCAGATCAACTCTCCTGATGACCAAGGTGTACTGGAAGGTAACTGGTCAGGTGACTATGCAGACGGGACGTCCCCGACAGCCTGGAGCGGCAGTGTGGACATTCTGAAGCAGTACCACAAAAGCGGAGGCATGCCTGTCAAATACGGACAGTGCTGGGTCTTCTCGGGGGTCACCACCACAGGTAAAGGGTGTGTGTTATTAGTATTCGTTATGTTTTGTGCTGTCTTATCTTCTCCTGGTTTCACCACCTCTCTCCTTCAGTTCTCAGGTGTTTAGGCATCCCCGCCCGCAGCGTCACAAACTTCAGCTCCGCACACGACACTGACGTCTCCTTGACGAATGATGTGTATTTGGATGAAAACATGGAGCCCATTTCGGAGTTGAACACTGATTCCATCTGGTACAAAAACATGCAGACACACACTCACACACACTCACACACACACACACCTTACTGACTGTCCACATTCCACAGCAGTTATGGCATGTACTAAATTACAATGACATAATTGTGAATCGTTTTTCACTGTAAGCTTTATATTTCGATTAGGTTCCAGGTTGAAGTTCCTGGTACCGTTCCATTCCACGCCCACTTTTATTTTGCTTTCCAACCCACAGACAATATGAGATATGCCTAAGGTTCTTCTAGAGTTAGATAGAACCCCCTTCAATATCATGTTGTATTTTCCACTAATGATGAGTACGGGGCAACCGGTTGTTGGTAAATATTAGGACGAACTATATTATGTAACCATAGTAACTACTAATCCTTGGTCTCCCGCTTAAGTCATACCTGCTTAACTGTTTAACAAGTAAGAACATGCCCCTCTTCCCCAAAAAATTTAAGCAAAAGCCTGAACATGGGATAAGGATGGGATAAGCACTTTTCTCCATAATTACGTTCACTCACTGTCTCCATATTTTCATGTGCAGGAATTTTCACGTGTGGAATGAATGCTGGATGGCCCGGCCTGATCTACCAGTTGGCATGGGAGGTTGGCAAGTGGTGGATGCCACGCCTCAAGAGACCAGTCAGGGCAGGTACTGCTGTGGGCCTACTTCTGTGTCAGCCATACATGACGGACAGGTCTACCTTAAATACGATGCACCCTTCGTCTTTGCCGAGGTTTGTAAACGCTGGAGCTGTTGTTATCTGTTAGATGTTAAAGCACAAATCCAACATCTACAGTACAGCAGCATTAGATTGACAAGGAAACTATTATGCACTACATGATATATGATATGATGGATATTTATTCATGGTATACCGGGAATGATTGTGTGTGTTTTGTAGGTGAACAGTGATAAGATCTACTGGCAGAAGAACGCTGATGGCACCTTCTCTCAGATCTACTGTGAGAAGAACGTTGTGGGCCACTGCATCAGCACCAAGGCAGTTGGCTCTGACAAAAGAGAGGACATCACACACCTCTACAAAAACCCAGAAGGTGAAAACACTCCCAGCACACACTTCCCTTTAGTTACTTTCAGCCACACGGTATGATTCTGATATGTGTCAAAATTCGCTTGGTCATCATCTTTATTCAATTCTTAGTCAAAACAAAATAAATAAATAAAAACAGCGTATCATGTAATATACAAGGGTTTTTGCTTCTGAATTTCCGCTGTAGGTTCGGAAGAGGAGCGAATCGCGGTGGAAACTGCCACTCGCTACGGGTCAAAGTCCAGCATCTACCCCCCTCCGGAGGCCATGGATGTCACGTTAGAGGTCACGATGAAAGGAGAAGGGCCTCGGATGGGAGATGACGCAGAGCTGACCATCAACCTGAAGAACAGCAGCTCTGGGAAGCGCAGAACCGTGCTCCACAGCCAAGTGGCAGTCATGTACTACACCGGTGTGCAAAAGGCTATGATGAGAAAGGATGATATCGTGGTGGAGCTCAAACCCAATGAAGGTGAGAAACTGGATAAAACCTGTATGTTTGCAAGCATTGCAAGCTTTCGCTATTTTTTCTATACGAGGCTTTACATGAGGCCTAAAGATTCATATGTGCTACATTGGAATAACATCTGACAGACTACTGTAACAGAGCAGTACTCCTTAAAAACATATTGCATTATTGTGACATAGGGAATCTACATATATATACCACATTGTGAGTTTTTGACACCAAGTCACATAGCTCAAGTGATACAACTGGGATGTAAAATATGAAGTTATCATTTCCATTTTGGAAATTGCCTCTGAATTGCATCCTCCCATTGATCAAGCCTGGTATCCCTCCAGCAGGAGGCGCCAAGGAGCTTACACTGTCACAGAGAGTGAATCAGGTCACCTGAACCGCTTTGGCAGTGTTACTTTATCTCTTATTGTCTGGCAGAGTGATCATATTACTGTGGCCACTCTGCCTGAGCTTTGGTCCAGCCTAGTTCACTTGGAGAAGGTTCTTCTGCTTTACTTCTGAGCATCTTGCTTTTATTGTCTGTTAGAAACCCATAGACTCCGACAGGGAGGTGTTTGATCATCACCCGCACAAAAGCGTCCTCTTTGCGGTGAACCTAATGAGAAAATAATTTCCCGTAGATACTTCCAGCAGCATATTCCCAAACACCTTGGAATACCATAGTAACTGGCACCACCATGCTGTCTTGCCGAAGGAGAGACAAGGTTCAAAAGGTCAATGATATCTCCAATTATGGAGATACGCCAGCTATAACAAGCCCTAACATGGATAAGACATGTGACAACTTTATTCAAATCTCATCCATCATCCAGTGTTTGCTTCTTCCCTATAAGTTTTTCTCAATAGTTCCTCAAAGTACTCATTTTATTGACTAATGCTAGTCTCAGTTTTACTACGCTTGCTTAGCACAGATTGGGCCGCTGCTCTCTGCTCACTGTTTTATCTTTTAATTCTTCTTTAGTCCAAACACTGGAATGGACCCTTCCCTATGACCTGTATAAGAATGAGCTGGTGGACCAATCGGCCTTGATGCTCACCCTGTCTGGACAAGTCAGTGAGACCAAGCAGGTTCTGGCCACCCAGTTCAACTTCCGCCTGCGTACACCTGACATCATAATCACGGTAAGTCCTCAAGTTTTTCCTACAGCAGTAAAGATTCTTTTTTATCACATTCCATTTACACAAGATTTTAGTGTAATGTATTGATGGCGGCATAGTGGTAATTCCCGCGTCGGGCTCTGTGTGCATGGAGTTTGCATGTTCTTGTGCTTGGTGGGGTTCCTCCGGGTACTCCGGTTTCTTCCCACTGTCCGAAGACATGCAGATTATGCTAAGTGGCATTCCCAAATTGCCTGTAGTGTGTGAGTGTGTGTCTGAATGCTGACCAGACCCTGGTCATTATGGGCCTCCATGGTCTCTAGTTGGACTACAAAGGTTCGCAGATGGATGGGGAATGTACTCACACTGTTAATTGTGCTATACAGCCTGTAGGGGACGCTGTGGTTGGTAAAGAGATGGCAGCTAAACTCACCTTCAAAAATCCACTACCACAAGTCCTGAAAAAGGTGAAGTTCCGCATCGAGGGTTTGGGATTGCAAAACATCAGAGAGATCTCCTACGGGTAACTTAAACTTTTTATCTACATAATGGCTCTTTAAACCAATAATTTCACAGGATTTTTTTTTAATTTTACGTTTAAAGCACAAATCAATCAGATTTGCATTTGACATTGGCACAATCTGTTCTTTCCTACCCAGTGACGTGCCCAGTCTGGCGAACATCACCCTGACGGAGAAGTTTGTTCCAAACTTACCTGGCCCTAGGAAGCTGCTCGCCTCTCTGGACTGTAAGCAGCTCACCCAGGTGCACGGGGTCACTGATATCATCGTACAGGAAAGCGCGTGAATCCACCGTGTGAGTGTGAATGTTCATG
>JAOVVB010000018.1:16516416-16526815 GCA_028570985.1 Heterobranchus longifilis | reverse complement strand
CTCTTTAACATACACATAGGCTAAAGCTAAGGCTTGTGTATGTTTGTGTGTGAACATGTTGACACGGTTTGATTGTGTTTAGACTTTGCTTTAGTCTTCCTCCCTCATCCTCACCGTTCCACCAGCATGCGAGGCAGGAAACATTAACGTATGTCCATGTGCGTGTGACGACAGGAAGGCCTTTCTTCTGCGAGCGCGTGTGATCGTGTATTATGTCTTTGTCGTTTCGGTCTATTGTGCTTCGCTCGCACCTGTACTCTGGTCTCTGAGCATAATCAACTGGCCTTTCTGTCTCTCTGTTTCTCTCCCTTTCTCTCTCTCTCTCACACACGCTTTGATAGCGACTGTTACATAAGAACAAAGCCTTCTACATTGCTTATGTTTTAGGTTTGTGTGTGGTTTTTGAATCTTTGTGATATTCAAATATTTGAAGACAACTTCATTTTTGAGCATCCTACTTCTGTTCTCTGTAAACTTTTTAGACGAACCCTTATTTGGTTTAAAAAAAAAAGGTTTAAATAAATATGCGATTTATAGCATTATTACAGTTTTTTTAATAATGCAAGTTAAATCAAAATATTAATTATAGCTAATTAATTTCCAACAGGCGTTATGAGAATATTAAATGCATTCAAAGTGCTTCAGTCTTAAACAGTCTTCTGTTGGATACATAGTGCACGAATTTCCACCGAGTGCCAGCATGCGTTCCCAAACCGAGCCATTTGGGAATGCGGCCGAACTGTGTAGAAGATGTACATGCGTTGCTCTACCGCTGATATATCCATTCTGTCTGAAGAAGGTGTTATGATACAAAAACGTTTCCCATTTTTACAGAAATCCAACCGCCGATGCTTAGGTGTCCGAGTGAAGTCTATGCGCGCGTATTTGTGTTTCGTGACACACGTTAAAAGCCTCAACAGTGGCTCCATTGATGCAGCCTGGACGCCCCTGACCTTCGACCTAACGGAGTCACGAGGGACTCGTGAGGTCACTTCCTGATCGGCTCACACCTTGCGGCATCTGAAGGAAAGCTGTCACAGAAGTGCGCCCACAACAGTGCGTGTTTGTGCGCGCGCGGGTGCGCACGTGTCCATGTACCTTCAAGGTGTCATTCAGATAAGACATAAATAATGACCATGCGCCTGTGCGTGTAACCGGAGCCGGTCGTTTGGCACACCCCTCTCAGGGTCAAAACCACGGTGACCGGGGTTGCCTGCACTCACTGGCCTTGTCAATCACACCGTTGCCTGGCAACAGCAGGGGGTCACGCAGGACTACTTGCGCTGAGATTAACCTTGCATCATATAACACACAAACCGGATAAGGTGTATATTTTCTTTCCTTATGTTTGTTATATTCAATCCGAGCTCATTACCAAGAGCTGTGGACTCTCTGGAAAATGATTGATATTGAATGATCTTCAATGTTTAATGCGCAAAATTATTGTATACCACAGGGACGCTCACACATCCAGGTCAAGAGCACTATTTCTGTAACCTCATGCTGTTCATGTAAAGGAAGTGCTTTCATGTCAGGAGACTGTTGAATTTGAATATATCACATATTTATGTAAAACATTGGACATTCAAATACTGTTCAGTCATTTTTGTAACACACTTCTTAGTTAAACAATAAGCCATACATATAAACTTCAGTGTTTATTGGCCATAATGTTTTATATGAACTGAAATAATAGTGTGTGTATCATGGTGTATTATTCCTGCTGTTTTTGTAAGGACACAGCATTTTGGACATGAAGTAGAAAACAGTAACTCGTTTCTCTGTTCGACATATTTTATTCAATATTTCTAACCCATAATCCTAATTTAGGTTAATATCTCTCTCTTAATCTTTCTCTCAGCGTCATCAGTAAGGTTACCCCTGACTTGGAACCTACCCCTACCCCTCCGCCTCCTCGGACGCCGGTGCCACGTTCCGGTCCCGGTGCTCGGATGCGTTCTCCTCCTGCCCCTCCTCCTCCTGTTGCACCTCCACCTCCCCCACCACCTGTGTTGGTGCCTCCGCCTCCGGTGTTTCAGCCCCCAGCCATCCAGGCTAAAGCACGCGGCTGCAGCGTCGTCACGGAGACCGTCAGCGCTTACGTGGTGAGGCTCGTCATCTTTGTCATCATCATCGTCAGCGATATATTCTGATTTGAAAGAATTGCAGTAGTCCTGTATACAAAACGTGTGTGTGTGTATATACTGTATATATAATGTACGCTCCTGGGATTTGCATAAAAATAGAAAGGTGCGAGTGTGACAAAGTTACCAGAAGAACTCATATTCTCCAGCAAGCTCAGTAAAACCTAACAACTATTTTACTTATAGTACTGAGCAAAAGTCTTGGGCACAAAAATATGGCATAAGCAAAAGATGCTTTTGAAAACATTTCTGCATAAAAGAAAAAAAGAGCAATAGAGAGTAATAAAATAAACAGTCAATAAGAGTAATAAAATAAACATAAACATAATAATGTAACAAAAATAATAAACAAAAATAAACAAAATTATAAATATTTGGAGTGTAAACTCTGCTTAAAATCAGGAGTTTTAGACACAGATTTGTCAGTCATTTTGGAAACTCTCGTGTTAAACTGAGTCGTTTGTTTTCATCGCGTCTCCGCTGAGAGGATTTGTGCGTATGTATCACACCTTCAGTTCTCTTCTTTTCAAAATATGTCAGGAGCTCTGCTTGAGCTGTTCTTTTTTTTAGCAAAAAATGGCACAAACTTGCGTGAGCTTGTGAGCGCACGTTACAATATTGAATTCTGATTGGCTAATTGTCGTTATTTTGTTCGTAGATGATAATACGTAAAGAGTTTTAATATTTAATTTGTATTTAATAAAATCATGACAAATTTTATATACTACACTGCATTATTAATCTAAATGGTAAGGGGGAGGGTGTTTTATATATGTATAATGATTGGCAGACATCAAAGAGAGGAAGTGTCTTCTATCTTCTTCTATCTTCCAAGTGTATTCTGTCTTCTATTCCTTCATCTAGGGACGGGAAACACCAGTAACCTCCCGATACGATATTCTCACAACACCTCTGTGCCAATTTAATTATTTAATTATTGTCCCAATTTAATATTACATTTTCCTCGATTTTGTTACGATTTTAAATTGTTTTTAAAAAAATAATAAAACAAAGTTTAATTATTAATTTAATTTACCAAATTTCTTATAACATTAGTTTTCTTACAAACCAAATGTAGTATTTAAACAATAAAAACTAACTCCAAACAAGAGTTTAACCTTTTTACTGTGTAGCATGTATCTCTGACATCCAACAAATTTTTAAAACAGTTCTGTTCTAAAGGGTTTATCTCCCATCCACCTGTTCTGTAATGAACAGATATATAAAAATAGATATTATATGTATGCTGTTGTTGTACGTGTTATTATATTAGTGTACCATTCACTTATATCTTTTTAACCATATTTTAATACATAGACCATTTACTATCAATAATCTAATATTATATTATTACTAGAATATATATCTATACTACACATAGTGTTTTTATAAGCTATTAATAACAATATATTAAATACTGCTGTACTATACTCTATATTGTTTTAGTGTATTCAATCTATTCATCTAGGAACATCTGTAGTCCACCTAGGGACCATAGAGGCCTAGGATGACCATTGTATTTATTCCCATTGGTACGAGCAGGGTAGGACCTCCAGTCAACATTCACACATGTATTCACACACTACGGGCAATTCGGGAATGCCAATTAGCCTAATCTGCATGTCTTTCGACTGCGGGGGAAAGTGGTGTACCTGGAGGAAACCGACCAAGTGTGGGGAGAAACTGCATGCACACAGACCCAGAGTTGGGAATCGAATCTAGTGTATTACTGTATATAAAATTATATTAAGTCACAAAGGAGATGTCTATAAGCATTAACCCAGGGAAATAAGCCACATCAATGCTTAACAAACCTAAACTTTTTCCAATTCCTCTTGACTCCTCGATTGAATTATTTTTACTTTAAGACACGAATTCAGTTTGTGAGAGATTCTAATTAATTGTAGACAAAATATTTTGTATTTTAGGAAGATAAGAATACAGATCTATTTAAAATGTCTCACTGAAATCAGTTGAGAAGCATTATATATATTATTATAAAAATATAATAATAATAATAATAATAATAATAAATAGCACGGCTCTTTGATTTATTTGTATTTGACTACAGGCCTGTTTTGCCAGGACCAATATGGCGGAAGCGTTCACGTATCATGGCGACGTGGTGTTTCGGGAATAGATGTCTATTAAAAAAAAAAAAAAAAAAAAAGGTCCGTGGTTAACTGTGTTCTAGTGTTTTCTCTAGGGGGAAACGCATTTTAAAATGCTTTAAAAACAGATGCAAACATTGTAAAAAAAAAAAAAAAAAGATTTCTTTTTTTTAAATAAATCTAAAGTCTAAACAGTTTTTTTTTATTCTCCTTTTGGTGGTGCTGTTCTTCACAAAGAATAAATGCCACACTATATTTGCATTATATGGCATTTTTAATTAGTAAATAGCTTATTATTTTATTATTATTATTATTATTATTGCTATTATTTTAAACATGTTAATAAAATAACCAGTGTAGGTGAGCGGAACTATTTATCCGACCTCATCTCTCCGTAGCCTGAGGGGGCGGTCTAAAGCGGTGACACCCGTTATTTGAGTGAGCAAAGTGCGCATGCGCTTGGCCTAACGGGACACGTCAGATTCTGGAGCTGCGGGGTCGCGCGAGCTGCAGGAGTTCAGTAAAAAAGCAAAAAACAAAATGGCGAATTCGGTGATTTCCGTGATCTCCCGGTTTATAGAGGAGTACGCGAACAGCACGTCGGCCAAGCTGAAGCTAGTAGACGCGTATTTGCTGTACATCCTGCTCACAGGCGCGTTCCAGTTCCTTTACTGCCTGCTGGTCGGAACGTTTCCGTTCAACAGCTTCCTGTCCGGCTTCATCTCCTGTGTCGGGTCCTTCATCCTGGCAGGTGAGAGTTAGCGATGGCTGGGTCCAAGCACAGGGACTGAGACACCAGGGAGAGGGTTTGGACTCAAACTGATGGATCAGTGGGTAATATATTCTGTGAATTTGAGGCAGAAAGGCAACATGAGGGTGCTGATGCATTTCCAATACTGACACAAACACTGACAATCATCTAATTGTCAAAATAATAATAATAATAATAATAAAATGTCTACCTTAATTGTACTTGAATATGTAAACTTCGACTCGGTCGACTTCAGGTCTTTAAGGCTGGAACTAACGACTATTTTCATGCTCGACTAATCTCGATTATTTAAACGATTAATCGGAATACAAATGGTGCAATTACTCGATCGCTCTTATTTAGCTTTTACATTTTGCACATGAAGAAGTTAGCCATCGCGCTATTACTTACTTTGCTCCACTAGGCCAAACACCTACATGATGTCAGAGCCAGGACAGTTCACGTGAGAGTCATGAACGATTCGACGATTAAATTCGTTGGCAACTAATTTGATTGTCGATTAACTGTCGCAACCCTAGATCATTTACGTTGCATAGATTATTGCAGTTGTATATCTGGAATATACTGGAGAGTCCCAACAATATATGGGACAAAATTGTATATGTAATATTGAGATTTACAGCTTCCACTTCAGTTTTTCTGCCTTTACCCTAAATAATCATTTCATTATATGTAATATTGAGTTATGTGCATGAAAGTTCAGGTTTCGACTCTTTGTACTTGTATCTGTAAAGAAAGCTTATTATTTTTCCATCTTGTCTTGCTCTCTTTCAGTTTGTCTGCGTATCCAGATTAATCCTCAGAACAAATCGGAGTTCTTGTCCATCTCGCCGGAAAGAGCCTTCGCCGACTTCCTGTTTGCTCACACCGTGCTCCACCTGGTCGTCATCAACTTTGTCGGGTGAAGAAACGCCCCCCCCTGAATTACAGGGTAAGATTTACATCATGTCTACATCACTGGATGGAAAGGTTAATGTAAGGAGTCTCCAGTGTCGGGTCGGAGGACGCTGCGTTTTCCAGGTTTGTTGTTGACGATAAATAATGAATTCCTCTTTCTAATTCCAGATTGACTGAATGGACGTGACCAAACCCAGAAGTCACATTTCACCTTTGATGAACCATAATGAAGAATGAAACGCAACACGTGGTGTACCTTGATTAGTAACGCATCATGTCACTTATCTTAATTACCCAGTGCTACAGTCCCTCCATAAACAGAAAAACCTCGATGATTTTGTTATTCTTTAGGTTAAACATGGGACAGGAAGTTCAGCAATCATTATTCTGTCGCCTGGTTGAAAAACACTTTTGTACTTGTTGATCTTTACAAATAAATAATGTAAAACAAAATATTATTGCGGTGCTTGTGCTTTGTGTGAGTGAGTGCAAATGTGAACTGAATATAAATGTAAAAGGAATAAATAAAATTGGAGATGCTCTGCAAGTAAAGTGAGACAAATGATCATCAATTGAAGTTTCTGAAATGAATAAAGAGTCGATTCTAAATTAATAATGGGTGATTGTAAAACAAATTTTTTCTCTCTCTTTTCTTTTTGTTTATCTTTTTTTATTCCTTTAAATTTATTCCTGTTGTGTGATTTATTGATTATTATTTTTTTTTAAATACGGGCACATGCCTAATATTCATTCTTTCTCTTTTTGCATCACATCTATTCTTTTATTTGGAATAAAAATAATAAAAACCATAAAATAATAAGAATATTATTCATGCACACAGACCTGCGTAGAACCCAGACCCTGAACTTTTAACTTTCCTACCTTTTAATAATCACATCTGTAATAACTGATTTAATATATACTAATTCTATTTTTTATATACTGCGGTACTTGTGCTTTGTGTGCATATAAATATAAATGTAAAATTAATAAAATTACAATGATCCTCTGCAACAAAAGGAAAAAAAAAAGTCATACAAATAGTGCCTTCAAGTGCCATCATCAAATAAAGTTCCTGACATCCATTCCAAATTAATGTTGGAGGTTTGGAAACTATTTTGAAAAGTATCATTTTGCTTTCTCTCGCTCTCTCTCTCTCTCATATATCAATTACAGCACGGCAAGGATGTTAGGAAAAACAAACTCAAGACTCAACGTAAGGGTAGCCAAACTGGGAAACGGTATAAATCCGAGTCGCGCTTGAACGCGGCATGGTCTACGAGGCGAACAGCCGACGTCAGCGGTTTTGCGCATGCGCACTGCTGTCCTCCGGCTAACAGCACTTCCTAAACACAACACTGGAAGGTAAAATCCTTAATGTCTTAATAATGTACATTTAATAGAAGCATATTATTATTATTATTATGTTTTATCCTTAGTTTAGTCAGATGAGTTAGCTGTTAGCACGACAGAGGTTTGGAGTAGATGTTAATGTTAACGTTACAGATTAGAGACTCATTATTTTGTCATTAAATGTTGACATGAAGCTCAGGAGACAAAAATAAATATCAGATATAGATGTGTTTGTAAAATAAAACTGCAGGATAACAGTTTATTAAAATCTACACAGTGTTACTCAGCTATTTAGCTAGTAATAAACGTGTGCTGGTCTGTTATTTAGGTTTTGTTTTATGCCTGTGGTTTTAATCTGAAGGTCATTTCATTATTCCTGTTTTAGGAAAATAATCAGTAAAAATCTGGTGTGATGAAGAGGAGTTATTACTACCACCCAGCTTTTACACCACACTTATTATTATTTCCCTATAATAATAGGATAATGTTTTCCTATAATAATAGTTCCTCTTACAGAACACCCCTATTTCTTTCTTAAAGAATGATGTCGTTTTCTTTTTTTTTTGATACCGCGTTATATTATTATACGAGGTGGTGTCAAAAGTTTCAAGATTCGCACTCGCCGTATGTTCTCCCTCAGACGCCTTAAAAACACTGTACAATGCAGCGAATGTCGACAACGACGATGAGCGTGCACTTGCTTGAGCTGCAGACCTGCCTCTCCCTCTCGATTGTGGAGATGACGGGCTCTTCCACTGTTGCTTCGTCTCAGGGTCGTACCCAAAAACCACGCAAGTTTCGTCACCGGTGATGATCCTCGTCCTTGGCACACTGACGGGGTTCTCGGCAGACTTTGATGCGATGTTCCTTCTGCTCCTGGAACAGCAGCCTCGGCAGCGACACGGCGCACGTTCGTATCCCAAGTGAGGATCGCCCGGACTGTTCTGTGGATCGTTCTCTGACGATCGTCCTACACATGGCGAATGGTTTCGACATTTTCGTGGGTTGAGCTTGTTGAAGGTCTTCCTGAACTCTCGTCATCTTCCAGGGATGTCTTGAAGCACGCGCGGCACTCAAAGCACCTCGGACCACTCGCTGCAGCATCGCCGTGAATTTTGCTGAATCATCTTAAACGTCTCTGTGGCAGATTTGCCCAGTTTCACACAATTTCACATTCGCTCTTTCTTCTAACTTGCTGTCCATAATGAAATATCAGACGTGGTCAGCGTAGCACCAGGTGCACAGCTCCCGATATCTTATGATATGATCTATCTGACTTATGAAGGTGGGTGCTGCCTGTGACTGTGCTCACAGCCTTGTGCTGCCTTCGGTTGATGTGTTACAAAACTAAAACTCAAAATTTTTGATACCACCTTGTTGTTCCCGTGCTCTGGCTTAGTTGCACATGCGTACAATAAATCAAAGCTTTTTGCTTGCTTTTTTTTCAAGCTCTGATCTTTATGTCTCTTTCAGCTCGTTCCTTGAGGACGTAAGAAGAGCCGCCTTTAAAAGGGAAGACCGTGCTGGTCTTTTCCATCATGGCCTCCACCTCTGAGGAGACCGTCCACGTAGAGGAGGTGGTGGTGGTGACGACGCCGGACAGCTCGGCTCAGAGTCCGTCGGTGGAGGACATGAAGAACATGCTGGAGACCGCAGACCTGCAGCAGGCCGAGTGAGAGACGTGCAGCTTGTCACAGTTTATTCTTTTCCAGCATGACCTGGATCCTGTCTAGTCCTTCTGTTACTGATTAATAATCTAATAAAATCTCTTTATATTCCTTTAAGAAAAAAAAAGGAATGCAGATTTTTTTTATAGTGATGTGATGGGGGAAATCAATTTAATTTGTGTTTAGTAGCCACTAGTAGTCATGTGAAGTCAGTAGTGTTGTTTGAATCTTGTCTCATGTTCGAGTTTTGTTTTACAGGGTGGATAACATGGAGCAGAGTTTAGAGCCGGAATCCAGTCCCACCATCTCTCTGCCTAAAGAAGCAGTGCTAGGTATTGTTGTGACAAGGGTGCGAAAGACAGTGTGTAGGGAGAATGTAAGATGTAAAGAAAAATATTATTTTCAGTACAGGATGTTTTTGAGACAGTTTAATTTCTAGGTAACAGTAGATTAATCAGCCTTGAGCCATAAGGTTCAAACATTTTTTCAAACAAGTTTTTTAAAAGCACCATCACACACCGAGTACAGCCCAGGACCTGTCCTTACACCTGAAAGTGGTAATGCTCAATAGCAAATGCTTTTGTGTGCAGAATTCATTTTTGAAAAATGCAGTGTTTTGTAAAACCTTTCTCTGATAATTTATGCTATCTAGATTGGATTGGGGTTCTCGCTATAAAATAAAGTCATCTCTAAGTTTTTTAGTGTTTTGGCTTTCATAATAATAATAATAATAATAATAATAAAAACAAAATCTTTGTTCACATATATCTATCCATGGCTGGATTCTTAGAGTATATAAAATGAGGTTTTACGCAAAAACAGTAAGATAGCGTACATGGTACTCAGAAACATTCCAATGGTATTTTTGTCTAAAGCAGAGCACGTCATTGCAGTTTGCGACTCGTAGATGCAGGTGGTGCGTTATTCTAAATCCAACATCATTTCTCTCTCTCTCCCCACACACACACACACACACACACACACACACAGTGAAGCTCTCGGCAGACATGGATATGGAGACAGACATCCTTTATCAGATCACCTGCGGAGACAGCAAGGCCGACCTGGTGTGGAAAAAATTCGTCTGCCCCGGCATCAACGTCAAATGCGTGCAGGTGAATGAGTCACACGCTCACGTCACTACACCCCGTCACGTTTAATGACACAAGAGGTCGCTTTCAGCGGTTATATGAGCGTCAGGAGAACATCCAGTGTGGCACCAGTGTGGCACTGGATGTTCTCCTGACACACCTCAAGCACACACGCCTTTCAGTTTCTCTCACTGAGAAGATTTCTGTTCGAGTGAATCAAGCAAGTACATGATGCCTGTGTGTCGACTCAACACTATATACTCGATACTGATTGAAATATACAATACTCTCCTTTGAACAGTTGATATTGAGATGTATATCTGCTCCTTCTGCTCTGTAAATCCTTCATAACGGCTCTAATCTG
>JAOVVB010000018.1:16476225-16492482 GCA_028570985.1 Heterobranchus longifilis | reverse complement strand
GATCCGACAAGTGTCGACAGTGTGGGCAGAAGTGTGTGGATGTACATTGTCAGGTGAGATCACAACGTCCTTGGATAGCAGTTCTCTGTGTTTTTAACATTTTTGTCTCTACTTTATATTTGCACATATTTCCTTGCTGCTGTAACATAGAAATTTCCCTACTGTGGGATGAATAAAGGTATATCTTATCTTATCTTAAGCAGAAGTTTAGGTTTCAGCTCTTCAATAAGCGTTAACTGTTGATTGTTCAACCCTTTTCCTGACAATGTTCCAATACCGGCCCTTGAGAATCCCAGGAAAAAAGCGTTGATGAATTTCCAGCTGATGGTTGACTTTTTCTCGGTCGACGATTGAGGATAGTTTCCGTTCTGTACTCTGCCGTTTACTCTCAGATTCGTAGTGATGAATCCGTGTCTCGTCACCAGTAATGATTCTCTTTAAGAAACGTCCACTTTCCTTAGAGTATCGCTCCACATTTTGTTTGCAGATATCCAAACACTGTCTCCATACTCCGCTACAGCATACTAAGTCTTTTGTAAATAAGTACACCCTTAGATCATAAAAAATTCATTACCGCATGCTGCTCTTCACGTGGCACATTCATTTTTTGCATAACTGGAGTACGGATCACTTTTGACTCACCCTCAAAATACAATCATTAAAGTCACGAGAATATTTTTATTTTGAGATTGAGGACATTCAAGGCCAAAAAGTGTCACTATTGGTTTTTTTGTTTTGTTTTGTTTTCCCCATTAGAGCATCATAATGTGGTTGAACAGGTAGCACTGTTGCCTCACAGCTCTAAGGTAGTGTGTTTGAATCGCACCACTGGCCTGGGCATGTTCTTGCTGTGCTTTGCGCATTGTTGATTTACTCCAGGTAGTCTGGTCTCCAAATAACCCGTAGTGTGTGACTGGGTGTGTGAGTGTCTGTTTGTCCGTGCCTGGTAATGGGTTTGCACCTCATTCATGGGAATGTTTTACTCCTTGTGTGATCTTCCTGTATCTCCCTGAATATGTAATGGATGTGTAATATCCACGGACAATAACATTTGCACATTTATTGGCATTTAATGACATTTTCAAAAAAAAAAAAAACCTCGTTTATGATAGTGTCAATAAACTATAACTAAAGATGAAAAAATACAATATGATGTGCTGTTATTGAAAAATAATCTATTGTGTGATGAAGTGGAGTGTGAAGTGTTTTATTGCACTTATAACACAGCAATGTGCTGGTCTTCAAGATGCTAATTTATTTAAAAAAAATGAAATGTACAACTGTTTTGGTTACTTGTAATGTTCTGGAATGTTGAAATGTTCAAATCACTTATGGCAGTATACTGTGCTATACATTTCTGAAGACTTAATGTGGCAGAAAACATAATTACCAGCTTTACTTCTGATTGTTATAAATGTTATAGTCTTAATGGGGGTGGAGAAGCAGAAACCCAACATGCTGATCATGAAGTCTAGCTCAATATTGGGTATTCCCCTGGAGTGCTTGGAGTTGGTAGTGGAGCGAAGGATATGCTGCAAAACTCTTAACCTTTCAGCAAGAGAACACTTTAACTCCGTTTTGACAAAGAAACGAAATTAGACTTTACAGTAACTCCGCTCTGTATCAGGAGAGGGAGCTCCTTCTCTGACATCACTATAATGAGGCTCATATACAGTACATTCTGTTGCATTGCACTGATATGATCATGTATCTTCATTCTCTCTCTTTCTCTCTTTTTTTTTCTACTTTTTTTACTGTGTTCTTTTACAACTTGCAGGTGCACCTTAAGTTCCCACTTGTATACACAATCATTATGTACAGTACATGTACATTATGATTGTGTATACAATATATTTTATTTTTTTAAACATCATTTTACCTCATTAATGTGCAGTTTTTCAGATTCCCACCTGAGTGCACTATTGTAAACAGTGTATGGCTTAGTGGTTAACACTGTTGCCTTGCACCTCCAGGATCTGGGTTCAGTTCCCGCCTTGGGTCTTTGTGTCGAGATGACAACCCGAACCGTTAAGTAACTGCCACAGAAATTACAGATATATCTCCAGGGTGGAGAGTATCTCTCACCCAATGAACCAGATGGCAATTTTTCCCTTTTAGGGAAAGGATCTCTTATTTTAACCTTTTCGCCTTAATACACTTCTTCACCTTGTTGCTTGTACAATTTGTGAACTGGCTGCTGTAACAAATTCCTCTTGTGATTAATAAAGTAATCTATCTATCTAACTATCTTCTCCATCCATCCAACTAGGAACCTCTGTACTCCAACTAGGTACCGTGGAGGCCAAAGGTGATTACCAATGTATTTATTTCCATTTTTGGAAAATGCAAACTCTATGCACACACAGACCCGAGGCGGGAATCGAACCCAGACCCTAGAGGTAAAAGGTGACAGTGCAATGAATCACATGAAGCCACTGTGCCTCTATCTATCTATCTTTTTTTTAAAGCCTGCACAGTTTCTACCTTAATGTAAAATGAGAACATGATGGAAAATGAAATGCCTTTCCCTAATTATAGGTTTTATTTCAATAAGTTTTTTCAACACTATCTGGAATTGGTGCATTTTATCTTATGACCTTCTAATTCATAAATAATCCAAAAAACAACAAAGAATTTTTAAACTTAATATTTAATAGTTTGTATTTCACAAACATTCCAAAAGAAGAAGAAAAAACACTATTGTATATAGTTTTATTTGACACCCTAACCATTCTCAATGCTGTGTGTGTGTACAGTACACATGACCACGTGGTGTTGAGGGCTTTCATGCTGAACCGCACGTGCGCTTCCCATGTTGCAGAAAAATCCAGACCATTCTGGATGCTTCTTGCTCGCGCATGCGCGTGAGCCTCGATTAAACCTTATTTATATCATGCTATAATATAAATAATGTGCTTTACGACATGCTTAAATTACTTGTAATGTCACGTAACTGCACTACACTTTCGCGGATGCCGTTTTAAAATCAGCGCTGGAGTACGTTTGTAAATAGTGCCTCCTCCCTCCACGAAGTAAAAAAAATAGACTCTTCCGAATCATAGATGGACGAATACATGTATTGTTGTGTGTGTGGGGGGGGGGGATACGTAGATATGACAATTTTTAATACATAAAAAGGTTTTGTTTTTTGGTATGTATTGGTATTAAAATATTTAAATATTAATTCTTTTATTGATAGTAATCGCGTATGTGAATGTGTGTGTGTGAGAGGGAAAGCTTTAAATATTAAAATCAGCGTCCCCTTGTTTTGTTCTTTTTGTGATCAAATGGTACGCTCCGGTGGAACCACGCCCACTTTTGGTTGCTAACGCTAGGATCGAGCTTTAGAATGAACCTGTTGTTGTTTACGTTTGAGAGGCGTAAAGGGAAGAAGGAAGTCGGAAAAGTGATGAAAACCGGTACATAAACGTTGTTCTACATATATTTATATATATATATAAATCTCATGGAGCTACGCAACGCGACACGCAGGCGGTCAGTGTTAAGAAGCGCGAGGCGGGGCGTGATGAAGCGGGACGCGGGTAAAGTTCTGCGCTCGCTCCCGCTGCAGGGTAACGACGACCCCGGGGACGCGCACGCTCAAGAAGCCTGCTTCACCTTGGGCTGGTGCGGGAACTCCAGCGCGCTGACGGCGCCGCGCTACAGCCTGCTCCGGGAGGTGGGTCGGGGAAGCTACGGCGTCGTCTACGAGGCTGTGGCCCGGAAAACCGGCGCCCGAGTGGCGGTCAAGAAGCTCCGCTGCGACGCCCCGGAGAGGGTCGAGCTGGCCCTGGCTGAGTTCTGGGCCTTGGCGAGCTTGGAGAAGAAACACGAGAACATCGTCCAGCTGGAGGAGTGTGTGCTGCAGAGGAACGGCATGGCGCAGAAAATGAGCCACGGCAACAAGAGCTCCAAGCAGTATTTAAGATTAGTGGAAACTTCATTAAAAGGCAAGCTCTCTCTCTCTCTCTCTCTCTCTCTCTCTTTAATCTCATGCAGCTCTTATGAAACCAGCTTCCCTACGCAAAACACTCAAACACACTTTCTCTGTGCATGGATGAATATCTTTTTCAGTTATTAATAATTATTATTATTATACTTGATCTGTTTAGATCCAGCTTCCCTGTACAAAACCCCTCTAAACACTCTGTCTACAGACCACCAGCCATAATGCATACCTACAAAATCACTTACATCACTGCATGCATGGATATCTTATTAGTTATTTTTATCATTTTATCTATTTCCTGTTTCTTTTTTTTTACTTCCTGTTTATGATGAATGACTCCATGCAAATAACCTGTATCATGTTTCTCTCCTCTCACCCTGTATTTACCCATATGGGGGTAAATATTTTTGCACAGTAGTTCATTCACACTTCAGGTCTTGCATTGTCATGGAATGTTTTTCTTTTTTTTGTTGTTGTTGTTGTTGTAATGTAGTGTTGTGTAAGCTTCCTATAACCCCAGCTAGCAGCCTGTAAGGGAACATGATGTTCCAAGCTTTCTCACTTTAACCCCTTCCTTTCTGGCTCGGACCCGTTAACCCTCCTGTCCCCCTGCCCCGCTTTTCTCCTACAGGGGGTTGTTTTGATGGCTGTTCACTCCCTCCACTCTGCCATCAAAATAAAGGACGACAACAATAATAACAATGATAGTAATGTTAATCGGAGTAATTTATTATTATTATTATTATTATTGGATGAATCTTGTTAAGTTTTAGGTATTTTTGTCGAAATTGTCTAGGTAGATTTATTTGCATTTGGTCCATTTTTCTCTCTCATATTTCTCTCTATAATCTTTTTTTTTTTATATATATATATTTTTGTTCGGTTAGGCGTGTGGTTTTTGCAGTAGTATTCATTGACTCTATTTATATTTCAGATTATGTAAGCGTCAGATTTTTTCCAGCCCTGGTCTACAAAAAGGAAAAAGGCAACCTGTGACAACCTAAACATCAGCTTAAATAACTTCAGTATTTCATGATCTGCAAAACAGAAAACGTTTGAAACATGGCACATAGTGCCTGGTTCACTGCTGCTAGAGCTGCACGATTTATTGTGTGTAAAAGATAAAAAACAAAATCGTGATACGGACCTGTGCCAATATATGAGTAGTGAGAGAATTTGTCAATAATGTAAGCATTTAAAAAAAAAAAAAATGTGATGATAGATAAATATCGGCAAGCATTCTCTTGTTAATGAGTCATTTGTACCATTATTTGATGTTATATAATATAAAACAGAAATACTTTTTGGCCGTTGTAACAGTAGGCAGCGCAGGCTTCGCTATGACGGGCAGAATTGAGAGCTGACGAAACATTTGAGCGGCTTCGTTCGCAGGTAATGGTAGCACGCTGGCATCAGAATCAGCACGCGGACGGAGCCGTGGGTAACAATGAAAAATTACCTATCGCAGTTTAGATACCGATCTCAATTTATTCATTTTTTTTTCTGATCCAATCGTGCAGCCCTAACTGCTGTCCTTTCACTTTTAAGTTAATTAAGCTATTTACAACACACCAAGACGAACCCTTGTCAGTACTGTATGTGAAAGATGTCCAAACATTCTGTTTGTGGTCATTGCCTTAGTAGCGTTCTGTCAGCTTGACGCTGTAGTACTGACGGAATAGTAGTAAAGACCGGGCTATGAATAAACACACAGCTGCGCTCCAAAGAAAGACTACGGTCGCTCTTTCCAGAGCACCTTAAACCCATCTCATTGCTGAAGCGTCCATTAAAGATCAAACAACATGCGATGATGGTTCAATGCATGTTCAGTGCTCTTCAGGTTCATTTATGTGACATACAGGCTTATCAGTTTGACACCAGCTCTGAATTCCTCAGAAGAAAGCTCGAAGCTTTCTCTGACTTGACAATACGCACACACACACACACACACACACACACACACACACAGACAGACTGAGTAGATACAACTAGATTGTTTACCAAAACTTGTTGGTTAAGCCCAAAGTGTTCCTCCACCCTTCCCAACATTCCCTTGCTACTTCCCTGAGGGAAAATCTCCATTGCCATGTCAAAGACCCACTCTAGTGTACTTCTGTTCGTTCAAGTGAAATTTTATTGCATGACATCTTGTAGACCAGAGGTCCGATGTGGAAGCTGGATCTGGCGCAATTTCCTATTTTCATTTTAAATCAACTTTTCTGATTTTAATTCTTAAACTCCAACCAGTCCAGCACTTCCACCTGACCTGTAGTCATCGTGTTACGGTAACTAATCTAGCAATTAATCTAGCCAGAAAAATTTAGAAGAAGTTAGATATAGATTTCCAAGGCAACAGTATCATGATGCAAAGAATGTATTCATCTCATTTTTTTTTTTTTTTTTTTCTTGCCATTTGCAGGCGAACGAATCCCTGGTTACCTCGAGAAACCATGCTACCTCTGGTTCGTCATGGAGTTCTGCGAAGGCGGCGACCTCAACCAGTACATCCTGTCACGACGGCCCGATTCCCGAACCAACAGGAGCTTCATGAAGCAGCTGACCAGCGCCGTGGCCTTCCTGCACAAGAACAACATCGTCCACCGTGACCTCAACCCCGACAACATTCTGATCGCGCAGAAGTTCGGGACGCCCGTCATCAAGGTGGCCGACTTCGGCCTGAGCAAAGTGTGCGCCGGGCTCGGGGGACGCGTCGAACCCAAGTCTGAAGGACACATCGAAAAGAGCGTGAACGTCAACAAGTTCTGGTTGTCGTCGGCGTGCGGTTCGGACTTCTACATGGCGCCCGAGGTATGGGAGGGCCACTACACAGCCAAGGCGGACATCTTTGCACTCGGCATCATCATCTGGGCCATGCTCGAGCGGATCACGTTTATCGACGGCGAGTCGAAGCGCGAGCTCCTGGGCACGTACATCCGTCAAGGCAGCGAGATCGTGCCGGTAGGCGAGGCGCTGCTCGAGAACCCCAGGATGGTCCTGCACATCCCACAGAAACCACGAAGCTCAATGTCCAACGACGTCCGGACGCTTTTACGTGACATGTTGGCCGTTAATCCTGAAGACCGACCGGACGCTTTCCAACTCGAGCACAGGGTCACGTGTGCCACATGAACCAGAGCAGTGGGAATTTCAAGCTTGGTGGGTTTTTCAAAACTTCACAAGGCATATGAATCTTGAGTAGTGGATAGACTTGTGAAGTTTTCATCATCTTACAGTATTTGAGGTCTTTTATGGGCGGGCTACAGTCCTTAGATCAGTTTCTAAAAGTTCTATTCAAGCAAGCTTGGTCAGATTTCAGACCTTGTCCTGCACAGTTTCCTGGAACCTCAGTAGATATCTCAAGTTGTTTTATTACATATCGAGATCTACTCAATGCCACCTCAGAGGTCGAAGCCAAGTACATTCTCTTGGATTCATAGCGTGAGCAAGATTAGACCTCAGAGTCGTGCGTGGACTCAATTCTGTTTATACCTCACTGAGATCTGACTCATATATAGTTCGCCTGTTTGTTCGTGTAAACAAAGCAAAGCTCAACAAAGTTGTGCAGTGCTTGGACCCCTGTGAATGTTTGTACTTATAGCTTGGACACTCGTAACCCAGTTAAAAGTCTTCTCAAAAGATCCGGTCCGTTTTAGAGGAAGCCGCGCTACATCACTTCGCTAACGTTTTAGGCCCTGTCAGTTTAGCTGTCCGAGGGCATGGCTGGTGTTCGATGAGTCACGGTTAACTTTAATCCGCGCCAGGCTGCACATGTCCGTCCGAGGTATGCTGCCTGACTTCATCTTGACACGTACATTGTACATCTTCTATTCTTTTGCGGTTCAGGAATTTCTGGTGCCGCCCTCTATTATGCGTCGCCTCAATTATAAATCCAGAACGCTCATGGCTGCGGGGGACAAGTGTGTTTACAAGGCTTTCACCCGGCTCTCTCTCTCTCTCTCTCTCTTTCGGGTGTTTGAATCTCACGACATTTCACATGTAATTAGACAAACAGGATCAGACACCTTTTGCACACATGAACAGGCTCCCAGCTAACTTATCACGAAGATCCTACGTGTGAAACAGGAAACCGTTGCATGTTTTTTTTTTTTTTTTCCAGTGTGACGTCATGTAGCTTGAGTTCATCGCTCAAAGTATGCTGCTGTTTCAAATAATAATTTCCCACTTGATCAGGATTAACCGGCTTTTACCTGAATTGTTGGCATGTGACGCACCTTGAACACCAGGAAGAAGTCGTGACATTTCGAGTATTGCAGATAACCTTCAGGAAAAGATAAGAGGCCCAGACTAGCTTTCAGATGTACATGATACTAAAAAAGAAATTGTTGGACACGCGTTTCCGTGATAGAGGAGGTTTACTAAACGCGTATTAAGTTTGATTTAAGGTTCAAGCCGCAAAAACTACGACATTGCCTGACACGCGCCACACTCTGAAATGCGCCTGCCTACACGTCAGGGTGATTCAGCTCGCAAAAACTGAAAGTATAAATGCTCATATGTCATAGGCCACTTGCGTAGGCTTCAACTAGCCAGAAATATAAGCAGATTTTTTTGTTGTTGTTGTTGTTTATTAGCTGTTGCTTCGAATGCTGGCTGGACCTAATAAGCTTTTCGTTTGGATGTACCACATACACGGATTTTCTTTTTCTTTTTTTTTTACTTGCACAGGCATGGGTGGTGTCTGATAGACAATGAGTAAAGACCTTAAGATTTTTTACGAAACAAGCTGCTTACTGCCGCTTTGAACCGGTTGCAGTCCTGTTTGTTTATTTATTTTTTGGTTACTACACATAAAACTGTACAAGATCCCAGTGACAAACTGTTACATGATAAAAGTGTTCTCACGGTAGACGTTTACATTTCTTTTTTTAGTTTCAGTATCTCTTCAGCTGTGTGTAGCCGTGCGTGTGTTTGCCTTCTGCCTATTAGTGAATTGTTCAAGTGATCGTCAGAGCAATTAGACCTTTGCGTCTTTATATTTTTATTTTATTTTTAGTGGCACTGAATCATCCTCTAATAACACGCGAGTACTTGACATCCTGCGTGCTTTAATACCTCCAGTGTCAATGCCTGGAAATATCTACGAGATATTGGCTTGTATTTGTCATCGGTAACACGTTGACAGTAACAGAGTGGAAATCAGCGTTTCCACTCTGGATGTCAAACATTACTTTCTTCCCTCACAATAAGGGTACACATGGAGAAACTCCCAGCCTCCTCGTGTCCTCTTCTTCACGCCCCGCTGTACATCAGTCAGGACATGCTCGTCTATGGCGAGGTGCGATCACCCAGGCGAGTGTTCCACAGGTCCAGAGACTGGAGATTTTGACTCCGTCCTCATCAGCTTGAGGTAATTGAGACAGGATCGTGAGTGAAAGGAGGGGAACTGCAGAAGCCTATAGAAAACCCCTCCCCCTTTTCTCTGTGAGACACCACAGAGCACCGAGCGCTCACGCCAGGAACATTTTGTCCTCACGCAGCAATGTTTGTTACGTATAGGTCACGCCACACACCCCAGCTCTGGGCTGTGTCTGCAGTTATTTAGGCCATTTCACTAGAGTTAAAACGCATGCAGTAACGTAAATCCTATGCATGTAAGCTTAGAGTGTTTAGGTTTTATTTCAATATTTATAAGTTATTTTCACACATTTATGGCACATTTTTGCTCACGTTATTTATTGTAGATTTGTTTTTTTATTTTATGAAGCTATAAAAAATGCATAAATGGTATTAAAAATATTATTAATATGTATTAAATTCTTTATTTCTTTTATCTATATAGCTGTTTTATTTTCTGTCTCACTGCAGTGTTTTGGATTATTTGTTATTAATACTAATGATATTAATATTTTTAGTAAAATATGAAAAAGTAGTAAAAGTATGAAATATTTAAAATTAGGTGTAGTGTGTGTATATACAGTACAGTCGCCACACTGACTTGAAAATAGTTTTTTTAAAGAATTATTTAAAATTACTATATGTGCCTCCATTTAATCTTCCTCTATAATCCTGCAGATGGTGCGCTCCTGTGTGGTAGGAATAAGCTAATTATTTGCTATGGTTGTTTAAAAATGTAAAAAAAAAAAAAAAATCTAAAAAAAACTTTTTTTTTTTTTTTTAATAAAAAAATATTATTTATAAAATTCTGATATTAACAGAATCGCAATACAAATCGAATCGGCACCTTGCTATCGTGATGATATATTTATCGGCTGGTCCCTGGTGATTCCCATCTCTAGTGTGCATATAATCATGTAATTAAATTATTACTTACAGCATTTAACACAGTAATAATAATAATTACTATTAGTTTTCATGCAGTTATTGTTGGCGGTGTTAAATATATCAAATCGCTGATTTAAATTAATATATAAAAGAGTAAAACTTAAGACATTTTTAAATATCTTTATCATTGCTGGTCCTTAAACTCAGCTTAGAAACTCCCGTATAAATAAACAACAACATACTCGACTGATAAATGATTCAGATTCCTGTTTTTTTTTTATTTAAAGCATCTGATTCTGTACCGATTTCGGACCACATGATTCTGATTTTGATTCCAACTTTAATCCGGATAATCTACACTATGATCTTATATAGAGTAGAGTAAAAATTTCACACGTTTTTCCTAACCGACAGTTATTACGTTGACAACCAGAAATCAATTAATCAAAAATTATTAATGGTAAAATACAATCCCAACAAATTAGTTATGTGAGACAAATTCAACAAAGTAATAATTAAATAAACAAATAATAATAATATTAACAACATCACTGCTGTAATGGTTTGTAATACATAAACAGCAGAAGTAAAACTGTATTTCGGCAAAATTGTTTTCCGCATGCGCACAAATTTCATTTTTGCTCTCACGTCTTCTCTGTGCTCGTCAGCGGTTTCCAGATCACACTGTAACACATAAAAAAAAAAAATGGCTGAAAACCCACCACAATACAACTCGTACTTGTAGCTCAGCTATTTATGCAGGTACATTCTTCCACTCAAATTAGCTTAATGCTGATTCCCAGCCCAAGACACATTTTCGGGCCAAAGGTAATCAAAGCAGCCTAGTTATTTGAAAACTGGGTTATCGCTGATTATTAATTGATACCTTAATTTTTTTAATGATGGTTAAAAAAAAAAAAAAAAAAAACTTCAACCTGAGAGTTTTGTAATCTTATTCACCACTAATACGAGATACGGAGAATTACTATGCAAAACAAATAACCTGTTAACAGATCTTAAGAATATAATCGTTTTAAATTTGTAGGAACTGGATAACATTCTTAATCTCTTATTAAAGTGTGTGTACTGGTCACCTCTGAGATATCGGATTATTTTTATTCTGTCTTGAACATCACTGTTGTTTTGTGTCTCCTCAGGTTTGAGAGCCGAACGAGCGTCCGATCGCTCAGCAGGACGGAGAAGAGAAACTAGGAATTTCAGGACTGTCAAGCGTGTGTGCGCGTAAGAACAGGAAATTAAACTCTTCAGGACGATCGTGCCTGACAAGTCTGGCTTCTGCGTGTCTGGCCTTCAGTTATTTCCTGGGTTTCCCCTTCTTCTCAGCACTCGTCCTAGGGTTTTACGTTTTGTTTTGCTTCTCTGTCGTGTCGACCGTGCTGTTGTTCAGAACCACAGACAGGAGAAAAGACAACATGTTGCAGTTTGTACTCGTCTCCTCTGCACTCCTCGCAAGCTTACAGTGTCTGTAGATGATGACGGTCCAGATTCCAGGATGTTCGGGAATGTTCTTTAGGGTGTCGAGGAGCTTTGAAAGATGTACTGTGAAAGAAGTAATGTGAACACTCAGTCCAGTGTGTGTGTGTGTGTGTGTGTGTGTGTGTGGTTGAGCAATGGACCTGGTTTACAAACTCCATTTTGTGCCTTATTTAATTTTTATTTTTATTTGACCGATTTATGAATCTGATGTTCTGAACCGAATCTTCCATCACTTTGCGCACTCGCATGCAAAAAAACAAAGGAGGGAAAAAAAGGGAGCCAGATTTCAATATTTAAGGACATTTATATTTTTATTTTGTTTATTTTTTTCCATATGGATCAGAATTTGCATTCGGTAAAATATGCCTGTGGTAATTATACGTTCATTATCCAGGAAAATAATCCGAGTTCTCTTATTTAATTCAGTTTTGTTTGTTTAGGGCTGCACCGTTCGATAAAAAAAAAATCACATCATATTTTGTATTCAAGCTTTTGATTTTGCTAAATAACAGAACACAGTTATGAGAGTATAAACTCCCTTTATTTCTCTATATAATATAATCCCCTTCTACACTAATGCACGGTCCCAGTGTTTCACTAGTGCTTGAATACCATCAGGGTAGAAACTTTTCTCTGCTTGCTTTACGTCTGAAACCCTGGCCTCCCAGGAACTCCTTTAACATCCCAAACATGTGGAAATGTCTATACGTCTATCTAGTCAGGACTATACAGGGGATGTGACAATAACTCCCAGCCGAGTTCCTGTAATGTGCAAGTGGTGTTGGTGAATGATTGTGTGTACAGTTCTCACAGACAGATGCGTCTCCTACGCCAGTTTGTGATTTTCCCGCTCGTATATAAATTTCCACATACAAATGAACAAGCCAGAGGCGACGGTTATGAGTATGACATGAGGAAGAATCCTTGAAAGGAATCTGACTCGAAAGGGAACCCATCATCGTCTGGGTGACACCAGTGCAATTCAGTCAGTGGGTTCTAGATGGTCCAAAAGCACGATGGTGTAAACTGGAACTTGAAGAAAACAGACTTCAGGTTAAAATGATGACAACATTATCATCAGCTGTTTACTGATGGGGACTTGAGTGTAAAAATGTTCAAACGAGATCTTCATGAAGAAAGCCATTCTTCATGATTACAAATCAGATCCACAGGCTGTCTGTATGGGGCCAAACTCAGCTGTAGCAAGTGACACGAACCCTAAAATTCTAATGGTTAAAACATCAGATCAGATGTCCCAGACAACATTTATGTATTTTTCTGAACTCTAACAATCAATCAGCGGGAGGAACTGGAGCACTGACTGCACCTCGGACACCCTTGCCTCATCATCAGTGTGTGAGCTCACTAATGCTCTAGTAGCTGAATGACCACAAACTCCCACAGCTCCGCTCCACAATCTGTCGTAAACCCTTCAAAAGTGTATTATAACACGGGGAAATAAATCTGGAGCATGATGTCCACATACTTTTGGCCATATAGTGTATTAACTTGTGAGCTGTATGATGTGAAAAGGGAACAAACTGACCATAACTTGAGGAGCTTTGGTTTATTGTCTGTTGCTTACAGTTCAAATACTACGTGAACTCCCCTGAAACACGCCAGACACCAAGCCAATTATACTATTTTCTGTTTATCATTTCTGAGCTCATGTATATTCAGAGCGGTCTTCCTACAAGATTTGCTTTTTGATCTGGTTTACGTGTTCCATGGTTCTACCTCATTTTTTTGTTTTATCGTTATACAGTCTCATTTCTTTCTTAATGGTTGTTAAAGAATTTGGGCACTAATGGCATTTCAGTGCATTCGTATAAAGTGGCGTTTGTTATGTTTTGACAAAAATGTACGAGGAATCGAATTAGGCCCGGGTTTAGGAGCGGTGTCCTAATTTCCATGATTGCAATTGTACAATTCTCAGTTTTTCCAGATTTCGACATATCCGTATTACGTTGCTCTCTCATCTCTGATGAAATGAATTATGCAAAAGAATGACAAACCTTTCCTTTAATTGTCCCTTTAAATGGTTGCTGTCTGAGAAGAAAAGGCTTTATGATATATCAGGTGGAAAACCCTCTTCAGTCAAACACGTGGCTGGAGTGGGATATGTAAAAAAGACAAAATGCTCAGGGGAATGCTGTTTTAGGGGAAATAATCAAGATTAGAGATTGTCTTGCAATAGCAGCATGGCAGATTTGCGCTGTATTAGTTTCCTAGCTCAAGTGCTAGCTTGTTATTTAAACACACAAATAAATGACATCGCACAGGACCTGGATGATTAATAGGGCTAGAAAAAAAGATTTAGCCAAAGCTGATGATTTAAGTTTTTTTCTTGACATACACTGCCCTTCCTGAAGAAAAGTCCAGATCCACTCCAGATCACGGTTACTGGGATGTCCTCGTGTCTTTCATCCGATGCGCAGAAAATCTCAACCCGCTGGAACGTCATGTTTTCTGTAGGCCAAGATTTAATTTCCTCACATGAAATGTTTGCAGGTCAAACACAATTAACTGTCAAAGATACTTAGCGGGATAAAAGGACAAGATGGGAAAATTTCCAGACATTTCATTACAATTGCTGTGAACAGAGAACTTACACTTCACTTACAGATATTTCTTTCCGTTCATGAAATAAAGATTTTACTTTATTGAGACTTTCAGTAGAGTCAGTATAAGATGATTTGCTAGCAATGCTATTAAACACTCTTTTTTGGAGTAATTGTACTCAATTATTATGTACTGTTTTTTTTTCTAAATAAATAAACAATTAAGTAAAACTGGTCCTTTTGTTTTAATTCTTGAATTCATACCTCAATTTTTTTATTGAATCAGCCGCCTCTTCCTAAACATCACTCTTTTAATTATCAATTTACCTATACTAAAAGTTCACTTAAAAAAAAAAAAAAAAAAAATTCCATGTATTTCATTAATTTATTTATTTAATGTTAATGTTTGTTATATATCACTGGTTGTGAGACACTGAACAACTTTTTAAGCTTAGTTTCTCCGTTGTGTGATAACTTTTGCCCTTGATGCTAAGTGAACTATCAATATGCTATTATGCTATTATCCAGATTAAACACACATTTAGGTTTAAAAATTAAAATAAATTTGGACAACAAACAAAAAAAATTGAAATCACAGTATTAATTATAATAATAATAATAATAATAATAATAAATGGCACAATATGATCATTTTAAAAAAAATGTATTTAAAAATAATCATTTAAACTAGCAAATGAAAATGACAAATCCTTTTTTCATTTAATCATTAATTTATTGTCGGGTCTATAAATATTTGGACAGTAACAATTTTTGGATTTTGCCTTTTTACACCACCAAAACCAATTTAAGACTTCTAGCTTAACTCCAAAAGTTTAACAAAACATCGCAATAACCTTTGAGATTTTTTAAAAAGTCATTCCGTGTTCAATGTTCATTCTAGGCTCAAAAGTAATTGGACAAAATTTACATTCTCATACATTTTTACATCCTTTTTAAGATTATTTAAATTACTGAGATGAAAATTCCTTGCGGTCAGTGCGCCTTAGCTCATGAGCCCTTCCTTTCCTTCATATTCTTCTCTTACAGTCATTTGGGTAAATGTTACTTTTGTATCAAGAGTCATCTTTTAATTTTAGACTTTGACGATGATACTCTTACCTCCTCTAGAGTGTCTTTGACATGGCTAGACATTGTGAAAGGTTATTTCTTCACCAAGAACAGAACCCTTTGATCACCCACTCCCGCCTTTTTAAGAACATTTGATTTTTTAAGAACATATTTAATTTTTGATTGTGCTACTAAAGTTTCTGCTCCCTTTCTCTAACTTTCATAGTTTGTCGTAAAATAACTAAAAACAGGCAACAACCAGCCATCAGACTGCTTCAACCAATCAGCTGTCCAATTTTTAAATCTGTGAAAATGGAGAGGAAAAATGGATATAATTCCTGAGCAGCAATTTCATTTTATTTTATTTTATTTTATTATTATTTTGGGTAAAGACCTTGAATGAAAGCTGAACGTCCACACTTCAGTCGGATTCTGATTGCTTCAAATTCAAATCCATTTCGGAAATTTCTCGAATACACGTGCAAATACTTATGGACTGGACTGTTATAAAACAATTACAGATCCACTGAGAGCTTCGCCCAGATTAGTTGTTCACATTCTTCTTCTTATTATTATTATATTTTTTATTATTTTTATTATTATAAATGAGTCAGTGATCTGTTGTCATGGTAACACTCCGGTTGCACCTTTTATTCTCTAAAATTCAGATTTGCTGTTTCATACCTGAATGCTGTGTCAGTGTCAGAGCTAAATCAGCGTGACCTTCATGTTCAGTCACCGTGTTCAGGAGGTCATTCTGGAGGGAAGAGCATTGGCGACGTCATGAGGCATCGAGATCGTAATGAGATTATCAGTTCATGAACTGAAATATTCATTTATTTCCAGACATTAATGTTGGAGCTGAGAAGGGCGTTGAAGAGGATGAAGAGTGGAAAGGCTGTTGGTCCTGATGACATACCTGTGGAGGTATGGAAGTGC
>JAOVVB010000018.1:16440921-16453081 GCA_028570985.1 Heterobranchus longifilis | reverse complement strand
AAACAGGGACTTGTGATAACATTTCTGGTGAATCAAGGCATAAAAGTGATTGACGTTTACAACAAGACTTCAAGCACAGCACGGTGATGAGACTCTTAGCCACGCTAAAATATATGAATGGTGTAAACTTTTTAAAGGAGTCTGAATGAGTCTGTGAACGTTCAGAGGAGTGGAACGCCTGATCCTTGAAAATTCCACATATAACTTGTCGCCAACGGGAAAAGACGCATCTGTCTGTATGAACTGTACACACAATCATTCACCAACACCACTTGCACAGTACAGGAGATCAGTTGGGAGTTATTGCCACATCCCCCTTATACAGTCCTGACCCTCGCTCCAAGCCATTTCCACATTTTTGGGGCATTAAAGGAGTTCCTGGGAGGCCAGCGTTTCAGACGTGAAGCAGGCAGTCCGATCTTGGCTCAGAAAACCGTCTATCTTGATGGTGTCCAAGCACTAGTGAAACCCTGAGATGAGTGTATTAGTGTAGCAGGAGATTATATAGAGAACTAAAGGGAGTTTTTATTCTCTTAACTGTTATTCCTCACAATCAAAAGTCCCAGTTTGACTTGAACGCTCCCTAAATTTGAGTAAATCTAATCTGTTTAATACAGAAATACTGTTGTGTATATACTGTATATACAGGTGCAACTTTATGATGTGAAGTGCAGCTAGCAGGCTAAACTGTTACAAGATTTAGATTTTGTTCTTGTCTATGCATTTTGTCCACTTGACACTAGGAGGCACTTTTTTGTTAATGAAGCTTCCTGAACAAGTCACACAATAAAACTAATACCATATACACACGCTTTTAAAGTGGGATCCGTGACACGACGCATATTCAGTGGTGGAAATGATTGCAACTTATTATTATCGTTATTAGATTATAATATTAATTCATGAGAAGTTCTGTTAGCTTGTTTGACTGCTCACTGGAGTCGAATAATTCATCTAAATAATGTCAGCTTGTAAAAAATGAATGTGAGAGTTTTAATAAACAAATGTGTTATAAAAGTGAAAATTATATAGCTTTAATAAAAGCAAATCAATATAATTAACTTAAAATTATAATAATTCATAAAGGAATTATGTTGCTTAAGTTGTTTGTTTAATTTTTTTTAAAGTCTCAGACAACTCCTGATTGTGTGTAACTTACACTGCATGAAAAAAATACCCCAGTTTTTTTTTTTTTTTAACATACAAGTTATGGCTTGCACGCTGTCTTAGCCACTGCAGGAGAAACTCATACGTGTTCCAGTTTCCCTTCATTCCTCATGTGGCCACGGACGTTCGCGTGTGGCTGTAAAATCCCGAGTGTGTCCGACAGCCTGCTATTTTCAGGACCTCGTCAAGGTCTGCTATGAGCCTCTTATTTCGCTCTTTTACTGCGATTTGTGTCCAGCCTTCTCCGCGACCCCGAAACTGTAATCCATAAACATCGGCACTAAAAATAAACACTGTGGGAAGTTATTTTAGGAAATTTCATGGGTGTAAGGTCTACCCTGTTCAATTATCTACTCTGGGAGGAAAAATAAGTAAGAAATAAAACACTTCAGGATGTGCAGTTATGGGAATTAATCAATGAGAGGATTAGGTGGAAAGAAGCGGAGCTACTGTTACTGTTTTTTTTTTATTAATTATGGAATGACACATTATACAATACATTTACACTCATTTAAAGCTATGTTCCTTGTTTAATATATATAGCAAGAAGTGAAAGTTATATGCTGTTTGTTACATTACTCACATTGGAGACTCCTTCCAAAAATCCCAAAAATGTCTCCTTATGAGAAAGTCTTTGCAGTAAACCATTTTTTTAACCATTTCATGTCAAGCAAAATGTCAAATTCAAGTCCCTGACATCGTTTTTTTAACACCTTCTGACCCATCAGGATGAATGTTGTGGTATAAACAGTTATGTTTCATGCTGAGACCATATACAGTACAATAATTATGGTGAAATCGTTTTCTTTCATATTGGTGGAAGGTAACTAAAATAAAGGAACAAAGTAAATTTTTAAGTACATATATCATGTACTTTACTTCCGTAGTTTTATTAGAAAATGTTGTTTGTTTGTTTTTACACCACTATTTCTTGCAGCAAATATCAGCAATTTGTACTTCACTATATTTCTGTATGGAATTGCATATAGAGTAGTATTTGAAGCAGGAATATCACCACATTCTGACTATTATGTGCAATTGTGTTGGCATTTGCTTTCCCTTCATGAAATGCTTAACAATGAAGCAGGTGTTTAAAATGAGAAGCGGAGCTGGTTTTATACATTTAGGGGAAAAAAGTATGTTTACAGTCCGGGAAGCAGAGAGAGGGATAGAGAGAGAGAGAGAGAGAGGTCTTAAAGGCTACTATGAGGTAGTACAAAGCTCTGTACTTTTGTTCTTTTACTCGGTAGCCAAATTAAGTAAATTTGAAGGTGAGTTCGTTTGTACTTTTGCTTAAGTATAATTGTAAATGGTGGACTTCTACTTTTACTTCAGCAATATTGTACCTAGGGTATGCTTACTTTTACTCAAGTCCAGGATGTGTGTAACCAATATCGCACCGCCTGCTTCATCCTTTATCTGCCCCATTTTATTAATAAAGATATTCATGTTCATGTGCGTGTGTGAGTGTGTATATGTGTGTGTATTATCAGTACGGGCAGTATTTCGAGCTGTTGTACCGATCTCAAGAAAAACACAGGCTCTCTTGCGAACTCCGAGGTTGTGCTGATAGCCCGACTCCTGTTACAGTCACACACTCGACTCTGCCAGAGAAAACCGCTCGCTCTTACATTCTGCCTCCCAGGACCGAGTGTTTTCATCCTGCCGGACCCACTGCTTAACCCGACATTGATTATACGCAGAACAATTCTTCAGCACTTTGTGTTTTGTATAAGCCACTCTGAACTGATTAACTCAGTGTGTGTGTCCCTTAGTGCTGTTAAATTTTCGCAGTTGTTGACATGGTGAGGTTATTTACATGTTGGGATCAGGGATAGCTCTGTGGTTAAGGCATTGGACTACTGATCGAAAGGTCTCAGGTTAAACCCCAGCACCACAAAGTTGTGACTATTAGGCCCTTGAGAAAGGCCCTTAACGCTCAATTGCTTAGATGAGAATATATATAGAGCGTTTGGAAAGTATTCACAGCGCATCACTTTTTGCACATTTTGTTATGTCACAGCCTTATTCTAAATTGATTAGCATGATTTTTCGGTTCCCTTGATCAGGTGTTAGAGAGGGATTTGGGATTTAGTCTTGTGTTAGCTTGTGATGCTAGTTAGCTTTGAAGCTGGTCTCCCCTCTTTCTAGTACTGCAGAGTGAAACATATATCAAATCCCAAAATTATAACCATTGCACAACCACATAAGTAATATTATATACAGATGATGGAAAGTGGCATAAAGGTCAAGTTATGACCTGCTCACAAGCTAATGTTTTGTCAAGACCGGTAAAGACGGCATTTGTTAAGCGAGCGTGAACCGAAAAATCATGCTAATCAATAAAGATGGAACATACTGGCTCGTAATTGCAAACCTGCGTAATTAGAAAGCTGTGCTGCACGCTGAGATTCACTTTGAGCATGTGCAGTACCTGCCTCAGGGATGGGCTTTTTTAATTTCCTCAGCCTTCTTCTGTCTGTTGTGGTGCTCTATCCGGAATTCTTGGAAAAAACCCGGTTCAATGTATTCACTCGCTTGTTTCTTTTTCTTTTTTTCTTTTTCTTCTTCAAGGCAGCTTGACAAACAAATTCCTGAAAGGATCCCAGATATACACAAAAACACACGCACATGCGCACGCATGGACAGCCTGATTTGTCAACCCAGTAAACGTTCGTGAAGGTTTCGGTCACTTTCTCAACATCCACATGTGAGGGGTTCATTGTTCGCCTCATCCTCTGCCTGTTCCTCATTAGCCCCTCTGAAAGACGCTTGTAATACACGTGTTCTGGCTTGCACTGGGGGAGAAAAAAAATGCTCCAGAAAAGCGGCATTTCTACAGGCAAACAAGTGCTGAGAGCTTCTTGTTCGTAGACCACATGTTAGAAGTCATGAGCATCACTTTTGGTTTCCAGGCTCAACATCTGACTCGCCCTGTTCCTATTAACTCTACAAGGTACATTGTGGGTGTTCTGATGGTTTTCCTATCTAGAGGGGAAACTTTTATCCAATCAGATAGCGCTAAAGTAGGTGCTGTCGTCCTGCCCGCCCTTGGGGTCTAGATCGGTATCTGATTAGCGTGCTAATTACACTTTTATTAAAACAAGGTGATTGCTGTATGATAGGAAATTAGTCATCATAAATGGTTCACGTGATTGAAACATGAATGTCGTGGAAAATAATCACAACTGAATCGTATTGATAAAATAAACAAGAGATTAATCATAAATCAAGTAAATGAATCACGTGAAACCGAATGAATCGATAAATTAATCCGTTGAAAATGAATTTGACGGAAAACGATTTATCCAGAAAAGAATCGCATGAAAATAATGCGTCTTGTGGAAAAATTGATCAAGCGAATCAAAATGTGAATTGAACAGAATCGCATGCTAAAAATCCAACGAATCGAATATAAATGCACAGGGAAAAGTACAAAAAGGTATAAATAAAAATTATGTGTAAATTTTCATGTGTGAAGTTCGTTTCATCTTTGTGTAAGAGTTTATTTGATTTACTATTTATTATTATTTTTATTTTTTAATCTGATTGTCTTTATCATATAACCTTATGGGACTTTATGGGTTCACGGGTTAAAGAGAAACATCACATGGCTCAGCGGCCTTCGAGGATGGATGTGTGTTGCTGCGCGGTTTAATGTGTGTGTTTACAGACTGTGAGTGTTTACATTCCGAGGCGCTGTAGTACATGAATGAAAGGAAATGCTTTATTCTGCTTAGCGAAGAGCAGAAAACACTCCGAGTATTTAACTGTAGGACGACCGAACAGCGCTCCGTGACGGCTAAACGCATGCTGATGACTTTTAGAGCAGCGATGTGAAAAGCAGAGGAGCCGTGCGAATCTTCACCTGACCCACTAACCATTTCATGACAGACTTGATGTCACAAAGGAGTTTGAAACGACTACCAACTGTGGACTCCGTGACCCCAAATACGTCCTGAATCATATAAACATGATGCCTGTACTTTTTTTTTTTTTATTCATCGTTTCAATGAAGACTAGCATTATTAGATTTATTAGCGTTTATGTAACGCTAGCTGACCTCTTGTTCATTCAGTATTAACAGTGTTAGTGTTTTGTGGTGGGGAAACTCCTCTAAAGCCAATACAGCCTATAAAGGTCTCATTCGTAAGCGTGTGGTTTCTGCAGCCGCCACCGCTATATATCACATCTTTCATGTTAGGCTACTGAATCTACCTGTTTGCTATAAAACATCCGGAATGGAGCCAGCTATTTCTGAAATGTTAATTTTTAGCATATAATATAGTGCACTGTGTGGCATTTGAACCCTTCTTCTGTACAGCTTGCAGCCTTGATCACACAGACCCAGTCATTTTATGGTTTGCTCCTACAGGAAACGCCTAAAAATATCAGGCTAACACTCTTGCTGTAATTGCCATGTTGGCCCCTCTTAAAGTCGCTTTAGTAACTAGCAGAAAACAGCAGAGCGGGAGGCTAATTGGCACCTGCGGAGAGCAGCGAGCGAGCGCGAGAGCGAGAGAGAGAGAGCGAGAGAGAGAGAGCCCGGTAGCCTCAGTTCCCCCGAGTGTGTCGTAAAAGGAGCAGCATCAGACTTGTGCTGAAAGAGTCGGCCGGCCTTTATTTAAGACCGAAAGCTTTTCTCGACATTTGAAAAACGGTTCCTTTTAGCCAGGAATGTAGCATTGTTGTATTGCTGCCATTGCTACGTTTCTACATCGCTACAGTGCCAGAAACCTCATTTAGAAATTGATTACGTTGTTATACATTGTTACATCGTTAATGATGACGATGGATAGTAATGGTAGAACCTACTGTAATACTAACAATCAATACAGATTTGCTATTACTAATAATACAAAAAGTAACAATGCAGATGATACTAATGGCATAAACTAAAAGTAATGGTGCCATCACAGGTGGAAAGTAATGAATTACATTTACTCGCATTACTGTAATTGAGTAGATTTTTTTGTGTACTTCTACTTTTAAAAGTAGTTTTTAAAATCTTTTTTAAAAATTTTACTTTTACTTAAGTATGTTTTGTTTAAAGTATTGTACTTCACTACATTTAAAATCATATTCGCTACTGAGTAAAAAAGAAATGAATGAAAATGAAAAATAATACAACGGGGAAGGAAAAAAATTGCACCCCGGAAACCACTGCACTGATTGATTGATGGGCGTGGAGAACAAACGCGCTAAATTCATAAGAACGATGGAGATGGACAAAACAGATGCCAGTAATGCAGACACAGCTGAAAGTGAAATGCCAACAAATTCTTATGAAGCAAACCCCTGGTCATATTTACATTTTTGTGGATGAAGCTGGATTCAATCTAGCAAAAAGGAGAAGAGGTCGCAACATCATAGGTCAACGTGCCATTATTGAACTGCCTAGCCAGCGTGGTGGAAATGTAACTATCTGTGCTGCCATCAGCAGCTATGGGGTTCTCCACACTCATGTTACTGTTGGGCCATACAACACCGAAATTCTACTAACATTCCTGGATGGTCTACATCAAATGTGTGGTTCTGCAACAGAAGTTGAAGGTTTTGTGACTGTAGCTTGAATTTTAGAGTTTGTCTTTAGTGTTTTGAGACAAAGAGATGAGATTTTAGGAAACGTGTTTTAGCAATTCAGAAAAACTGTAAATGTTATTGGTCAGATGAGTTGTCAGTCACTTGATTGACAGTAAAACCACACCTTTGTGTACAAAACAGGAGCGAAATGTGTGCATTGCTCTAAAATAAGTTTCCATATCCTAAACTCTACTATGAAATACTCAAAACAGTCGGAAAGACGATTAGGAGAGCAAACTTTTTGTTAAATACATCACAAAAAATAACATTCTTGAAAAATTACAATATTAAAAGAATGTATAAAGAATGAAAAAAGAATAAAATTACAAGATTCAGGTATAAAAAATTGAATTATACAATTAATTATCCATAGTTAAATATAAAATACAGTATACGTATTAGGAAAGCGAACTCTGAAGCCTGGCTTCTCCTCAGAAATATTAGTTTACGGTAGGAGTGCAATTCCGTGTTTCACCACAAAACATTTGGGGGCGCTGTTTCACTCTCTGTAAAATGGTGAAAATGCGAAAAAGAAAAAGCTCTCGGCAACAGATTTTATTACCGAAACAAAACTGTTAAACTGTTAATTTTTTATTTATTAAAATAATCAGAAGTACTGTTAAAAACAGGACCTCTGGGTGACTATGCCATTCCTCATTGTAACACTACCAACTTCTTATTGCCTAAGCCTGCTCATTGGCTCATCCATCACCATGGTTACGGTGGCGTCGGTACGCTATGTTGATTACATTTAAATGTTAGAACAAGACGCAGAAAAATTTTGTTGTTCGTTAGGACGATAAGGATAAACATATTCAACTTGGAGCTCAAGATTTTATTAGAGAAGTGAAATATGAGATGATGAGAAAAGAGGACAGTTTTACTCAATTTGCTGTGAGCATGCGCAGCAGTGCTGGTCAGCCAATCACCATCGAAGCAGCTACCGAGCGCGTGAGCCTCACTCAGCCTCCTTCAGTAACAGGTAGGGAGCGAGCGCGAGCTCTCATCAGGCTTGCTAAACTGCTAACTAGTAAACTAAAGTCATAAAGTCTCACTCTTTAACAGCCAAGACTAACTTGCAGGGGCTTTTTATTTTAAAATAATCCATTTGTTAAGCCCATTAGCATTATATTTGTACAAGGTTTCTATGTGCTCAATTTTGACTCATATTGCAATGATTTTTATAGTTATTGTTTATGCAATCCTGTTGACTGTATTTGCTGTAATTATTGATGACATTCATTCTGAACATTTAACTGTAAATCCTAGATGATGAATGGGAAGCTACAGCACTGTGCCAGTGATAATTTTTACATTTAAACAATGGGTCCCACAATAAATAAATAAGCTGATTTTACTGGTTTTTAATGATTTATCAACACCTCCTGAATCTGGACATCAGTATTAATTACCATTAATACCATTTAATTATTTAAGAACAAATTTTAAGAATTAAAATTTTGCAAGCATTTTTAGCATATGAACTAACAAACAGACCCGAATGCCAGAAAGTTGTGCGTATGTCCAGGAGCCATTCAAACATCAAATTTTATCCCTTTGTCTAAAATCTGAGGTGATAGCCATGATGGTAACTGAAGAAGTAAATAAAAATGAATCCTTTGTTTAATACTATTTAAAAATACAATTTCATCAGCCTAAAACCACAACCATAGAAGAGATCTGGTTACGTTGTGTTACCGCAAGCCTTACTTTAGCTCTTGTGGGAAGGCATGGAAGAAGACACACATAAATGAAAACAATGAGTTTTTTTCACAAATTTTTGTGTGGAATATGCAGTGGAAAAGTCATGTTTGGAAATAGATATTACATAGATCCCATGTAGTCTGCCTGGTTTTACTTGATCTCAGAGATGGTCTTTAACTTGGCTGATGCAGACAGCTGTTATCTAATGACTTGTGACTGCAGTGGCTACAGTTTTGTACCTGAGACTCCCTCTTGAGTCTGGGTCCTCTCAAGGCTTCTTCCTATTGTCATCTCAGGGAATTTTTCAAGTTTCCATCGGCTTGCTCAGAGACAAACTGATAATTATGATTAATACATATTTCCTCACACTTTTCAATTCTATTTCCATAATTATGTGATTCTGTAAAGCTGCTTTGAGACAATGACTACTGTTACAAATGCTTTATAAAAAAACTACAAAAAACCCAAACTAAAAATAGTCTTTAAAATAAATAAGACTGTTGCACAATGCTGTATGCCTCTATTCTTTTCACTCATCTAACTAGAAATGTTTATCATAATTTTGATTGAACTTAATGTTTTTATTTTTCCAGATGACCTGAAAACATCAGAAGTCAAGGGTAAAAACAGCCGCATCAATGCCTACCTTATTTGGGCAAGGAAACACCGGTCTGTCGTGGCCAGGGCCAATCCAGCACAAATGCCAGCACTGTTGAGGTCAGTGAGCAGCTTGGAATTGAATGGAGGAAGCTGAGTGAAGACCAGAAGATGCCCTAGTACCTAGAGGCAGCGAGGCATAAATGGGAACACAGCAAGCAGTTTCCAGGTGAGGTGCACAAGGTTTTCAGATAATAAGCAAAATATCAAGAGAAACGGGTCAACCATGACACATTTTCTTCTTGTTTTTATGAACCTTGTTACATTGTACTTTCTTTCCTTAAATGTAGATTGGACGTACAAACCTCATCCACAGAAGAGAAAGCAAGTTTGCCCGGACGAAGCAGCTCCAGAAACTTCAGCTATACAGAGCAATCTAATATTGTCTGGTAAAAATTCCTTTAGCACACAAAACCACCCTCAAAGTTGTGTATTTTCAAATGTTATTGCAAACAATTTCAGTGAAATTTCTTTATTCTTCTTTTTGAAGTCAGTATCAATGATTGTAACAACCGTACCAGTTACAGTAGTAAACACTGCTTAAAGGTTATTATAATATCATATTGTTAATAATTAACAGTGGAAGATGCACATTTTTTCTCAGTTTAAGTTTTCTTTAAACAGTTCAAGTGACAGTCTCAAGAAGTTATTTATGTGTGAAAAATAAATGAAGACCGAATAGTTTAAACAAACTAAATAAAAAAATTAATAAGGAAGTAATTAAGGCTGTCAGAAATCTTGCTTTTGTCTCTGTTCTTATTCAAAAGCAACGCCACACAAATGTACTGTACCGTGTCCAGTGTTACAACAAGTTCATTCCTGTTGTGCAATATGTCATTCATTAATAAAATAAATATAAATTGCTGCAGTGTAAACAGAATAGAAAAATTATCAAGACAAACAGATCAGCCCTAAAACTTTGTGCTGTTTTATGCTCCTTTTTGAATTGCTTCTTAAATGTTTCTTTCCTTCAATGTAGACCATGACTTGACTACACATCATCAGAAGAGGAAGCAAGTCGGCCCTCCAGTGGCTCCTCCAGAAACTTCCTCTGATGCCTCACACCAGCCAAAGCCCAGGCTCTGCTGCAGAGATCAAGCAAGCTATAATAATAATAATAATAATAATTATTATTATTTATACCTTATTTGTTTTGGTTCACTAATTTGATTAGCCAAGGAGCAATTCACCAATGTTCATATTTAGTATAAGATCACTGGTACATTTCTTTGTTTCTGTCATTTCACTTGTCTGTGAATATCATGATCAGGCTTATGTACTGAATATCAGCATTGCTGCATTACCTACAGTAGTATAACAACATCACAGCTGTGCTGCTTTTTCACTATAACAGCACTATTGCTCATCTGATTAGTTTTATTCACTCATTTATTTTAAAGATTTGGTTTATCCTGGTTGCTGTAAATTGAGGCATATTTAATGAAGAATTTTAATATATTAAGATTTTGAATACTATGGTCTTACTTAGTAAATGAATAAGGTTCATCTCCAGAACATAATTTGTTTCTCTACAAACCTAGCATGTGCTGATGCATGATCCACTGATGAGCTAGTAGTTTATCTTAATAGCGGATTCATTACAACCGAGCTTGTTCGGATATGGTGATGTTTGGTTTCAGGTTTATTCTTAAACAATTTAAGTTCTGCTGTCTGTAAAATAGTGTCATTGTATACTAACATATATAAGATGTTTCCTCAACTCTGCTTTTCCTTTAAAGAATAATTAACATGCTTTATAATTTATTTTGTAGACCAAAATAGGCAACAGTCAAAAGTGAATTGCATCATGCTTTTAAATCAAATGCCAAGTTTATACCCTTTTTATCCATGAACACAAGCCTGCCTGTCACACAATATCAGATGGTGTCTTTTCACATAGGGAGTAAGTCAAAACAGCACACCTAATAACTTTGTAATTTTGCAGGTAGTTTGGAGAAAACATCCTCACCGAGAAGACCTGATCGAGAGCCAACCCCACCTTATTTCCCTGACGATTTACTGTCCTGCATGCCTGAGCCGTTATTCCCCCAGACCAGGTGAGTTGTTAGCTGCACTAGAACTGTTTCAGAAGTCAAGTGGGTGCAAATTAAGTGTTACTCTGGGATGTTAAGTAATTGCAAGAATTCTGTTTAATTCTTTTTTACAGCACCTTGGACTATCAGGAAACCTCCATTGGAATGGACCTGTATGATCACTCTTTCCCAGACTATGATGACTTTGCTGCCCTAGATGAGTATCTTTCTGATAAAGAGTCTGTGGCAGACAGCAAAGACACTAACAGCAAAAACACTAACAGCAAAGACACTAACAGCAGAGACACCCACAGCAAAGACACTAACAGCAGAGACACCCATCTCAGCGCAGGCCTTAAATCTCCACCAGTCCTGGACACCAATGCCTTGGAAGAGTTGTTAAACTCTCTGCCTCCTTCAGTTGATTATTAAAATAAAGACAGAATGTGTGATTTAAATTCCTGTACATATGCAATATATATTGTTGTAAATAGTTTTGTTTAATGTGTCATATTTTTAACTTTGTCGCAATTGTATGTAATTTAATATAATATTAAAATGCTTTTTACTATTCATGTTCATGGTTTGAAGAAGGGAATTGTCCTGACATTAGGCTTCAATCTTATTTTATCAGTCTTGTATCAATTATTTAGCAAAGTATTGTGTAAATGATTTCTTAGGTCTAAAATTTACTAACAGATTTTTATCCTACTCAGTAGCGATATAACTAAATATGAATACATTATTCAGTTTAAAAATGGGTTGAAAGAAAATGTAATATGTATCTGTTCATACATCCATTTGAGATTCATGTTAAGAATCAAAATACAGAGTGGTTGAATGGCCGAAGATGGCTCATAGATGATGAGAGCGACAAATGCCATTCTTTTTTTTTTCAACCTTGTTTTTTTTTTTTTTTATTTTGTTACAAAGCTCATGTGAACATTACAGAATATCAAGTTATTTATCATTACAGAGTATATTTCCCACCCCTACATTTATCAAAAAGAAAATAG
>JAOVVB010000018.1:16420084-16440821 GCA_028570985.1 Heterobranchus longifilis | reverse complement strand
GGAACAGATTTATTATGTAAAGGTGTTCCATCCCCCATCCCACCCCCGCTGTTAAAAAAAAAAAAGGTAACTCAGTAACTTTTACTCTGAGTAAATTTTTAATGAGCTACTTTTTACTTTTACTAGAGTAGATTAGGGGTAACTTTACTTGTACTTCAGTAAAAGTTCACTAAAGTAACAGTACTTTTACCTGAGTACAAAATTTTATTACTCTTTCCACCTCTGGGTGCCATCTAGTACAGTACCAATAACCTACAAGTTACATAGTTGGGCAATCTAGTATTATTAGTAGTATAAAGGATACTGATGGTACACACTAGTATCAAAATGACACAAGAGTTCTAAATTGGTCAGCCTAGATAAAATCATTCAAATACAAAATGTTACCTTTTTACAGTTACATATAGCAGTTTAAATAGTAATCACAATTTTTTAATCCAATTGTGCAGCTCTATTTACTGTATAGTACTAAAGATACTTAAGGCTCAAACTTTAGAATAAATGGTACAAAACATGGCATTGACAAAAACTAACTAGTACTAACAGTTTAAAAGTTATGGCTGTAACAAAGGTACTTCCAAACCAGCATCAACGATACAGTAATTTTTTTTCACTAGTTTTTTTAGTCACAATTTAATTCAACAGAAACATATTAAAAGTTGAGTTTTAACAGTTGAGAGGTACAAAAGAAAATTAGCACTGGGTTTTTTCCGGTGAATGATCTCCGTCCAATATGTTTAGAATTTCTGTTTGTGTGCCTCAACAATAAAACCTTCCAGCTTTGAAACTTGAAACGTGTTATTAAACTTTGATCAGCGCTTCAACCAATTACTTAATTAGAAAAGTAAACAGGGGCGTTTCCTCAGGTCTTTGTAGCTCCGGAGTTGTCTGGTCGATATTCTGAAGCTCCATTGTTTACGGATTTCAGCGTAGCTTATGGCGACAGACACGGAGACGTGTTTTTGCGCATTTTCCTGTCATCTCTCCTGCCTGGTTATGTTAAAGACCTCCACAGGCGTACTGGTAACATTCCAACACCGAGTCGTGATGAGTGGAGCTTCCTTGGTTAAAATGCTTCTGGTAATCCTCTCAAAGCCTTACATGAGATGATTCATGTCCTGTTCTTCATGCTAATGCAGCAGTCTCATGTCTTCAACTTGACGCATCATTTCCCATTAAGTCCTCTGAAGTTTTTTTTTTCTTTTTTCCCTTTTTTTTTATTTTTTTATTCTTATTCTTCACACTTGGATGTTTTCAAGTCAGGGCTTTGGCAATTTTTCCTGAACTGTCGTCTGCTGGAAACGCCTCCGGGAACGCAGACAACAATTGGTGATTTTGTCGAGGATATCAGCCTTCATACACTCGGAGGTGGTCGAAAGGAATCCTAGCTTCATTAAAGACCTTCCTTTGCCTGAGCTTGTATCAAACCTCACACCAAGGCGCATAGCGTCTAGCTTTTCTTTTTTCTTTTTCTTTTTTTTTCAAGTTTGCCGTTGAATACTTGGGGATTTAGCAGCCCTTTATGTGAGGTGCGTTTGTTCTCCTAGGAACAAATGGCATCTTGAGTTGATCAGCTGAGTATTTCTTTAATAATAAATAGGGTTTTGAACAAATCATTGAACAAAACCATTTTTCCTGTTGTTGCAGTTTGACAAATTAAGCAGAGGAATTTGTTCCCATTACTGTAATAACCAGGATCTGAAAAACAAATTGCATAATCATTAGACCACTAAGGGGCATGGTGTTATAGGAAAATCAATCAACAACCAAGCACGTCCTACAAGTTAGTTCATGTTATCACTTATAGCCAGCCTTGCTTCTCTCTCTCTCTCTCTCAGGTTGTCATGTTACTAAGAAACCAGGAAACTTACAAAGCTGACACTGGAGACTCCTTCCAACAACAACAAAAAAACATTAAATAATGTATTGTTACAGAAAACGTCTCCATATCAGCAATACATGTTTCACATAGAACATTTTGAATGTAATTATTATTACCATTAGAGTGAATAGTATATATTGTAGCTGTGTAACTACAGAAATGATGAAGAAACTAATCAGAATTGAGAATTAAACGGTGCTGTGGTGTTAAAAAAAGAAATAAAAATAAAAAAAAGAATGTAATGTTGATTCACTCATTAGAGCTGTGGGATTTTTTTTTGATTATGCAGTTTAATCGATCTTTTGTTGATTGATTCAATTAATTGAGTCGATGGTTCAGTGCTCTGATTAATTCCCTAAATCTGCTTAAAATCGTTTGCAAATAGTCACGTTTTGTTTCTTCTTTTGAGTCTTTTGAGTGGTTGGTGCATTGGAGTGGAGTTTTTGAGAAAAAAAAAATACTTTGACATTTAAATCAATCAGAAACACAAGTTACGCAGAATTTCAAAGTTTGTTAGATACTTTTAATAGTTTTTGATACAAAGAAATAAAACTGAATTAAATCAGACAATATTGCAATGTCGCAAAAAAATAGAATTGAACTGAAAATCTACCTGCGATTCCCAGCTCGGTGTCTTTACGCTTGCTATGAGCTCTGTTCCTCAATATCGTTTTTTTTTTTTGCTTGCCACACTGTCCTGTGCTGTTTATCATACAGTATATCATATTTTAAAGCCTGCCACAGTATCCGACTGCACAGCTGGCCGTATCGTTACACACTCCTGTACTCTCCTTAACCCTGAAAAACTGTAAATACTCATTTTCTTTTTTTTTTTTTTTTTTTTTAGCGTAACAATTCTAAACATCAGGGAGAAAACAAAATCAGAAACGTGCATGTGCCGTTATACTCTGGCGTTTCTTAGGAACGTCACACACGACAGTGTAGTGAAAAAATGAAAAAATCAAAACCCATCGTTTCTGTCCTCTTTGCAAAGCAGACGCCTCTGTGGTGTTTCCTCTCCCGTGTTGGAGGTTAAGAGCTTCATCTGGATCTGTTACTGCTGTGAACACTTTTATAAGGTGGTGAAAAGAGAGCAGTGCTTGTGTTGATGTTCTGCCATCTCTCTGCACGCACGCACGCACACACGCACGCACACACACACACACACACACACACACACACACACACACACAGAACGGTCCGGTGATTCATCTGTTAGCAGAACGCTCTCATTTCAACACCCTCTCTGGGTTTCACAGCAGACTGCCTCTCTGCTTCAGAGGCTCTGCGGCTTTCCCTCCGTGTCATTAAGCTCAATCAGGAGGCCTGTAAAAAGCTCCACAGATGCCTTCGTCCCTCCGCTTGCTTCCCACCGAGCCGTTCTTCACTCACTCACTCACTCACTCACTCAATCCAGCGATGTCCTCGTCAACCTTCGTCTTCCTCGCTGGCTTATAAATAAATGCCTCTAATATTTGTTAGAAATAATAAATTAAACCGGATCCGTTTATTAGTAATAAAGTTAATAATATTGTTTTACCAAAAAAAATAATAATACATTAATCCTTTACGCAAGGGCTTTGCATTCATGTAGACTGATTTTAAAAAGTCTGTTTTCAGGAAGGAGTCTCCAGTGTCAGAGGTTTGTAGTAGTATTCTAAAATCTTCAGGACAGTAGTGTGTGTGTGTGTGTGCGTGAGTGTGTGTGTGTGTGTGTGTGTGTGTGTGTGGTTTTTCTTGGTAACATGACACGTTTTTTTGGTGTCTTTAAGCTTCAATAGAGATAAAAGCTGTAATGTAAGTAATAAAGGACAAAGGTTTTGTAGACACCAGGTTCTCCCTCTGCTGGTCCAGATGTGCAATAATCTCCTTCCATCTCCGTCTCAAAGTTCCTGTAAGTTCTTCCAAGTTCCTTGTCTCTAGAAGCTGTGTGTGAACTGACCATGCTTCTTTTACAAGCTTCTCCATCCACACACAGTGCACTCCTTCATTAACTTCAGGAAAAGGTCAGGGGGGCAGATGGGCAGGAAGGGAGGGGGGGCGGGGGCAGATCAGATGTTGACGTCTGCGTTTCATCGACAATCTTTCTTTTTTCAGCCAGCCTGCACGTCGCCTAATAGCCCTGTGTGACAAGCTGTCAGTGTTCACACCCTGCACATTGACACGCTCATGCACACACACATACACAGACACACACACACACACACACACACACACACACAGACACGTGCACACAAGCAGAATATCCTCAACACATCTTTCCCACTTTTTCTTCCAGTGTAGTGTTGTCTGTTCCTCTCTCCCTTTGTGTTTTCTCTCTGTCTCCTCTCTCTCTCCATCAGTCTTTTCTCTCCAGTTGTCTTTATCCCTCTATCTTCTTCTGTATGTCTTTCTCTCCTTGTTTCTGTCTCCACATCGCTCTCTCTCTGTCTTTCTCTCTTTATTTCTCTCATGCTGTCCCAATGTTTCTCTCTTCTCCTCTGTCTCCTTCTGTCTCTCTTTCACACACCCTCTCTCTTTCTGTTCATCTCTGTTTACTTCTCCTTATCTCTCCCTGCTTTTTCTCTCTCTCTCTCTCTCTCTCTCTCTCTTTTTCTTCTAAGTGCACTATTTCTTGTATCTATGCAAAAGGAGAAGAGGTGTGCATGCGTGCATGCATGTGCGTGCGTGTGTGTGTGTGTGTGTGTGTGTGTGTATATGTATGTGTGGGTAAACACTAAGGGTCTCTGCGCTCTGAGTAAACACTGTCTCCTGTTTGATCTGAACACCATAGTCGGTGCCTAAATATACCCGAGTGGGGCAATACGGAGGGCAGGAACAGCAACCTGGCACCTCATTAATACACACACATACTGTACACACACACACACACACACACACACACACACAAAACAAACAAACTTTGATTTATTTTTCAAGAGCCCAGAGTTCAAACTGTTTTGTATGACTGATGTAGATTAAAACGTTTCTGAAAATCCAGAACACGAGCGGAGCAGCACTGGGGCTGAGGAGGTCACGCTCTCCTCTCCTACACTAGCGTAGTTCTTCATCCGTCCATCTGTCTGTCTGTCTGTCTGTCTAGTTATCTATATGTCAGGTTCTGATTATCCATGCTTCTTTCTATCTATCTATCTATCATACTGTAAGTCCACACAAAACTTTGAGATTCTGGATGAACTCCCCTGCAGTCTTACGTTACTTGTCGTTGTTACTTTGAGCCCCTCAGGGCTGGACAATGTGATGATGTGGTGATAAATTCATCACGATACACTTTCACTATACTGCTGCTTGTTTTAGTCATTTTATATTTCCAAATATTTTGCATTTACTAAATCAATTATTTATCTTTTTAAAGGAATGTTAATCTGAAAATTTAATTTTATAACAATTGACTACAACTTACATCTATTTCTCCTCGTAACTCTAAAGTACCGTTGAGGTTTTTTTTTTTACATTTTTTTTAAATCATTTTAAACACACCGCTGCTGTTTTGTTAGCACGTTTGGAAAGCGTGTGGAATAACAGATTTCCGCTCAGATCTCAGACTGATTCGATGCTCCTGGCAGTAGCAGTGCGTTCCCATTGTGCTGAGATTACAGTAATTACACGTTTCCACTAATGTCTTTATGAAACACATGATTACCAGCTGCAAGCTAACCATTTCCCAACACAACGCCTAGAACGTTTTGTGATAAATGTCTGATTCTGCATAGTTATAACTTTATATTCATAATAAATGACAGAAAAGAAATGACCACATCAGAATTTAAATTAAATTCAACTCGGTTGTTAGAGTTTATAAGACTATAGTCTGGATTTGAAAGTAATTTGATAGAAATACTTTTATACTAACTGCACACTTTTTAAAAAATTACAAAATTATCGTCATATAATCAGTTTGACAGCAAAAACAAACAAAACTTTCGAATGTTTTTTTTTTTTAATTAACAAGAAGTAAAGTATTCCAAACTCTTACAAAATATTATATGCATTTTTTTTCTTTTAGGTACAACAGTGTTACTAAGCACTAATAAAGCATGCCTTTATTATTTAGGCGTTTATTAAATTTAGTGTTAATAAATGCCATTTTTACACACATTTCTTTTTAGTTATTTGAGTATATATTACGCTATGCGCTATAATTGCATGACGCACGCACACAGTTTTGTCACAATGGATAAATCAGCCTGCAGTTGAGTTCCGGCCAAGCGAATAGGCAATTTCTTATCAATAATATGTTTGTTAATATTTTTTTTTAATACAGTAAAATAAGAACAAAAAGACAAGTTAAAGAAGAAAAAAGTGGGTTTTGTTGCACACAAAATCTTTTTAATTGCACATTAAGATTGTTGAAAATGGTTGCCATGATGGCGTAGTGGTTAGCACTGTGGCCTCACACTTCCAGGTTCTGCGTACATGGAGTTTGTGTGTTCTCCTCGTGCTTGGTGGGTTTCCTCCGGGTACTCAGGTTTCCTCCCACAGTCCAAAGACGTACAGATTAGACTAATTGGGTAGTGAATGCGTTATGCGTGTGTATGTGTGTGTGCTTGTGTTCCCTGCGATGGATTGGGTCCAGGGTCCACATGCCCCGAGTCCCCTGAGATAGGCTCCAGGCCCTCCGTGACCTTGCACAGGATTAGGGGGTATAGAAAATGAGTGAGTGAGTGCGATTGTTAAAAGACATGAGAAACAATCACAAAATAAAAACAAAAACTTTACTTTACAGCATCATCAGCATCAGCATCTTCCTCCACCAGTTTCAGTTTCACTGTTTTTGATGACATCACTATATTACAGTATAGTACAGTTATGCGCTGTGTGAGGTCTGATAACGTATCAACCAACTGCATATACTGTATGCCGGCGTTCCCATGATGTTGTAACGGAGTTCAGAAATCCTGAAATCCACACATCTTATGTCTGTTGTACATAAAGCGATTGAATTTATTCTGAGCATTGTAGCTTTATCTCTCTGCTTCAGATTTCTTTCACAAATATTGAAGTGCATCATGGAGCCCAGCATAATCAACGTTCTAAAAGAGGAATGTATACAAATTTTAAACAACAAATATTTGAAATAGACAACCTTGTCTAATTTGCGAAAAAAGTAAAAAAAAAAAAAAAAATGCAGAAAATGGCGTTTGATATCAAACTGTTCTGAATCATCTGTTTCTTTCTTTCTTTCTGGCTCCAAATCTCATTTTTCACATTATATCAATATGTGCTCACTCCAATACGTTATTGTTTAAGCAGCTCTGTAGGACAGTGTAGGACGCATGCTCTGTGTAATATCCGACAGTTCTTAAAATAATGTAGATTAAAAAAAAGAAAAGTATGTTAGTATTGTGAAGCCCTCCTTAATTTAAACTTACTGTAATAAAATGACATCTTATCATTCTTATAATCTTTGAATGTAAAATTACAATAAACCAACCAGCATCTTATTAAGTCTAGACATATTTTACTCTCTTTTAGTGTAAATTTCTTGTTCAGTTTCCGCATCATCAAACGAAACTACAAGCAGGTAAATTATCAGGTTTATCAGAATTGTATGAACATGTTCTGAATGTTTTGTAATTACATTTTTTATTTCCAGTTGGAGAAATTTCCTAGCAATGAATGTTTTCTTAAGAGGTCAAAGCCAGTTTCCAGTGCTTCAAGTTGCCCCCTTGCATGATAATTGTTAATAATAATGAATAAACCTGTAACTGATCTTATAACTTGTAGTGTATGAGCTTTACGACATCTCGTTCCAGTCTTAGAGAAACCGAAGCGTCTAGCTGTGATGTTGTTCAGCTTATTGGCTCATTTAGCGGCTAGGTTGAGTGAGCTTGCTTTAAAAAAACATGATGTGACTCCAAATTCATAGACGTGACAGCATTTCCAGTGGAATTTATACAAATGAAGTCATAAGATAAAGAGCTAAATCTAAGTGCTGCGGGGCTGCTGCTCCTGAGAGGACTGGTTCTGGTTCAGCAAGAGCGAAATCAGTGTTTCCACATAAAAAAAAACATTCAGTTTCAGACTTTAAAATGTTGTTAAGGGGCAAACCTGTATATTCAACTTTCTTTTCTCTTGAAAAGAAAGAAAAAAAGGAAGAAAGAAAAGAGCAAGAACTTATGAGAAGATCTAAAAAGAAAGAAAAGTGTAGGAGAAGGACGTTTAGAGATAGGAATGAAAAAGGAATGAGAAAAATTGTGATAAAGAGAAAGAAAGAGGAAAAAACAAAGGAAGAAGAATCAGATTTTAGGGGATAAAGAAAGAAAAGCATAAAAAATGTGAAGCAACAGAACTGGAAAGGAAAGAGAAATAAAAAATCATATTGGAAAAGAAAGAAAGAAAGAAAGAAAGAAAAGAATAAAGGAAGGAAAAAGTAAGAAATTGTAGGGGTGGGAAAGAAAGGACAAGATATACGACAGAAACGTGAGGTTGGCGGAAGAGAGGGCATAAAAATATAAAGGGAAGGAGAAGAGCATAAAGGAAGTGAAGAAATAAATAAGGAGGGGAAGAATGGGGATAGGGAAAAATAAAAATTAAAGACTGTGAAAGAGTTGGCAAAAAATAAAAAGAGAAAGAACGAGAAAAGAAGAGTGCAAAAGTTTGGAGGAAAGAAAGAAAAGTATAAAGGAAGGAAATTAAGAAAGAAAGAAAGTGGGGGAGATAAAACAGACACATAAGAGTGCTGAAAGAGAGGGAATAAAAAAGTGAAAGAAAGGAAGAAAGAGTGGGAGGTGATCACTTTTTAATGTTAATGTTTTAAACCAAAGGTTAAATCTTTACACATACACCATATCCTGCAAGGCACAAAGTGTTGAAATTTTTAATCTAAAATTTTCAACTTTTTTTTTTTGGGGGGGGGACTAAAAGAAATTATGATGAATTTGTTGTTAGTGTTATTATTTTGTTGTCTGTAAAGTATATAATGATTACAAAAAGGTCTAGGATGTATTAGTTTTTGCTCAGAGTTCCACGTGTCCTGATTCTAGATGAGCGGCTTTCAGTAGCGGGGGTGAGGATGAGGAGGATGAGGATGAGGAGGATAAGGGGGATGAGGATAAGGGGAACTGGATGTGAAGCGTCTCTCAGGGTGAAGTTTAGGCTCGCGCTCTTCATTCGCTGCAATCACTGGACTAAACATGAGCATTAGCTAGCGCTTTGAAGTCTTAGAATGTAAACAGCTGGCGCTTTTCCCTGACGCATATTAGCGTTGCTAACGTGTGTAGCTTTTTAGTTTTATTGATTCTTTGAAATGGAAAAAAAATGCACCAGTTTCCAGACTGGCTGTGATTAGTGATATTGTGCATAATAATGGATTTTTAAAGTGTAAAGGAGGGAGAGAAAAAAAGAAGCAGCGTGAGTCAATTTCTCGGCATGCGTTACATAGCCCGAGCGTCTTTTTTTTTTTCTTTTGAAATGTCAGAGGAATGTTCTTAAAAGCCCACTTTCAGACAGAGTAACACTGACATGCTTATTTGCTCTGTGAAAAATAGGCATTTGTTATTAAACCAGCACTTTATTATTTTTTGTCTTTTTTGCTTTGGATGCTTGACAGGAATCACTTGCTTTATCCAGTAATTATCTGAATTCAGATCCGGTTTTAGTTGAAAACATTATGAAGTGCTGTGTGAAGGACAGACAAAGATTCAATAGGGTTTGACTTAACCACATAATCGTTTGATTTAACCACATAAGCAATCGATTATTCCTGCTGGTCATCTCCAAACAGAACTTCTGTTCTTGGCCAAGGCTGAGCAAATTCTCCCTCCTTACTGTAAGTGGCTCAATGTTTAACATTTCCTCCTTGTTTTGTCAGTTTTACTGTAAAAGTTGATTAACTATGCATCTCCTGTTCTGATATAAGCTAAGGATATGAAATAGATCTTTAGATCTTTCAAAACTGTCTTAGCTCAGAGATTTTTTTCCTCCCTACCTCCAAGCGATAATGCATTGCTCCTCAATTTAAGTCCTATCCGACAAGCGCCCTGTGGATACAGTACAGCAGCTCTAAAAGCCCCGTAGTGTAAACAGTTCCAATGCACTTTACATTTGACTAATCTGAGTAAAAAGTCTGCTAGCCACAGAGCCCCTAGTTTTACCCCACATGACTTTTTGTCCAGATATTCATCTTTCTATCTGTGGGCATTTGTATCTGTAGGCCCCCTTTACTGTAAAAGAAGACAGATCTGAACAAATCTGCATGGATTATTAAGATCGTCTGTTATGTGGTTATTTGTGAATCCGAGGGCTGTTAAGTTTAAGCTAGGTTAAGCTACGCTCACATTATCTTGAAGCTGCTCGCTGTTCCCTGTAGCATGGAAAAGGTTTGCTGGTGAACAGCATCAGCTGCGGTTTTTGGTTTTAGAAAAAAAGCTTTTAGACACTTTTTAACTTGGCAAGTCTGTATGGACTGTTGTATAACTTGGGTTCTGATCACTTATAGGTTGGTTCCAGCTGGTCAGGTTAGTTCTTGCAGGCCGAGTACAGTATATCTTGTTTAATGTTTGAAGGTTCAACCTGTTTTGGAGGCATACATATCTTCAGGCTGGTTTTAGTTTGCTGTGTATAACCTGCCTTGTTGGTCGGACTGATCCTAGCTGGTCAAGCTTGGTTTAGCTTCCGACTGGTATTTGATGGGATAACAGGGGTTTTGGATGTACGCGTGCTGGTTCTAGTTGGTCAGGCTTGTTTGGTTTGATGTTATTACAAGGGTGTGCAGACTGATTCTAGCTGGTTGGGTTAGTCAGCCCGGATAGTTAGGCTGGTGCTACCTGGTCGAACTGGTTCTAGTTAGTCAGACTGGTTTGATTAAACTGTATTAAATGAGACTTGGACGTTTACACACTACTTCTAGCTGATCAGGCTTGGTCTAGTTTGTTTGCCTGGTTCTGTGAGACTGGGTTTTTCTGGCAATGCTAGGTTAAACTGGTCAGGTTAACAAGCCTTGTTAGTTAGGCTGGTTCTAGGCAATCAGGATGGGATCAACTAACTTCTGTCAGGCTGGACGTCAACTTGGCCCAACATCAAAATAGCCAATGTGGCCTAAATAAAAATAAGACTGGTAAAACATCTTATCATAATTTTAACTGTCTTATAAACAGGATTATTGTATAAGATGCACCATACAACCTGCAGCGAGTTTAGTCTTCTTATTGTTTCTTAAGTCAATCTTTAAGCATTAGTGAGACGAGCTCCTTGAATGAAAGAGAACAGATCTTTCTTTTTCTCTCTCCTTCATTTTTGAAGAATTTATTTCTAATTTTCTTTTCTGTTGAATTGCTATTTTTTTTTTTTTTTTTAACAAAAATGTATTATATTTAAAGCTCTTCACTATACAAGCCTTGTTTAAAAGAGAAAGCTTTGTGTATAATTGAAACGTTTCCATCTCCAGACAAGGGTTAAGCCCTTAAAAGGGCCTACGGTAAGTTTTATGGAGGGAAAGTTTGATCTCTCAACCAATTCGGTGCTCCAGCTTATTTATGACTTTAATTAGCTAAAGGTATTAAATTAGAGACCAAAACAAACATTCCAATCCAGGTCAGTTCCACTTTTCCTTTCCTCACGTCTTTGTCTGAAATTCCTTGGATGCTCTTGCGAAGTGATTATGCAGTTTCAGGGGCAAAACTTTAGAGTGTTTTTGTCCACACACACACAAAAAAAAAGAGGACGTATTAAAAGGGACAGGCAGCTGCTCCTGTAACGATAAACATTCAGCAGCAATTACTTAGATTAAACATTTTCTTCTGTTTTCGTCCGTCTGTATGTGCCTGGCAAATGCTCTCTTGATGCGACGCAGCAAACGTCACACACAAAAGAGCGGTAATTTGCAATCTGCATTCCTCTCTGATTAGCCTGCCAGATTAGAGCCCTGTCTGTTTCTATTACAGCTAATAGCAGAATTGTTTGTTGTTGCGTTTAAGTAGAGACAGGGATGCAAATCTGTTGCTAACCCGTTCATCATGCTAGCTTCTTCGGGTACAAAGCAGCGGTGGGATTTTCTTCCTAACCCCCAAATCAGTGCCAGGTCATCACGACGAACAGCAATCAGCTTAGCGTAGCCGGGTCTGAAGAGATCCGAGGCAGATCCTGGCTAGGGCTCGATGTGCTGGTTTTTTAAACGGTGCAGCTGGAGGAAGCAGGAATACCATTCAGTTTACTCAGTCACTCTGCTGTGACGGGAACTAGCCTTCACGGGAAGATACAGAGATGAGAGGAAGGTCTTAACAGGAAATAATAAAGAGAGAAGATACAGCATTGATTGTTACTCAGGGAGAAAATAGTTCTTGCCATGCACTTTGAAGTTCCATGCACGTTAAGTATGAAAGGCTTTTTTTTTTTTTACTCACTTGTTGAGGCGATACAAAGCATGAAAAATATCTGCACGCTGATCTGAGTGTTTTTGTAATTAGTCAGTGACATCGAAACCCAAGGTTTTAAACTGACAAGTGGTGAAGCAAAACTCAGAATTCAGCAACAACACCAGGTTGAGATTTTCTCAGTTCTGTGTAAGGTATAAGGCATGACATAAAGCTAAAGCCGCAAATCCGCACGACTAGCTGGAACGGTTTCCGAAACCAAACCTGAGGCGTATGCTCTCCAGTGTTTCTTCAGTTTCCCACTCACAAATTTAGTTCCTACGAAGAAAAATAAAGCCTGGAAGGAAGTAGCGAAGATCCTTAGCGCTACTGGTGATCATAGGTAGCTAGTACAGTTAGCTTGCTTTGCTAATCAAAACTGATAGCAATGCCTGCACTGCACAAAAGCTACAGTAGCACATAAAAGGTCCCATATACTGTATTACTATTTCTAAAACAGGTTAACAAATGTCTCACTACACTGAAAGTATGTGTGTGTTAAAGCTCCACTCCTCCGATGATCTTTTTTTTTTCTTATATGAGGTCACATTAGGGGAAGTAAATCTTCAAATTATATTAAATAAAAGTAAATGTATGATTTTTTTTTTTTATTATTTGTGTTAAGTTTCTACTATTTCTAATCAGATGAAAAAAAAAGCATGCCTTTGAACGTCATAGCAGTAGCGGTTACTTTTCACAATGTCATTATATGCTCTTTTAAAAGTATTTTATGTATCATTACTCACTACGTTGCACACTTCTTGTTATGTCGCACATTTTTTTGGTCTTGTTTACACACAAGATTGAAGATTAAGATTGGTTCAAGGATCATTTTTCACATAAATGAGGACTAACTGCACGCTCAGATTTTATCATTTCTTTCTGTAGTCTGTAATTTATCCTGTATAATTTATACCTTTTATACACTTCTATTTTAATTCAATTTTATTTTGGTAGCTTTTCTAAATGTTGTACATTTTTCTAATTGTACTCTCCAGTACAATTTATTTCACAGCAGAGAAATCTTTCTTTTTATGTCACGGGCAGGCGTATACTGTACGTATTTTACTGCAATCATTCTGTGTATGGCTCTGTATGTGACAAATAAAATTTGAATTTATTCCTGTTACACAATGTAATTTATAGCAGATTACAGAAGCCACTACACCCCGGCATCGGTAATAAATTAAAACTGTATAGTCTTTCCTTTGTTTTTACTCAACTTATCTTCCAACTTCATATCTCATGTTCTCTCTCTCTCTCTCTCTCTCTCTCTCTCCAGATGTGGACGAGTGCGTGGAGACCATAGACAACTGCAGCATCGACGCTATCTGCCAGAACACATTCAGATCTTACAAGTGCATTTGCAAGTCCGGTTATAAAGGAGACGGAAAGCACTGTGAAGGTACGGCTCACAAAAATGCACAAATGAATTAGCCAATGAATTATCTTCAGACCAAGCAGAATTGGAAATGTTACAAAGCTCGCGTTTGATTGGTCATCAGCATTGAATACGGTCTGCTTAAAGGGTAACAATTCTGATGTGGGTTTCACATAAAATCTTTAAGCTTTCCCTTGCAATCTTTCTCAAGAATGTTCTTCCGGGGTTCCTCTCTGTATTGGGGTGAGAATCACCAGGGAGCGCTTGGTACGATATTAAAACGATACCAAGTTATCGATTTGATTTGTATTGCGATTCTGTAAGTATCTCAATTTTATAAACATCATGGTGCGATATTATTTTAACTATAACACCGGACACTGTGCTACTTGTATGTGTAAATATTTATAATTAATAGATGCACGACCTCAAATGCAAATAGATGCACGACCTCAAATGCAAACATATCTAAATAAAAAAAAAATATTTTGTATTCAGTGTATGCACAAACGAATTGCAATATGTAACTTAATTGATTTTTTTTCTCCTTTTTCTCATTAGTTTTTTACTGCATTTGTTAAACAGTAACATGTTTAAACATTATTAAATATTATCTAATTAATATTGTTTGTGAAATGCGGTTTGATAAATTTCCTTGGCAGTGAATTTTTGGAACATGCTGTCGAGCAAACTTGTAAAGCTTTCTTTAGCTCACTGAGATGTTTCCATGATTTGTTAGAGCGTTCATTACCTGTATTTACTCAGTGTTTGTGTGAGTGTGTGTATCCGAGCCTAAGGTAACGTCGCACTCCTTTAGCTCCTTGGCTGCACTTTCCTCCTCCAGACTCGCAAGGATCAAATGAGCACTTTTAAAGAAAAGATTGTATTTAGGTCTATCCAATGCTAAGGAGATTTCTTATACGTGTTTAGTGATTATTTGGGATTCGAAAGCGTGCGTCTGTGAGTGTTGCCAAACAGGCGGCGATGTGATATTCAGCAGGGGGCTGCCGAAACCCGGGGGCTATTAATATTTTTTCTCTTTGGATCTGAAGCTCATCGGAATGCTCATCCATCTCTCCTTTTATCGCTCAGAAAATTTTCACCTAGTCCCATCAACATTCCCGGGTTCACTCCTGTTCTCGTTCTTCCAGGCCCTCGGTTGCCTGTGGCCGCCTGCCATGAAATGTTATAAGCATTATAAATGAGGACATGAACTAAGTCATAAAAGCATTAAAAGGCTTGAATGTTGAGTAGAACTTTGCGGGCGAGCTGCCAGTTATGAGAGAACGTCCGCCGAGGTTCATTGAAAGGAGAGAGGGCGCGTGCGGTGTAAGAGGCCGCTGTGTTGTCTGGCTGCCTTGGCTCTCTAAATAACCCTCTTTGACTGCAAATGCCCCTGGGCAGAACCTCAGAGGGCCATCAGATGGACTGCACTTTGTGCTGACCTAGGATCAGTGTCTGAAGGCCTTACTCTTGGAAGCAGGGTAAATTGGTGAATCCTAATTCCTCCAGAGCATTTGCTGAACTCAAACAAGAAAAGAATCAACAACTAAAAGAAAGAAGGAGCATAAATGAAGCAATGATATCAAGCAGCAGTGCAGTGTTAAAAGCACTTTTGGAAAAAACGCTAAATTTCAACAGCTGCATCTGTCTGTTGCTGAGTTATGGCATGTAAACAGTGTGATTATAATGAATGAGAGTCAAGCGAGTGGTGACTGCAGCCCCCTGCCCTCGACAGCCCCGACCCAGCATTACAGTGCTGACGCTTTCTTTTGACTTATGTTGTGACCCGCCTTTCAGAACCTTGGAATAAAATGGAGAATGCTGATTCACAAGCATACTCAGCAAAGGGAACCAGAGGAGTCTGGGTAATTAGTGCTCAATTGGGCGGCAAACAAGAGGGGATGGTCTGCATGTTCTTGACTCCGAAGAGAAGAAAAAAAAAAGTTCAACCTAGTCGAGCAGAACACTTAAAGAGCTCCTGTGTTTTTTCAACTGTCGGGTTTCTTCTTATCAGCCTAACCGGAGACTTCCACCCTATGCCAGGAACTGTTCTTCACTTCTGGAAGATTGATGGTGCAACTGTGGTCCTAAGAAGAAGAAATGTTGGTACCTGAGTCGATGACGGACTGGCCGTGTGTTGATTTTAGTTAAGTGGACTACTGCTCAGAAGGTCGCACCACCACCAACACCACCACCACCTGTTGGGCCCTTGAGCAAGACCCTTAACTTTCAACTGCTCAGATGTATAAAGAGATAAACTATAAGTCACTTTGGAAAAGGGTGCCTGCCAAATGCCATAAAAGTAAATGGAAGAAAGCAGCAAGCATGTTCAGTTATGTCCTCTTCGATTTAGCAATGACAAATGGCCGTGAAAAATTTGCCACTGGATCTTCAGTGTTCCAGCAACTGACAAGTTAATAATTCAGACAGTTGAGCTTCTTTGTAGTCAGCCGATTGGCATCAAACTGTGGTTCCGTAATGCAAATAAAGGTTGAGCTACAAAGACTGCGTTTATAGATTGTCATCTGGTTTTCTCTTTGGTCACTAGCCAATCAGCCATAACATTAACACAAGGACTGCAAAGGCCCCCTCGTCTGGTCCCATCCCACAGAAAAACGAATGTTGCACCAATTGCTGAAAAATGTAAACGCTGCCCATCAGAACACCCAGTATGCCACAGCCTACCACATACTGGGCCCAGCAAGCAAAGACTCCAAATGTTGGACCAATCTGATCGAGCACCCATGGGATGCACCAGACAAAGAAGTCTGATCCAGGGAGGCCCCACTCAGGAACCAACAGCACCCAAAGGATCTGCTGCCAGCGTCCTGGTGCCAGACACCGCAGCACACCCCTAGAGGTCTTATGGAGTCATGCCCCAAAGGGCCAGAGCTGCCCCGGTACACAAGGGGATCCTACACTAAACACTCATCACTACAGGCAATTTGGAAGTACCAGTGGGAAGAAACCGGAGTACACAAAGGAAACTCAGCAGACACGGGGACAACATGCAAACATGGCTGATTGGTGTATATCACTTCTTTGCTTTTCAAACTTTTCTTAGTGTTTTCTCTCAATACCGAGCAGCTTTTTATTTCCAAGAAAGGAAATAAAGCCACGCTGCAATATCATATCATATTGTGTTTATGCTCTAATTATGTCTTTTCTTTCTTTGTGTCTCACTGCAGACATCGACGAGTGTATTAGCGACTACAGCGGAGGATGTGTCCACGAGTGCATCAACATCCCGGGGAACTACCGGTGCACGTGCTACGACGGCTTCCGCCTAGCACACGACGGCCATAACTGCCTAGGTTAGTCTATGTATCTGTGTATCCGTGTGTACCTCATATTGTGTTGACGTGCCGAACCAAAATCCCCTGCAGCCTCTAATAATAATCTTTCGTCCTTCCCTGGCGCCCCTACGAACAGCCAGGCGCACGGCACTGTGTCGTCGAGCGTGTGTTTGGGCTCTACAAGTGCATTTCTGCTACATTTACTCACCGAATGTTCCAGATCAGCAATGTCAATCTAAACAAAGCTTCCATGTGCGACTCAGATTGGGGTTATGCAACCGAGTAAGCGACTTCAGATCTTTAACTGAAAGCAGAACAAGCGCATGCAAATAACCAAACAAAAGTGAATGTTTTATGGGTAATCATGTTGTTTTATTATCTTCCTTCTTCCTCTCTTTGTTTCTTTCTCTTTCTGTGGATAACGTGGATAAATTCCCTTAAAGCAATAAAATCGGTGTGGCCGTCGATGAGGCCTGCACAAGAGGATCATTTCTTTATCTCACGCACCATCATAAACCCTTAGCCACTTCTGCTCACCGTGTTCCAGTTTGTTTTATCTAAATCATACTTATTGCGTCTTTAAATACAATAATATGGGGCTGCTCTCTGACTTTACTGATTGCAGGCCCAGGCTTGTTGAACACCCAGTCCCTCTTAAAGCCTTTTCTAACTGATCTTTATCACCAGGAACACAAAGTAATCTAATACGCACTTGCAAAGAGCTCTCTTCTGCAATCGTACCATCTCCTGTTCGCACTCGGCGCTCACTTGCAAACACAGTGCACCGTTTTGGTTCATTTAGCCTGACTGGCCCTGGTGGAGATCGTTTGCGTCCACGCCGGGCAGGCGTGTAATTCGTTATCTCTGCTTCTCTGGCCCACCTACAGGACTCCTTTGATATCTGCGAGTGTGGCTTGTTTACTTTATGTCCCTCGTCGGCACTCAATCGAAGCGTTTTGTTCTGGTCACATCTAAACTGACGGCAACAAGGGCGAGTAAATATTTTGCTCCAGTAAATTTATTTCTCTTATCTCCGTGCCATCTGGAATCCATGCTCTCACTTTGGGTGATTGGGATTCTTATTCATGCCAAAACTTGTCAAAACACAAAGATCAGCTTAAAATGATTTGGGATCATAAAAAAACAAGCAAAAAAAAATTCCGAATCTTATTAGGCAGGTTATAAAAAACTTTCTTCCAGTCTTTTCCACAAGGAAGTGCAGCATGAGTTAGGGAAAGTGCTCTAATCACCATCAAACTTCATCCTGGGGTCACAACAGATCCGGAGCCTGAGTAACCGGATTTCAGAACCATTGCAGGACTTAAAGGTCACATATTTTACTGTTTATTTAACAAGTTAACCCGGGTCTCAGAGCTTCCCCAAAGTGTGTGCACACAGTTTAGATAATTCAATTAGAACTGACAATATTAACATGTTTTTATCATGTCATTAATCTAGAAATTTTTACGCATCACTCAAATTGATCATCTGACCAAGTTTGACCCTAATGGCTTCCGATATTTGCAGCACAGTTACACGGCTGTGTGAGATAACGGCACATTTAACAAGAATAATAAGATGACTGAGGAAACCTTACCAAGTGTGCTGAATGACAAGTTTCATTATGAAAAGCTTCTAGATGCGTTCAAATCATTGGGTAAAACCAAAGCTGAGCGCTCGAGTTACCTCCAAGTGGAACCAGTTTTGCAAGAATCCATTAAATGTAAGATGTGGGAGCGGTGGCTCAGGCGGTTAAGGCTTTAGGTTGTTGGTTATTGGATCTGAGGATCTGTGTTCAAGCCCTGCCATTGGTGGGTCACCATACACCCCCCCATGCTACTCAACCACTGCATGGAGTGCTGGTCCCATTCGAGAGATTTTAATTTAACATTTGTTAAATGTTAATGTTTGAGATATTATAAATCTGCACAATCTGTTTCCACTATACATGCAGTGTGGTAGTTATTAAATTGTGTGCCGTCAGGCTGTTATGGATTTTATACATTCCCAGCTATGAGTTCTACAACAGTGTTTGTACCTTTTCACATTAGCTGAGCTGTGCAAATGGGAAATAGCTTAAGAGATTGAGATTTAAGTTGTGCGTACATGTTGCCGAACCCATGCCCACACGTCTCACCAAACTGGATAAGCAGACGGCGTAAACAGTGTCATCTTTGATAAATGTGTGATGAATGTGTCATGTATTCTTTGCTTGTTTGGCCTACCCCTATCTCCCCATCAGTAAAGCCTATTTCTGTTATATACACAGCAATTTAGATGTGATGTAGAAATCTACGAGCTGCGGCATTAGGCCCCCATCCCGTTTTAAACCGAAGACCTGGCCATCTCGAGCTCTACAGTGCGGCTAAAAATACCCGACTCGGCTGACTCCTCGTTTCCATGGGCTCTTTTTTTTTTTTTTTTTTTAATGGAAAGAGGAAAAGTGAAAAATCCTTTAATCTTGTCAGGAAAGACTTTATTCTGTTTGTTTGGATTTGGCTTTACCCGTGCCCTTCCCTCAAGCCGGTAAAAGAACCAGTCTTGTTTCGAAGGGTGAATCTTTGGATTAGTGTTGAGACAGTTAAGCCTCTGGTCAGCTCTTTTAGAGGTTCTGTCTCCTCTGGAGCTTTTCTGCTTTTCTTCCTTGAAAGCCAGGGTGAAAACAGCACAGTGTTTATCCATGTCATTATTTCTGCCAGTCCTCCTTGCAGAGGTGTGTGGCTAAATATTTGCCGTTTTCTGGTGTGCCAAAACATCATACAGTTTATAAAAACCTACAAATTAAAAGTACAAACATGTTAAGGGGAGAGTTTGCTCCTGTTTTATGGATGGGGTCTGCATTCCGCTTTGATTCACTTTTGGACAAGGCCTCAATGTTTTAGACCACACACACACATCAAATAGCAGTGGGTTACCTTTCTTTTTGGCTACAGGAGTGTTTCAGGCACAGTATTCTGGTTGATCACTGGGGTGATGACAGTGGTCTTGTCAAACCCATGTGCTACAACCTGACTATGAAGTAGCGTTCACAGCACAAGGATTCACAATTCGATCATCTAGGTTTTCTTTGGGTTATTTAGTTTCCTACCATCTCCTAAAAGAATAACGATGAATGGCTTGGCTACAACAGTAACCTCTAGCTGGGACTAAATGTCCAAATGCAGGTCTGAATGCCGTCTGGCAATTGACTGGCATGTCATCCAATATGTAATTCATTAATGAATGTGTTATTCAGAATAAATAGATGTTTTTCAGATGTAAAAACAGACATTTGTATATTTGTGGATAGCAGCAGTGGTGGCTCAAATAGTTAAGGCTCTGGGATGCTGATCAAAAGGTCAGGGGTTCAGGCCCTAGACTCTCTAAGCTACCTCTGTTGAGCCCTTGAGCAAGTTCCTAAACCCTGTCTGCTCCAAGGGTGGGGTATCCTGGTTGACCCTGCTCTCTGACCTGGCTTCCTAACTGGGATATATGGAAAATTATTTCATTATGCTGTAAGTTACATGTGACAAACAATTGAATCTTAATATTAATACTATTTTTAGACTATACTATACTATATTATACTATACTTTATACTATTAATACTAGTTTTCATAAAGTTCACATGGCATCAGCTTAAGACTAATAGTGTGCATCTGGACCGGGATACCGGGATACCGGGATAGCAAAATTCTTTTGATGATACATCATCCCCCAAGACCTTGTGATATCCCTGGACAACAGCCAAATCACTCCTTCAGCCACCGCCCGCAATCTTGGGGTAACCGTGGACAATCATCTGTCATTTTCCCCACACATCGCTAACCTTACTCGCTCTTGT
>JAOVVB010000018.1:16399435-16412782 GCA_028570985.1 Heterobranchus longifilis | reverse complement strand
CTGAGATGGTAATAGGAAGAAACCTTGAGAGGAACCAGACTCAACAGGGAACCCATCCTCATCTGGGTGAAACAAAGCAGTAATTGATCTGCATTCATACTGTGTGTTAGGTGGCAGGCAGTTCAGCATAACAGTTGATGTTAATTGATGTAAATATGGAGTCCAGGTAGTTATTGAAGGCTCAGGTAGACTTGTATGAAATTCCAGTACTGAACTCTCGAGCAACTGCTGCCAAGTCAAGTCCTCAGAGAAACAGCTGTCAACATCAGTCGAGGCCAGAACTTTCTACTACAATTCATTCATATATCTTATCTTACTTAGTGTTTAAGTCAGTACATTTTAACTTATTTAAATCAAATCATCAGAAGTACAAATACAATAATCATAATAACAAAAACATATAATGAACTTTATCTTACTCAGAGTCGTTGTGAAGGACTGAAGGCAGGTGAGAACCAGCAGAACCATCAGGAGAGAATAAGAGGACATGACTGCTGCTGCTGATGCTGATGATAATGATGATGGTGATGATGATGATGATGATGATAATGTGAACAGAATGGTATTAACACATGTGACTTCAGCACTGGTTTTATAAGCTGGTAGGAGGATGAGAGTGTGGTCTGATTGAGGGGCGGTTCAAAGGGTTGAAAAAAAAAGGGAATTTTTGAAGAATAAAGCCATCCTTCTCTCTATGAATGTCTTTAAATATTCTGCTTTCATCATACTTGTTTTTTTCCCACCCCTTCCCTTAATTTGTTGGTATAAATTACCAAAAATTAACAGACTTGTTAATATTGTGGAATTTTGGCCCACCCACCAAAAATCATCACATATGTTAAGTGTGAATGTAACTTTACATTGTTGCATTACAGTAAATAGCCAGAGGATAGACTTTATTACACTGTCCAGTGAATTCTGGGCTACTCACAGGATGAAATAAGCCATGTTCATATCCTGTATGAACGCTGCGGTTTCTCATGACCTCATGCACACACTATGCCTCACATGTTCAGTGCCTTCTGTGATAAACTGCGTGTTTTTTAATCACTTTCAAGAAAACGGCCAAGTTTCACCTCCAGAGATCCGTCTGGCCCGCTGAACCACCGGTGTTTGCCTTTCATAAGCGGCGTGTTATTCGAGCCCGTCGAATAGGCTGGATCATACGTTTCAGACGCCGGACGGAGCAGGGCCTTTATCGTGTTTACTCAGCTCCCTTTTTTTTCCCTGCTGTTCTGTTGGACCGGGTTCGATAAATCCCCGTGCTAATCTCCCATATTTCATCTTAATGTTGGTTTTATTGCTCCCAAATTAAAACCTCTTGGACGGTGAGGTCAGAACGGCAGTAAATCCACCAACACCATGCCGTTGCGCTGTAGCTCCCTCATTCCCTCGTTCCCAGGTCCTCCGTGGAAAAGGACGGAGCGGAGATCACTCCCGTCTGCTCAGCGTTATTTCTCTCCCAGAACCAATCTGTGCAGCAGAGGAGAACGTCAGGGGAACCGCCTCATTTATAGGCTCCTTTATAACAGTGCAATGTGATTAGAAATCTTAAAAAATGATTACAAACATTATATGCGCCTTATAATATGCTGCATGATATTTACTGTATACAATGAAATAATTAATTACACTTTTCAGATCATTTTTTATTTGTTTAAACCTGTTAGTTTCTTCCTACTTATAAGGGCATGCAGTTATTTTTGTTCACACACACTACTCTATTTATCTATCCTAAAATTACAAGTATAAATGAAATAAAAATGAAATTAATTTTCCCGTTGTGAAATGTCAGATGAGCCAGTTGATTATCTGGAATGATTGACAGTTGGTTATGTGTTTCAAACTCTTTAATACTATTGGAAAATCTGGAAGCCCCGCCCTTTTTTCATCCATCTCATATTATTTTTCCCATATATCTCCATAAACATTTTCTTCCTTACTGTCAAGGTAAAATAGAGACGACCTTAATGTATAATACAATACATCAGTGTGTGTATACAAGTTCTTGAATTAACCTTATATTTAAAATTTATAAAAAGTGGGTTAAAAGTAAATGAATGTAAAAATGTAAAAATAAAAAATGGCCAACTGTGAACTGTCACATCAAACACTTCACATGTAATTTGAATGCCAGCGATAATCAAAAAGTGATTAAAGGCCATTGCTTGCTCTACCCTACGGAAGTGGTTTGTTGAAAGGACTATACGGAAAAGCGGAGCGGTGTACTGATGAAATGCTTAACTAAAACCAGGTTACAATAACTTATCCATCCATCCATCCGTCCATCCATCCAGTATCTATAGCACTTATCCTGTCTAGAGTCTATCCCAGTGAACCTCAGGAACTAGACGGAACTAATCAGGAACCTCAGGAACTAGTACAATGATTGTACAATGTTGTGTAACTCATGGCAAGGTACAAACACATTTCACATGTTTTTGGACTGTGGGAGGAAACTGGATTTTCTGGAGGAAACCCACCCACACAGAGCAGAGACAAGATTTTAATCCCCAACTTAACAACCCATAATGTGATTAGTCTTAGTCTAATTTTGTCTTTCCTATATAAAGCTTGTAGAGATTTGAACAGTTTAACAGCAGAATGAGATAAAAGCCATTGTCAGAATTGCACTCGTTTTGCTGTTAAACTCTTCAATTCTATACAGGAAGGAAGCTTGTGGAGAACATGCAGCACACTCCACCCACACGCAGAGCAGAGGGGAGATTCGAACCCCCAACCTAACACCCCCCTGCCTACACTATTCCTAATGTGAATAAAATCAAGTGGGTTTTTATTGTCCTCCCTGTATAAAGCTCTATAGAATTGAACAGTTTGACAGCAAAATGAGATAAAAGCCATTTTTAGAATTTTTCCCCCTCTGGCACAAAAGGATGTCTATAATAAAACATTTTATTTAAAATCACTATATAATCTTATTCTAGAAGCTGTTAACATCCACATTTTAGACAGACACATACGTAGCAGTGGCGATTATTTATTTATTTATTTATTTATTTTAATCAAAAGCAGACATATTCTAGCAGGCCAATAGCAAAGGCTGTGCTGTACAAAGCAGTGGCAGCTACAGTCAGTGAAATACGTGTTGAAGCCAAGACAAAGGACATTCACCATCTGTTACTGTCACTGCAGTACACGTCACTTAACGCTCACTATACGACCTGTGAGCTTGGATTTGGACGTTGTGCGAACATGCCATGTTGAAAACTGGACCAAGCTGTACAATCACTACGGTAAAGTTAGTTCAATTCCAAAAATCAGAATGTCTCCTTCTTACCTGTTTTTGGTCACATCACCAGCTCTGGTGTGGTGCATTTGAGAGGCATAGATACAGTAGTCTCGTTGTAATCCTTTTTTTTAAATAAGCAAAGATAAAATGTTACAATTTTGGATACAAGTTCTGCTTTATGTTTACTCGTTGCATGGCTGCTACATCTGCCAATAAACTGCTAATCAAATAATGTATAACGACTTCCAGGTTTCTTAGCGACATGACACGCTGTGTATTTTTATTATCTTATTAATCTGTAGTGAGAGAACTGTTCTTTCTATGATTTGTACATCAAACTCTACAGTTTAGTCACGTTTTTTGTACAGCGTGGAAGAAAAATAAATATTTTGATGTCATTTTTGCCTCAGCTGCTCCTGTTCCATGTTTCTGCTCGCTCTTTGGCTTTTATATCAGCTCGTTAAACGTTTTAATGCTTCATTATTTGAGGGGAAACAGAAGGAATGTTCATATAATCGGTCGCCGCATGTGTCGTGGCACCAGCGTGGCAGACTTAGTGATAAGCGGGACTCGGATGGAATGGGGGAATAAACATTTTAACTAAACAAAAAAATTTAATATGAGATTTTTTTTTTTCCATTTGTAATGTTTTCATGACGTTACATGCATAGGGATTGACTTATCATAAAACGATAAGAGGGGCAGTGGTAGCTCAGAGGGTTAAGGAACTGCCTTACTGTTTGGAAGGTCGGCAGTTTGAGCCCCAGCTCCCCCATGTTGCTGCTGTTGGGCCCTTGAGGAAGGCCCTTAACCCTATCTCCTCCAGGGGCACTATATCATGGTTCACCCTGTGCTCCGGTCCCAGCTACAGTATGTTGGGATATATGAAGAAAGTGCAGTTTCACTTAAAGTGCAGTAATGTATATGTGACAAAAAAAAAGCATACAAAAAGTTTTATGCATTCTTAAGGCGAAATTTCATATTGTGAAAGGCATTTTCCCATAGGAAGTCATGTAAATACAGATAATCCGTCTAAGCAACTCAAAAATATTACTAACATTACCAATTTCCCACACTATAATCATATTTTTGCATATAAAAACAATCAAAACATTTAGAAAAGACATGTAAATGAAGTAGAATATGAAATAAATAGACATCAAACTTCACTTAACCTTAATTTATGATTACTCCTGGCACGAAACTGAAAGTGTCCCCCTTTTCTTCTTGCTACTGCGCTTGATAACATTCTCGGGAATCTATGGTGTTATGTCTTTAAATCTTGCAAAAAAGAAAAAGGCTCCAGACGACGTACTGTACACGCAACTTAGCCCAAATTCAGTTTGTCTCGGTTCGTTCAAGGCAAATTTTGTGCAAAATTTCAGTTCTATATACGTACACCTCCACGGAATTCATGTAGCAATTCAAATAGCTTAAAGAAAGGTTTTTCAGTTTTTGATGCGTGGGATCTGCACAGTCATCGACCTGAAACCTGCTCTTCAGATGGTGTCTGCTGTTTTTCCTCCCCTTCCCCAGTGCAGGAGTGTAAAACCACTCCATAAATCCCAGTTTATGGGTCTGTGGGCTGATAAGGGCTCATTAGAGCTGTTGAAGGTGTAAGGCCACAGTTTACAGGTAGCTTTAATGACTACCTCTGTCTAACTAACTGATTATTGAGTAGAGCTGGATCTGGACCTGGAGCACCGTCTGGTCTGTTCGTCATTTGGAGATATATAAAATTAAATAAATATATAATAAAAAATGTTTATATGATCTAAATGAACGGATTGATAAACAGATCATGATGCCCAGATCATACATAGTGTAGTGTTAAACTCTTGAATTTGATCAGTCGGAGGGTAGATGTTGATTAGTTTGCTAAAACAGCAGCTCTGACTGTAGTGCAGCTACAAATCATGGGTTAATATTAAGATGCTCAATCTAGTCTGTTTTAGTTTCTATACTTTCTATATGGTGATATTAGGAGGAAAATGTTTCTATTTATGGAAGGAGTCTCCAGAACAAAGGCGTTGTGTGTTTTGTGATTTCTCTGTATCAAACTGCATTTTGTCTTAATTTGTTAAAACAGAAAAAAAGAGGCTAATGAAGATATGAGAATGAAAAGATTTGATTTATAGTGTAGACTTTCAGGTTTGATTAACAGGTTTGGAATTCCAGCCTTTTCTTTTACAAAGGCCCTCCATTTTTACAGCTGACTGATGAGCAGTTTAATGTGCGCTCGTCTCTTCTACTATTTCATGGCAAGGAAATCAGGTTTGGTGTTGGGCCCATGTGTTGAATTTGCATTTGATATTTGATGGTATATGGAAACTTTCCATACGCATTCCAAATAGGGGGTGCTGATGCAAGACAAGAAGGTCATCGTTAGGCTGAAGAAGAAACATAGATCTGTCAAAGCAGAAATTTTATGAGTTTGACAAGTCAACCATTTGGTACGTTCCTAAAAAGAAGAAATGCACTAGCGAGAAGAGCAACACTATAAAAGGAATATCACAGAAGATCACTAAAGTGGATGATGGCAGAATTCTTTCCTTGGTGAAGAAAGACCCCTTCAGAACATCTGGCCATGTCAGAGGAGGTAAGAGAATCATCGTCAAAGTCTGCAATCAAGAGACGTGAATGTGAAGAAGATCATGAACCATCGGGAATACTCAGGAACAAAACAGTCAGATGAGAGTTTGCTAAAAAGGAAAAATAAACAAGAGTACGAGAGTAAGTTGTACCAGAATGATTGGAAGAGAAGTATATGGAGAAGGAAGGAAAGGGCTCCTGTACCAAATCATCTGTTAAACATGGTGGAACTGGGCTTCTTGATCTTGTGACCGCTGGTAGAAGTAGAAGTGTATAGAGCTCAAAATTCTGCTCAGATCCAGTCAAATTCTGTAAAAAAATTCTTTTCAGTACAGATTATCAGGATAGATTTATGGATCCGAAACATACCACAAAAGCGACCCAAGGCAAAAAAAATCAAACGTTCCTAAAGCTTGATCTGAGCTCAGCATTTGGTGATTGTATCAGTGTGTTGTAGTCCTCAGGTTCTCAGGTCCTGAACAGTCTGAGCACACCATGAAAATGCCTTCGAAAGAGGAAGAGTGGGTGTCGGCTCTTTTCTTTAGAAACGGTTGGAGTTACATTCCCTGTGTCAGCTAAATTTTTAGCTTTGGATCTGCTGAGACGGGAAAAAAACACAGCTGTACGCTATGCTGCTACGGTTCACAGACGATAAGCAAAGCGTTTGTCACACACCAGGCTCGTGCCAATCAGCGAGGCTTTTCAGTTTCTTCACCGTTGCGAAAAGGTGTTGCTGAAAAGCTTCGGCATCGGATAGCCGCTCACACATCAGACCTGTTATGTTTGGCAAAAGGATCCGAACACGGGCCTCTGGAATTCCAGCAGGTAGAGCTTTGATACCTGCGATATTATGTTACTTTTTGCGTCTTGGGCTTATCTCGGGCTCATGAAAAATATGCAGAGAGCACGGTCATGCTCGTAACACAGACCCAGCGTTCCTGCACTGAAGGAGTTGATGACAGCCATCGCTTTATTGCCTGCAGTAAAGTTGAGTGCGTGTGACTGTAGGGTTTCTTCAAAGAAACATAGAAAGAAATGCATTTAAAAACATTAAACAAGACTCTGATGTTCTGTTCTTTTGTTTGCTACAAATACACTACGTACATTACAATCCATTAGAGCAATTCTTTGTTTTCATCACAAAAAGTAGGACCTTAAAGAAAATTTGTTTAGTGGATTGTTTCTCAACGTTTTTTTACAATTAAATACTTCTAAGAGCGCATTAGAAGTATTTAATTGTAAATACTCATTTGTGGGTAGATATGCCACCATGTGGAACACATTGCATTAAGTGGCGTAGTGGTTACCACAGTGGCCTCATTCCTTCAGGGTCAAGGGTTCAATTCCAGCCTTGGATTTGCGTTTGTGGAGTTTGCATGTTCTCCCTGTGCTTGGTGGGTTTCCTCCAGGTACTCTGGTTTCTTCTCAGTTAAAAAGACATTCAGATTAGGATAATTCACTTCCCCAAGATGACCGTAGTTAGTAAATGAGTGCGTACCTGTGTGCCTTGCAATGGATTGGCTTCCTGTCCAGGGTGTACCCTGTGTCGTGCCTAATTTTTACACCAGGGTAGTTAGCAAGCTAAACTGTTTTTCATCATGCTAGTAGAATACTCTTGGATAGAAAGCTTACAGTAGTAAAGAGTAAAGCTCTTTATATTTCCATCCATCGTCTGTACCACTTATCGTGTGTAGGGTCACAAAGGCCCTGGAGCTCATCCTAGGAATATTAGGGCAGAAAACAGGCTACACTCTGGATTGGATGCCAACCTATTGCAGGGCACAGGTACTCCCGCGCTCATACACCTAGTCGTACACTCCAGCCGAATTGGAAACATTGATCAGCCTCCATGTGGAAAAATAGAAGGTGAATACCCGGAGGAAACCCACCAAGAACTGGGACTATTCCCAGCCAGACTCGATTTCCATCTCTGTGTGCATGGAGTTGTGTGCATGTTCTCCCCGTGCTTGGTGGGTTTCCTCCGGGTACTCCGGTTTCCTCCCACAGTCCAAAAGATATGCAGGTTAGGCTAATTGGCGCTCCAAATTGCTCGTAGTATGTGAATGAAAGTGTGAGTGTGTGTATGTGTGTGTGCCCTGCGTTGGATTGGCACCCTGTCTTCGTGCCCTAAGCCTCCTGGGATAGGCTCCAGGTCCCCGCGACCCTGAATACAGAATAAAGCGGTATAGAAGATGAGGGAGTCAGTGAGATTCAAACCCTAAACCAAAGAGTTTTAAGGCAGCAGTCCTAACCACTAAGCAAGCCACTTTTTTATTATAAAAATAAATCCCCTGTAAACAGGATAAAGCGATTATCAAGGATGGAAGTACTCAAATCAAATCTAATTAAATGTCTCGATTTATAATAGTGTTTGGCAGTTTTTTCTTAAACCTTTTCAAATAACTTTTTGTGTTTTTAGATCTGTAACCACCTGGTTACCGTATGTTAAAAATAAAGAGTCTAGTTAGTGCTATGTTGGACACTTCTATACTCACTTCTATTACTCTTTTCCATTCTCACTCTAGCTCTCATTTCTGACTTTCTTTCAGCTTCTCTTCCTTCACCTCTGTTTTCAATCAATTATGGCCGAGTCTCAGGAGCCCCTACAATAACTACCGGAACGTTCAAACCAAGAAGAATCTGGCGGTATTTTTTTTTTTTAAGAGGCGACCACAGAGTGCGTGCTACACCACGGTACAGAAAATAAAAAAGAGCCATCGCATCAGCACTTTATTCCTTTATGACTCTTCAGAGAGTCTCCAACCCGAGCCAGGCCTGATGAATGGGTCTGCAGGAAGAAGGGTGACCCCTGGAAGGTTGAGGGTCTGGGTTAGGTGGTTCAGAAAGCAGTTTGATGCAGAGCCCATCAAACTGGATGTTTTCTATTTTTTTGCAAGACGGAACGAATAAGAGTATGTGGATTTTAGGTCCTGTTTTTTTCCACAAGCTCGGCTTTTTACTTGTTATTAAGAAATCCGCATCCGCATGCTCTTGTTTGATACGAAAAAATTCACAGAAGATGTTTTAACCAAATACAGGTACAAATACAAAGTACATGGTTGAGACGTGAGGTCTGGATCAGGACTGGGGATGCAACACAAGTGGCGGGATTTTACTTCACTGTGAAGTTGAATAGCACCACCACCTTTTACCTCCACGTTTTCGCTTACCTTATAGTAGGTATAATCAGTATTACTGTATCTTCACTTCACCCTGACATTAATAGGCCAAAAAAATGCAGCTTGATCCTAGTAATCCACTAATAAACGCCCTTAGTGTTAATAGATTTAACGTCTTTACGTCTAACACTGGAGACTCATTCCATGGATGTTCAATAACTATTAGCATCATACGGATGTCTTTAATGACAAACTTTTTAATAATTTATTGTTAGATATGTTTGTTTATTCAGAGTGCCTGCTATAGTAATCTGGATAAATTCATAAAATGTACAGAAACAATAATGTTTTAGAACGTGCACTGCCGTCCAGACCATCTGGGAATTCCACAGTGCAGCAGCACACATTTCGATTAACAGCGTTACAAAGACCACTGCTAAACTGAATTTTTTTTTTTACTTTTGAAATTCTGATTAAACTTTATGAAAACCCCAGATGCTCTACAGTTTGATCCTGAACCTTGATCTGCATCTCCAGAAACATATTCCATCTTCACGCCCCAATGCTGAGCAACTCAAGCAAGCTCGGCTAGTTTCCCATGCTGTGGACACGTGCTATTGACACAAATGCACCATGGGATCTGGAGTCAGCCGGGTGCCACGGTTCTCCTTTTACTGTCCAAACACGGCCGAGCGGGAGTGTGCACCGGGGTCAGTCGAAGAAAAGCACGATTTGACGTTCCCCCTCATGCCGCTCTCCACTGGTGATTTTTCCCACTGCACCAGAGCGAAAGTGCCTGCCTCGATTTATAAGCTGTTCCCGTATCCTGACATGCTAATGGCTAGGAAACAAAGGCAATTTTGGTTTGTTAATGCTGCAACGAAACGTTAAACGGCATGGTAAGAGGTTCCAGTTTATAAAGCTGTGCAGAATCAGTTCCTCTAGGCATGTCGGAGTAGGGTGTAGGTTCATGGAAATAATGAACTTGTTAAAGAAAGATTTTTTTTTTTTTTATCCCTAATTTCCTTTCAGTATTTTTAGTCACATTACAGAGTGCATGGATCTATTGACTACTAGATGTGCCGCGACTTCGTTCCTTTAATTACACACTCATACTGTAAGTGCGTATTAAAAAATGCACAGCTCCATCTGTTGAATTTTGAGAAGAATTAATGATTTTTTTCAAGGATGATTTTTTTTAATGATATAACGGCGTTTCCCATTGAAAATTCAAAGTAGCATATCTTCTCTTGTCATGTGGCGATTGCAATGAAGCAAAGCCTATATGTTACCACAAGCTCGGCCAAATACACCTGTGAAACCCCCTTTAAAATTTGTCCAGTAGTTTTTATGTGACGTGTGCACAAACAGACAGACAAAAATTCCAAAAACTATCTTGATATGTTCTATTACTCATCTTACGTTCCCCAAAATAATGTTTTGCAAATATTTTTAATGTACATGCCAACTTTCCAGTTTTATAATATGTACAGAAGATAGATAATCCGTGTTCACGTAATCGTAGTCTTTGTGTAGGCTTTGAGAGTGTGTGTTGGGGTTATGATATGTGTGTGTGGTCCAGTGAGAAATCAAAAACATGGTACATTAAACTCATCCAACCCCTGGCTGAGTAAAAGTGACATCAAACCAGGACTTGTTATGAAATTTCTGGTTCAGTAATCTTTCTGGTGAAAGAAGTGTAAAAAGCGATTGACACTTCCAGCACAGTACGGTGATGAGACACTTGGATGCAGTAAAACATTTAAACGGTGCAAGTGTTTTAAAAAAAGGCCGTATGTCCGTGAATGATGATCCCGGCCGAGCCCACTGCAGTTGTTCTCGTGAACATTCAGCCGGTGAAACGCCTGATCCTTGAAACTCAGCAGCGGCAAATTGTGAGAGAGACGCATCTGTCTGTGGGAACTGTACACACAATCACCAACACCACTTGCACGTTACAGGAACTCAGCTGGTTGTTATTGCTACTTCCCGCATACAGTCCTGACCTCCTGAAAAGCAATTTCCACATGCTTGGTCCCTTACAGGAGTTCCTAGAAGGCCAGCGTTTTAAATGTGATGCAGGCAGTCTAATCATCTCCGGCATACTGAGAAAACTTGATGGTATCCAAGCACTAATTAAAAGCTGTGATATGTACATTAGTGTAGCATGAAATTATAAAGGAAAACTAGAAGGGTAAATTTTCTAAAGAAAATGTGAGTGGTGCTTGCCGTTGCAAAACTCGGGCCTCTGAGCCTTTTATAATGACAGTCTACGGGATCAGTTGCTAAGGTGCTCTAAAGTGGTTGCTAGGGCGTGGCTTGACAGCTTCACAATGATCCTGAGAGACTGATTGGTTGCCTGAGTAAAACGAGCCCCCGCTTATGTCTCTATGACAATGGGAGCCACAGTAAGGTTTAGTTTTTAAAGTTCCTCTGGAAGTTACCATAGCAGGAAATGCAACTGTGAGCACTTCCTGTTTCAATGGGGAGTACCATAATATGTCAATGGGGCAAGTTTGGGCACCTCTTATACAACTTATACCATCTTCAAGGCTTGCAAGCCTCTTCTAATGTGATACATTTTATATTTTTTCAAAATTCTTGCTCTGCGCTAGAATTCTTCAAAGTTGGTCTTAATACTAAGTCTCAGTCGACAAGGTTTTTTGGGCGGTAAATTGCCCGATTTGACACCTCTTTCATGGGTACAGGACAAGTTACGCGCCAAAATTTGTATGGAAGAAGAATATAAAAAATAAAAAAAAAGAAGTAGAAAGATAAGCCTGAAGATAATGCAAGGGATGCTTTGCTTCACTTGTACAGTATAAAGGAATAAAGGAAGTTTTTACTTTTATGTGTTTGACTTGAACGCCCCTCGCACATACAACCTGCATGTTGAGAGAGAATTATAACGCTTGGGTGAATTTAGAGAGTATGATTTATTTTCTGACTGATGAAACATAGTTATCTGTTTTATTCCACAGTGCGTATAAATGGGACAAAAGAAGGCCCTAGTTGTATGGACAGAAACCACGGCTGTGCTCATATCTGCAGGGAAACTCCAAAAGGAGGCATCGCCTGTGAGTGCAGACCAGGCTTCCAGCTCACCAAGAACAACCGCGACTGCAAATGTGAGTAGAACTTCCTACTGTCCTGAAAGACTTCTTCAATGCCACACTTGCAACATTGTTTGGTTTAGCCTAGAATAAGTGACTGATAAGTAAGAATAAGTGAGAATAAGTAAATAATAAACTCTGCGTTTTTGAAATGGACGGCAAGATTCCCAAAGATTTTCAAACATCCCTGCTCGTCCTAAACTCACCAATGATGTATTGTTGGTAATCTTTGGAGATACTGTAGTATACCTCTGGGGTAAAAACTTTTGGAGTTCATGCTGTCAGTCCTGTCTGGGTCTGCTAGATGGACTAGCTGGAGAACATTAACGCACAAGTGTTATTCTACTCTCTGAAAAAGCCCGTAGAGGAAAGGCGGAACAGTAGAAAGGCAAGTGTAGACAAAGCTGTGGTGTGTTCTGTGTATGTGTGTGTGTGTGTGTGTGTGTGTGTTTGGAGACAGGACCCTGCTCTCCTTCTGTCATCAGCTGCCTGCTCCAGTCGAAACACTTTTCAGTCTCACACTCACACTAGACACACTAGAAAAAATGTTCCATAGAGACTTTTTAATACTCTGCATTTTCCCCCAGTACATGTTAGCCATAAGGGAGCATTCGATTCCCAAACACTTTAGGCAAATAGACTGCATAGAATGCCTAAAAATCAATTAATATGGGGAAGTTTATTTGGATTATTTGTCGAGTCTATGTATATTTTTCTATAGATAAAAAATGGATAGATGCCCACTTTAGCTCCCTAGTCACTTTGTCCGTAACAAATCTTAGGACTACCCGAGAGCCACTGTTGCCACCCTGAGCAAAGCACCTGAACTACTTTGGCCTGGAACGTATCGTGACTTAAACTTCTTTATATAAATGTTTTAGCCGCATTAATAAATGTCAGTCGAAGGACTAGCATTGTATACAGTGGCACGGTCCTGCATGGCTGAACTTGTCGGCTGTTGGCTTATGTTGGGTATAAATTCCAATATTTTGTGTTTGTTCTGGTTTCTAATTTTTATTTTTTGTGTGTGGTTCGCTCAGTGACCTGTAACTACGGTAATGGTGGCTGTCAGCACATCTGTGAGGAGACAGACCATGGGCCGCGCTGTTCTTGCCACATGAAGTTCGCCCTGCACTCTGATGGCAAGACATGTGTAGGTAAGTCATGGCTTCTTAGTTTTGATCAATCTAACCAGAACCTGGTTCTGTCTACCCCCTGATTTCCTGGTTTTGCTCATTTACACTACACTACCAACCCCACCCCCCCCCCCCAC
>JAOVVB010000018.1:16368166-16388170 GCA_028570985.1 Heterobranchus longifilis | reverse complement strand
ATAAACTGTATATACTGTGTATATATATATGAAATAAATAATCATTAAACCTCACTTTATGATTCCTCTTGGCATCGGCTGCTTTAAAAACCAAACTGAAAGCGGCTCCCTTTTCTTCTCGCTGCCGTCCTTGATAACATTCTTGGAACCCATGGCGCTGTGTTTTTACTGAATCTTGAACAAAGTGGAAAACAAACCCACATAGAACAAAACAAGTTTGGAATGGCGCCTGGATGTCCGCGCGACTTAGCCAGCGTTCTCTTTAGCTCATTTCGCTCACTTGGTTTGCCGAACATGCTTCGTATGCCGAGGCAAATTGCAGGCAAAATTTCCATCTTGAAACGAAAATATGAGTTTCCTTCTAGTGCCATTATTATTATTAGTCCGAACGCTGACTGATGGGTAAATATTTAAAATTAAATTGTTTCGTCTTCCAAAGAAACCGAGAAGGTCCTCGACCCACACCATCCACTTGTTCAGTTTTAAAAGTGGTTCAGATTTTCATGAAGTCTCTCCATTATGAGTTATTTAAAATAGATAGTACTGCAGGTAAATGACAAGTAATCCCACTTCAGGGGAATAAAATGATCCTGACTGATCCATAGACATGGCGTTTCCATTATTTCTAAACAGTGAGTGGATGTAAACAGATTTATGGATGACTTTCAGCCATGTGATTAACAATTGAGACAAAAATATAAAAAGCAGGCTTTAAGGTCTTGCTCATGATCCTAACAGAAACTCTTTTGGGATTTGGCATCATTACCTTGTGTTCACTAAAACTAAAAAAAATAAATAAATAAACCTGAATGACTTGCATGTCAAGATTTATTATTAACATGTGAATTATCATATTTTAGATTAAAAAATAACCTGGTTTGTTTCAGCTTAATTCTTTCATAGTGGTTTATTTTCTCTTTGGTTTCCGGTTTTTGACCTCCTGGTGTTAGGGCTGTCAGTAGGATACATCTCTACCCAGCTCTTCCACCTATTCTTTCCGGCTCTTTAAAACAAATCAGCTTCCTGAGTTTCATCTTTCACACTAATACAGTAACTGCACCAATACCGTTATTTAGCTCGCTAACTCGACTACATTGCATTCTGGGACTTTGAGTTTGGACTTTGTACCAGCGTCTCCACTGCTTAATTTTTTTTTTTGCACTGGATTATTCTTGCATATGTCTCAAACATGTCACTATTAATACATTTGATGCATTTTGGGGTGGATTTTTCCCTGCTGAACCTAATGATGGAATGTTACTACTACCAAGCTTTGAGTCTTTTGTGATTAATCCAACCACTCTACATGTGTGTGTGTGTGTGTGTGTGTGTGTGTGTGTGTGTGTCTGTGTGTGTGTGTCTGTGTGTGTGTGTGTGTGTGTGTGTCTTCAGAGACTTGTGCAGTGAATACTGGAGGATGTGACAGCACATGTCACGATGCTCTAACAGGAGTGCGCTGCAGCTGTCCTGTCGGATTTACTCTCCAGCCTGACCGCAAGACCTGCAAAGGTAATATATACACACACACTGACACACACACACACCCACACCCACACTCATGCACGCAACACAGTCACATATCATTATTTTTTTAATAAGGAACAAAAGGAAACAAATCGCTTGCAGCCCTGGCAGAACAAAACAGGAGCTCCGCTTCACGGCCGAGGGAGGGGAAAGGGACTCATTTCGGTCGAGACCATGACAATCCCTTTTGGAGATGGACGCCTCATTTAGAGAGATGATTCACTCTTAACCAGAGCCATCTTTGCAGAGTCAAAGCCAATCAGAAAAGGCAGATGATATATCGATCTCTTTCTTGCGAGAAGGCTTATTCCAGATGAACCACAAACTCTCAGGCGCCTGCTGGTATTAAAATGTCTGTCCTGTTCCGAAATGTTCCAGAACCCTGGCACGGGTGGTCATGTGGTAGATACAAATCTAAGAATATGTGTACGAGGGGGCGTTCAGGTCAAAGCAGGACTTTTGATTGTACAGAATAACAGAAGACAGTAAAAACTCCCTTTATTTCTCTATATAATCCCCTGCTACACTAATGCACTTATCCCAGTGTTTCACTAGTGCGTGGACACCATCAAGATCGAAGGTTTCCTCATGATCGGACTGCCTGTTTCACATCTGAAACGGTGGCTTTCCAGGAAATCCTTTAATGACTTTTCCAAACATGTGGAAATGGACTTGCTTGGAGTGAGGTCAGGACTGTACGGGGGAAGTGACAATAACTCCCAGTCGAGTTCCTGTAAAGTGTGTACAGTTCCCACAGGCAGATGCGTTTCTTACGCAAGTTGCTGACAAATTATCTGTCGATTTCCCATAGAATGATTGGGCACTTCACTCGCTGAATTTTCTCAGGAATGACCAAGAATGACGAGGCTCCGAGTCACCTCGGCCCGGAATCGTCATTCATGGACGTACAGCCTTCTTTAAAAAGTTTGCACCGTTCAAATGTTTTACTGCATCTGAGAGGCCTATCAACTTAATGTGCTTGAAGTCTTACCATTTTTCACCAGAAATTTTAGCACAAGTCTCGGTACCGGCAGACTCAACCGGGAGACATGGATAATATAGAAATATAGCTAGGTAGCACATAGCCATTATGTCTTGTATTTATAAAGACAATGTAAAAATCCTTATACAGTATCATTCAAAAGTTTGGACACAACTTCTAATTTATTGTTTATGTTTCTTCCAAATTTTTCATACTGGAGAATTGAATTAAGATTAAATGAAAATAGCAGTTTGATCAGTCTGATTTGGCTTGGGGAAAGGGGAAAAAAATCTTCAAAAAATCTGTTTTGTGTGATACGTGACCTTTAAACAATCAACAGCACGACTTAGACAGCAGTTCGGTGTTTATTAGATATTTCTAATAGTTTTTAATACTTTGAAAGAATTTTAGACAAATCAGACAATGAACTTTAGTGCTACTGAATTGAATCGAAAAACCCCAAAAAACTTAATTGAAACAAATCATTAGTCTGCCTAGGCACAGCTCTAATGTCTGGTGTTTTTAAACCTCCTCTGTTCCAGATATCGACGAGTGCCGCATGAGTAACGGCAGCTGTGATCAGATTTGCCGGAACACTGTGGGAAGCTTCGAGTGTAGCTGTAGGAAGGGCTACAAGCTGCTCACTAATGAGAGGACCTGTCAAGGTACAGTAGGAACTCACTTTGTTGCGGGATTCTGGTAGTTTTACATTTAATTCTCATGTACATGTAGCAGGAACCTTAACATATTGTTGTAATATAGTTCCCCCGCAACGTCCCTTGTTTGGACGACGTTGTTTTTGAAAGTTTAAATGACTTCGTTGAGATAACGCTGAATGAACGACCCAAACGAAATGTTGCAAATACCACCTCAAAACAACAAAATCGGAAATCAGGGCAGACCCAACAGCTTCCCACACACAGGTTGTGTATCTCATGTCACATATATCAGTGTTGTAATGTTACCTGTCTGTTTCATTTCTTTCAGAAATATCACCGTAGTGTGCGTCTTTGCTCCCAAATAACTACTGTCACATGGTGGTGTTGTGTTCATACATATACAGTACATTCTTTAGTAGCACGCTCCCTAGTGGTCCAGTGGTAAACACTCAGTGCTCTCATATCAGATAGGCCATGTGTATTTAATATTGTGTATTAATGTGTGTATTACTGTGGAATTAAGATTGTTCTAAAGTTCTGTTTGCAACACTGTGTTAGGGGCATTCATTAAACATTATCCCATTTTCACATATCAACGTATCTTATGTGTCAACATTGTTCTGACGTCATTTCTAGTACATCAAGTTATCCTAAATTTAAAAAACAACCTGAAAACAAAGTTGTCAGTGATGTTACCACATTACCATCACCACAACATTGTGACAGCCAAAGAGTCCTGCTGAGAAGGTTACATTTTCTGTGTAATAAGAGGAAGGTTACAACCTTCCTCTGTAACAAGGAGCTGCAGCTTTAGCAACTATTTTTAATCTTCTTAATTCTACGCACATGAGGTATGTTATAGTAAGGTGAAAAATCTACACTAAACGGACAAAAGTATTTGTCCAAACCTGCAGTGACTTTGTATCCAAATACATATACTTCAATATGGAGTTGATCCCCCTTTTGTAGCTATAACAGGTCACACACATTTGTTCTGTAAAGCATTTATGAGGTCAGGCACTGATGTTGGAGAAGAAGGCCTGGCTCACAATCTCTGTTCCAGTTCATCCCAAAGGTGGTCAATGGGGTTGAGGTCAGGGTTCTGTGTTCGGGCCAGTCAAGTTATTCCACTCCAAACTCATCAAACCCATCAAAATTTGTCTTTAACTAGTTAGTTTTAGAAGATATACTGTAGATATAGGAGTGAAGTAGGAATTTTGGAGCAGTTCCTATATACCAGCAAGAGACAAACTACAAGCAACTAGTGTGACACAGGGTCAGGGTCCTCATTTTTTGCGACCATACAAAGAAACCACCTTGGAACCTAACGCATCAGTAAATTAAACCAGAGTTCATGGCTTAGCCAGCACACTCCATTACCCCGTTCCTTCATACAAAATGAGGTACTTCAGAAGTGAGAATCTTTCCCTGGCTCAGTGCCATGAGAGTGATGGAATAAATGCTCAGTAGGAGAGCAGGAACTTAGCCACTGAGCAAACAGAGGATCACGCTGGGCCATGCTGAGCCTAGCTGAGCTGCAGGTGTTGGGAATTAGAGCGAGCAATCTTCTCCACCTCCCCCAGCACACACACATCTGGAGGACTCAGGAGAGCAAAAAGCAAATAGAAATCCTTCAGATTGAGAAGAGAGGATGGAAATTAAAGGAGGAGGGACAACGATGGGCAAAAAGAGGAGAACAGAAAACGAGGACATGTCTTTCGTTTTTTGCTTTCCTGTGGTCGTCAGTAAGCATATTGAGACAATCAAGAACTCTGCTAATTTCAAGCTTGAAGTTCCAAGCTGTGTTGTTTCTGCTTTCTTTCACCATTGTTTCTTTTGTTGTTTAATTACATCGTTTTGCCTTCCCTTGAATGCTACCCATACTGTATTTTGTGGCGTGCCTTTTTGTTGAGTTTGATTCCGTTTAAGACATCAGCTTAGGACTTGTGTGTTAGAGTTGATGCCTTCCTACCGAGAGTTTAGCTCAGCTAAAACCAAGCTGCCAATCACGCCAACCACAAGCGTCTTTAAAACCGAGCCATCTAAATGCTGCGTGGAATATTCTTGTCAAACTGCAGAGAAAAGAAGCCACAAACACTTCCTGTTTTCCCTTCATGTCTTTTTGGACAGGACCTTCGTTGACATTGTGGAAGATTTAAGAAAATCCACTTTACCAAAAGTTGCAGTCTCAGATTGAAAGTTGGCTAACTTTATTTACACTCATTTGTGACTGTGCGTTTATGATCTCCAGAAGTAGTGACTACAAAACCCTGACATCCTTTTCCCCCATATCAGACCTATCATTTAGACCCAGCATCTGTGCTCCACCCAGACTTTTGCTCCATGACCTGTGGTTGTTTTCTTTCCCCACTCCCCACTAGGTCACGGGTGAGAGTGTGGGAACATTGTCAGCACTTTAACCAAGCTGCTGGATATTACCTTATTACACTTATCTGAGAGTTGTGTTTCTCTTCATTTGAAACAAGGGTAAGATTTCGATGGGGCAAAAAAGGTTCCACATGGGTTCTTTACATCCGTAACGATTCTAGGTTTCAAAAAGTTTTTACTTGAGTCTTTTTTAAATGCTTATACACAGAACCTTAAAGCCATGTAAGTTACTTTTGGTTGGTGTTCTCCATTGTATTCCTTTTATAACTTTAATATGTCTTTCACACAGAAAGATGCTTATGGTGTACCTTTAAAACTTCAGTGTAAAAAACTTCAGTTATAGTCTAGTAATGTACATCACATCTTACACTATAAGCACATTTAAGCAAGGATAAAAAATGTATATTAAAAGGTACAATAGCTAGCATACCATGCCAGCAACTAGAAAAGGTCCAGGTTTGTTCTTTCTTTCGGGGAGTTCTTTCCTAGAACTCTAAAAAAAAAAACTAAAAAAAAAAACGTTTCTTTGCAGAACCCTTGTTGTTCCAAAGTAAAACCCCCCCCCCCCACACCTAAAACATACCCCTTGTCCCTTTTGAGAAGAAAAAAAAAACAAGTAAACTGGTCCAGGATGAATGTAATAAATAAGTAAATGACAAACTTAAAGAAACACGTTCACATGGGAGCTTTGTTTCGAAGACCATATGTCAAGCATCATCAACTAACCAGTGTGGCGTCCATGGTATGGCTTGGCATTATGTATGTTTTTGGCAAAGGGTCTTAGGAGTAGTGGGTATGCAAACTTTTGTTATTATAGGGAAGTGGTAGCTGTGGGCTGCCATGGGAAAACCCTTATCTTTATCCTGTTCTCCAAACAATGCTGTGTACCCTTAGGTGAGGGGTCAAACAAATCGCTTAGGTCAGAAGTTTCCCTCTATTTGTATCAGCTAATTTAATAAAAGCTCCCTTTAAGATTCTTTACTTCCTTTGTCTTTGGAGGAACCTATAAAGAACTAGTTGCAGGTTTGGATCCACTTCACTTGTCACTTTGTATGGAAACATTACTGCAACTCAATATAGATATGTATTGGGATATCGATCTAGATAGTCATGGTCTGTCCCAGGATAGCCCGTTCCCCCATTTACAGGGCAAGACACCTATCTTAATACGCTACTTGAAGTTACACTAATTGTACTAAGTGTATCACTAAATGACCTTCACAGTCTCCAACAGATCCACCCAAGTTTACCCTGTTCCAGAATATCCCATAGGTATTAGGCAGTGCTCACCACCTCCATCCAGGGGTTAAAGTGGTCCAGACCGGTCCGGAACGGCATTCTGGCATCGGTGATAAATAAATAAATAACCGGCTTGACAGTTCATACCAAAGAATCTCAAGCACTACGATCTCTGATCTTTGGTTCATACTTATGTTAAGCAAACTGTTAAATCATTTTTTAGCATGTTGCAATCTGATTGCAGCTTGGCATTCCTTCATGCTCATACCATCGAGATCAACAAATCAGAATGTAATACTTGCCATTACATTACTGTCAAAAGTCTCAAAAGAAATCTGTGAGGCTATTTTGAGGTGAGACACACTCTCTGTCAAAAGTATGGACACACCTTCTTATTCCAAATAAGATTTCTGATTTTAATTTCTTTCTACACTGTCAAACAATGATGAAGGCATCCAGAATATACAATAATCTCCCTTGAACAGTTGATATTGAGGTGTGTCTGCTACTGTAAATCCTTGATAACGCCTCTAATCTGAGGTGCTGTTTGTTAATTGGTGATTTCTGAGGCTGGTACTGTAACTCTTCAATGAACTTCTCCTCTGCAGCAGATGTAAGCTGTGGTCTTGCAAATGCACTTGACAAGACTGTTCTTGCAAGAATCGTTCCAGAACAGCTGACTGTTGTTGTTGTTGTTCTTACTTACCTAAGCCATATTTCATAGATTTAAAAAATAATCACTACTGTTCTAGAATGTAGAACTCCAAATTTGTGTCCAAACCCTTGACTGGTACTGTATATTCCCCCTCTGTATAACCACTACACTGGGTTTTATGGTTCCCCCACCTGCCAAATCCCCTTTGCCTCCATCATCATAATACCAGCTGAGGGAATATGTCTTGGAAGAGCGGTGCTCATGTCTTTGACTACAGCTTCAGAATATCAAGGCCAAGGTGCACTAAAGTTGCTCTGGTTCCACATCATGTCGGACGACTTAGGTTATGCACAGATAATGATAAATCTTAGCAAAGATTTGGCTTGACCTGTGGGGGGAATCTATTAGAGATATTTCCGAATACAACTCCTTCTTGATGTGAAGATCCCTTAAGGGATCATTTTAAGTGCATTCCATAAGCCAGAGGTAATCTTATAATTAACAACCATATACTCATATAGTAAGAGTTTTACTAACCTGGCTTGGATGTTTAACCCTTAATAAGCCAGGATTTATACCGGCAAGAGAGGAGAAAGGTGTTCCAGTCAAGTACTTATAGAAAGGTCATTCTTTCATTTAGATAAGCTACCTGAACTCTGTGTTACACACTTGACCTTTGCTAATCCTTTGAGAGCAAGGTGAATGCCTCAGCCTAAACAGAGACGGCTTTTGAGCTTTGAATGCTCGCTAAATGCTCTGGGTGGAACATGTAAACAGAATTTTTGCTTTATCTGGTGTTGACCATCCCCCTGGTTTCCTGGCTGTCATCAACCCTCAGCTTCAATCAATCAGGATGGGGCTTGTCCTTCACCACCTTGCTGAAGATCTGGACACATTCCTTAGCCATTGCTAAACCTCCCCCACACTGTCCTTAGCAGGCTATTCAGACTTGCCCCTTATCTGATTGTGCCCACATATTCTTAACAGAGTCTGATTGAGCCCATATCTCTGCTCTGTAAACAGACTAGTTGTTAGCTTTTTTTTTTTTTTCTCAGATGGCTATTGTTTCACATCATCAGTGAATAGGATTAGTGGCTAGCACAGTTAGCATGATGGGTGCTAAGGCACGATGATGAAATTCTTTCTCAGTGGAATCTTTCTTACTCACCTTTCATGTCTCTTGCTCTTGTTGATGATGGATTCCCTGGACCCACTCAATTTGGTGCCAAATCTCCAAATCTATCTTCTCAAAGATCCCTGTGCTAGCTAGCACGTACACAGGTCTACTGCCACCTATCCCGCATGTACCCACATTTTTTTCACTCTCCCTTTCCCAAAACAAGAAGCCCTTCATAATGATTCAATTTTTTTAACTTCTTTTGGGTTATGCGATTGCTACACAGACATGACCCACACAATTAACAAATTCACTGGAAAGGAATGGAATGTGGTTTGGAAGCATTGAAATCAAGTGAGCATTTGGCCTGCTAGGTTACAGGATTTTGGAGGAGTATTTGAGGATGATTGATGTACCTTGAGGGTCAGAAAGCGAGCAGCTGGATCCACTGGGTGTGGAAAACCGTCAGTGGTACCCTGCTGTCCTTCTGAACCCATGCCGGTCTCTGCGGGGGAAACAAAGACCAGGCTCACTTAATGAATCTGCCAACAGCTCGTAAAACATTTCTGATGAAGCTTGAGAGATCTGGGCTGGGAAAAATGGAAAAAGGGTGTTATATAACACAGCCGGTTTGGTCTAGACGGCACAGCGGTAAGAGTGAACTGGATAATGTTGTTTAATTGTCTGAAATCAACTCAAGTTTTGTAAGCACCACTACCCGAATTGTACGGTGTCGGTTGTTGAAAGCTAAATGCATGCTTGGGTTTGTTGGCTTACACTACGCAATAGTTCGCATATTTGAGCTTTCAATACATGAGAAATCATGGCCTTGGTAATAGGTTGCAATTTGTAAAAATCTGAATCATTCTGCAGGGAACTGAAGTGTTTACACACATGTTTGAGGGTCATAGATTTTCTTTCCCAAATTATAATTTGTATAAGCAAGTCCATCTGTTTGTCGATGACTAGTCTTAATGTACTATTTAATAAGAATTGCTCCAAAGCAACTAATACAGTATTTTACCTGGGTCTTTCACATGAGATGAGACTTATTTATTTCTTTCAGCTTCAACGTTTATCAACAGCCTCATCCCAGAATGATAGAACCTATGTATTGTATCTATTATACAGTATATGATTATATTGGATTATGACATTTCTGCCCATAAATGCCATCAATCTAGACACACTCCTCCAAAATAGACTAAGGGTATTAATGGCAACAGTAATATCAATGCAAAAAGTAGTGTATCATCTAACTAATTATCAGTACAGTCACAGTGTAACGCTTAAACTCACTGACATCTACTGTAGCAGGTTTTTTTTTTTTTTGCCAGACTGTCCTAGTGCACTTTTATTTTCCATGCAGGTAAATCTTTCCAATGTGTCATGACCAAAAATGGAGAAAAAAAAGACAAGTCACTTATTTGGCTTTGCTGAGTAAGTGCCTGAAGTGGAAAATTAGTTTATTTTTATGAAAAAATGATTATACAGTAATTATAACCACTTTAGCTTAATGGACTTTTTGCTAAAAATTTATAGTTTATTGTAGATTGTTAATCTGGAAATAATTTACAGATGGTTTATATATGACAGATTTTTTTATAGCCACAGCGGTAACAAATTCTAAAAAAAAAAAAAGGGGGGTTTCTTGATCATTGTATATTATTAAAAATATATATAATGTATATAGTTCTGTGATTGTCACACTTAAATGATTCAGATCATCACTCAGATTTTAATGTTACACAAACATAACCAGAAATGAAGTTTTAAATGATGATTCCATTTATTAATAAGGAAAGGTTTCCAAACCCATCTGGCCCTAGATGAAAAAGTAATTGCCCCCTAAATCTAATAACTGGTTGTTCTACCCTTGGCGGCAACAACTGCAGTCAAGCGTTTGCGATAACTGGCGATGAGTTTGTGGAGGAATTTTGGCCCACTCTTCTTTTCAGAATTGTTTTAATTTTTCCACATAGGAGTGTTTTCAAGCATGAGTAGCCTGTTTAAGATCATGCCACAACATCTCAATCAGATTTAAGTCCAGACTTTGATTAGGCCACTCTGAAGCTTTTTTTTTGTTTGAGCCATTCCGAGGATGGCCAGACATTCTCTTTCAGGAATTTTGTGGTAGAATTCATGGTTCCATCAGTTATGGCATCATCCGGGTCCTAAATCTGCACAGCAGCCCCACTGTCATTACTATGGTTGACGGTTGGTATCGTGTTCTTGAGACGAGATGGTGTTCTATAAAATGCCGTGTTAATTTTTCATACTTTTTCAACAGCTCGTTGAAATCATAATTCAAATATAAAAACACTTTTTATAGCACTGTTATATGTTTTATTGTCATTTTTAAAAATAAAAGTCAAATTTCGTTTTCTCAACAGACATAGACGAGTGCTCGTTTGACCGCGCATGTGACCACACTTGCGTGAACTCTCCAGGCAGTTTCGAGTGTCAGTGTCACAAAGGCTACGTCCTGTATGGAGTCGCCCACTGTGGAGGTAACACATATTACATTACTTTTTTTCATAATGTAAAAGTTTTTTTTAACGCAGTCCCATCACACCACATCCCACCCTATCCAACATCATTTTTGTTGCATCCCTCACCACCTCTCACATTCTATCCCATCCCACCCTGCCTTATTTTAAGTATTGTTGCTCTAAGACTTCTGATTTAATAGTCCTTTAATTAAAGTAGTGCAGATCTGGCTGGAGATTTGTTCTCGCTAGGATGACGGCTTGATTTGGACCTTGACGCCTAACCTGTACCTGAGTGTGACAGGACAAGAAAAAGGAAATGCGGTGCTAATATATCGCTACATTAAAGAGCTGTTCACATCAGTGTTTCGCCGTCTTGACAGAAAGACGTGTTGCAGAGTGTGATTGCTTCGGGGCAGAGACGCATTCCTGCAGTGCAGAACTTGCTGATCCTACATCTACTGTAGGGTGTGGCACAGGCTATCAGAAAAAGTGTTTCAGGGTGATCCACACAAATTATTGTTATGGAAGTAATCTGAGTGAGACAACTGTCTAATAGTTTAGGCAATTGCTACTTTGAATCCCAGTGATGCAATGTCATGACCAGCAGCCTTAACTCATCCTTGGGTATTATGACATGGTAGGCAAAAACTGCTTACATTTTGCATTTTTGCTTGTTTTTTGGATGAGAGCAAGTTCTGGATGTTCTGGGATGATAATAATGCAAATCTGATAACAACATAATCTCTCTGATTTCTAGTTAACAGTTAACAGTTGTTCCAGAATCGTTTTATCCATTAATGAAACAATCAGCCAATTAACTATTAACAAAGTTGCCGAGCCAGCATTTAAGGTCAGTATTATTGTTGAAGCTGTCCTGAGAGTCAAGATTCAAGATTCCAAGAGCTTTATTAATCCCAGAGGGTAATTGCTTTGCCTTGTTACAGTTGCTCACTGTTTGAAAAAGAAAGGAAGAAAGGAACCACATGAACATGATTACAATTACAGGAAACTTCTAGGAAAATTTTTTTTTGACTATAATAAATAGAAAGTGAGAATCACAATTGACAGTGGAGGGAACATGAAGTGAAATAATTTGATATTAACAAAGGTTCACAGTGTACTAACAGTGATACAGTAATTGTAGAGTAAAGATTAACCAGGAATATACTGTAAGTAATGAATAGATTTAAATAAATGTAAAGTATTTCATATGTAGTAGTATACTGTATGGGAGAAAGAGTCATGGTTGTGACCGTTTTTTCAACTGTCAACCGTCAGCTCTAAATTCAAACACCAGTTGTGTTATTACAGTAGGTGTGTCTCAAAGGCAAGGCAAGTCACGCAATTAAACATAATAGTCAGTAATTCCACTTTCAAACACTACACACCAACGTGGTTAGTTAACGCAATGCCATGCAGAAATGTAGTGAAGTACAGTAAAAGTATAAATATTTGCTGTACCTGTGAGCAGAGTACAAAAAAAAAAGTATCCTTTAATAAAACTACTCAGGCATAGTCCAGATACATGAAGAATGTACAGTAACAAAGCCCATGTACTCAGTACCCTCCCACATTTGTCCAGGATCGAGTGGAGTTTAGACAGCTTCCTCCTCTCAGCCACAACATGGACAGGGTCTAGTTCCATACCTAGGAGACAGTCGGCCATCCTGATTAATTTGTCCGGTCTGCTTTTGTCCACCACCTTCATGCTACAGCCCCAGCATACCACTGCATAAAAGATAACAATAGACACCACTTAGTCATAGAACCTCTGCAGCCCCAACCGGACAGATGGAGGAGCGATGGGGGTCCTGGATTTTTTGGAGTCCACTAATAGTTCCTTTGTCTTCCTGATATTGAGCTGTAGGCGATTTAATTCACACCATACTAACCAACAAAGTTGATCACCATTGTCCTAACCACCTCATCAGAATCATCCAAGAACTTGTAAAGGTACAGTAGCAGGACCCAGAGTTGTACATAAAAATCAGATGTATACAGGGTGAACAGAAAGGGAGCCAGAGTCCCCTGAGGAGGACCTGTCCTGAAGATCAGCACAGTGTCAGACACAGAGTTCTGTAGGTTGACATACTAGTGGTGGCCAGTGAGAAAAATAGTCCATAATGTAAGGGACCAAAGGAGTGACCATGAGCATACTATTTCATTCCTCCCCAGCAAGGCAGGCCAAATGGTGTCAAATGCATTGGATAAGTCAAAATACATCATCCTCACAGTACTCCCAGGTTTATGTAGGTGGATGGAAGTTCAATGTAGGAAGAGAAGAAATCAGAATGAAAGATAAGGCTTTGACTGTGAGTCTCACATTCCCAGTTTAAATATGAGGCAGAATATATTGAACCCATTCAGCAATCAATGTGTCAATCATCATATGTCATTATAAAGATTATAAAGAACCCAGCTGTTCCAAAGCTAGGTAAATAATGAGGTGAAGTTGGTTTGTTTGTAATCTCTTCTTTCCTATTTAGTAAGAGGACAGTGGGCTGTATTGAGGCCAAAATCATTAGAAAAGTATTGAAATAGCAAGGCCAACTATTTTGTTTTTGCTCTAGTGTGAGGACATTTGAGTTTGAAATGAGAATAAGACACGCTAGATAAGACTTTCAGCTTCCACTTCCTGATATTTAAATCCAGATACATTAAACATCTTGGAACATGGCACCTGTGGTGACAGACCAGCATATTTTTAGGTGAGCAAAATTTTTGGAACAGATACTTTAAGAGTATGATACTTTTAGAGAGTGATGCTTGCCTGTGTTCCTTTAATTGTTGTTTGATTTGGAGGGTTTTCCCTGTAGTCTGCTTTTTAAAAGGTGCTGTTCAACTAGGGGTGATGAGTGACAGTCTAAAACCTTTTCCTCCCAATGAGGTCCTTCGTTGTGGTGTCAGTTTGTTTGTTTCGCATCGTTGAGTTGCTGTCTGATGACGTTCCTCCCCATTAGACTGGATACATTACTTTGTATACTGGCAGATAGAATGTTTCTGTAGACATGAATTTGAATTTATTCTGCTGCTACCATCATCAATAAAGTTTAGCGAGTCTGCTCCAGAAGCAGCAATGCAAGCCAAAGCCATGACACTAATCTGAACTGTGCTTCACTGATGAGCTCATTTTGGAAGACGAGCAGATCCTTTATTTCTCCACACTTTGGTCTTTCCATCGTCTTGGTTTCAGAACATTTTTGTCTAATCTCTGTATTTCTTTGTGAATTCCAATCTAGCCTTCCAATTCTGATTTGGCCTTGCCATTCCAATATTTTTAGAGGGGACTGTGTATCAACCTGTTCTTGCTGTTTGGAAGTAACCAGCTAACCACAGTCTTACTGGGTGATGTCATTCTTGAGAGGACGAATGTGTTTCTGTGGTTCAGAGGAAGGGCGGCGAGGCACTGATGGAGGGGTAGCGATAGAAACACAAGTTTATGGCTGAATTAAGAGTATTTCGATGGTGATGGTCTCTGATTGCGTGTGAATCGGTTGCAGAGCGGGTACAGGAAGGCAGGGAGGCGGCCTGGCATGGAGACAGAGCTTCCCAGGCATTGTTAAGATGTTAAGAGACCCTGGCGTGATGAATGAGGCTTTCTGCTTTTTTGTCCACACTCGACAAGCCTTTAGATAAGCGGCAACATTATGGAACACTAGAGGAATGGGTTCTGCTTTCCTATAGGAAGCTGTTCAGTTGTGAAAGGGATGCAGATGTAGCAAGTATCAGGAATGCACAGTTTACATTTAGGGCTTTTGAAGGTTTGCACCAACTGACCAGAAGCACATTTGGCATGCTTGTACAAAGAACAGAAAGAGCTGCAACTTATCACTATGGTTAAAATAAGTGCCACTGTTTAGGATTTTGCAGCTGATGCTGTTCTGCTGAAGACAAAAAGAAAAGTCTGAAAGCCTCACCAACATGGGGATTTTAACCTTCTGTACTAGAAGCAGCATTTTTTGTCACATATTCAGGGAATAAGGTTGCAGAGTTGCCTGTGTGAGTGGAGAACCTGGAGCAGAGATTGTTGCTAAGGGGAAGCTTGGAAATGCTGGGGTGTGAGATCATAACCTTATGATCGGCAGCCCAACATCTAAACCAGGCTCAATACATTGTTTGTTTCATTTGGAATTTAACAGATTAAATGAATTAAGATTGGATTAGATTGGAATGGGTGGGATGGAATTAGATGATGAAGAAATGTAGGAAAGGATATGGTTGGGTTGCATTGGCCTGTAGGATAGGATTGGATGGAACTGAATCGAATGTAAATAGAAACAGTTTATTCCCTCTGTCTTTATTCTAGCAAATGAACAAACATACACATGTAGCGTAAATGTTGGTATCAGATGATTGATCCTCCAGGACATGATGTAACACAGCAGGCAAAATGAGCGTGTTTAGTTTAGATAACCCAGACAGAGTAAATCTGTAGCGTTACATTACACTGTCACAATATTACATCACTTAGCCACTCAATCTAAGTCTGGCTCAGTGTCTGTGCAAGGTAATTAATGTTAACTAAGTAGAGGAAAAGAATAAGCGGTCCACGCAAGCACCCCGTTCCTGTGTGCATGAACCAGTTCAGCCTAAGAGGTATGTTCTGGGGGTCTCAGGGGCATGAACAATTGTTGACACAAAAGGTCAATGAAGGTGTCAATCAAACAAGCGTTTTTTTCAATCTCCCCTTCTCCCCTCTTTTCTTCCCCACTGTTCACTGAGATTAATGAGCGCCTTTAATGCAGATGGCCAAAAGAGGAAAGGCAAAGTCAAAGGTTCTAGTCTGGAGACGGCTCAAATCTGGGGAGGGGGCGGCGGTGGCCCAAAGAAAAGGGAAACCAGACCAGCCTAGCAAGCGAGAGGCTTTATTCATTAACGAAATTCAGATTCATTGCTATTCTGTTCCTCTCTGGCTTTAACTAAGAGCAAAGCCTTTGATATGCCTAAAGACTCTTTATGTCTTCTTCTTGGTCTGCCTCAACTTCAAAACCACTTAGTCAAACTCAGCTCTCTCCGTCTCTTTCTCTCTTTGTTTTTTATTCAGCTCCCATCTGGTTTGCTGTGTTTTAGAGAGTGATTGTGGTTTTACTTTTTCCTTTTTGGAGGAAAAAACGTGCTTAGAGGCATAGATGAGCAAATGCAAGCCAGTGAAAGAACAGAAATCTTCGGCCTGGGTTCTGCGAAAGTCCAATCAAGTCAAGGTGAAAAAACAATTACTGACATTGTCAAATTATAGTGAAGAAGCTGCTGCCAACCCCCACCCCATATCTTTTTTTCCCCTTAAATATTTATTGAATTCATTTACATGAAACAGCTTAAGTGCCTAGAAAACTGGTTGGTTCTTCCATGTAGAACCATTGTAGGAGACTAAAATTCAAAGAAGTCTCAAAGAACACCTCTTTTTCCATAATGCATGTAAATCCTGTAATTGAAAATACAGATGGACATATATGAATGGCACAGATGTTTATGGACAACAGAGCTGGACCAAGCTGTCCATGAATGTTCATTAATGTTCTTATTGGTGCATAGAAAGTCAATCCTGGTTTGTTCTTGATCCAAATTGGCCAAAATTAGGTTTGTAGGCCAGAATATTTTATGTTTTGAGAATTTCCAGTAACTGTTTGTTGCTGATATATCTTCCATACAACCAAGCCTGTAAAATTAAAATCATTAACAGCAAAACCAGTTAGGCTTGGTGTTCCCCTTGTGCCCCCAGGACAGCTCTGACCCCTCGGGTTGTGACTCCACAAATCTTTAGGCGTATCAAAGGCTTTGCCCTTAGTTAAAGCCAGAGAGGAACAGAATAGCAATGAATCAGAATTTTGTTAATGAATAAAGCCTCTCATTTTCTAGGCTGGTCTGGTTTCCCTTTTCTTTGGGCCACTGTCGCCCCCTCCCCAGATTTGAGCAGTCTCCAGACCAGAACCTTTGACTTTCCCCTTTTGGCCATCTGGGTGTGCTGTTTCCAGTGCATCCCCTAGGTGCTCACTCGGCTAGGATCAGAGGAGCCAGGTCTTCTGCCTTGAACTCTTTGCTTGCCGGGCCCTGTGTGCGGCCAGTGTCATGCACTGGGTGTTCTGATGCATTTCTATCATGGCCAGCATTATTTTTTTTCAGCAGTTTGTGCTGCATTGGCTTTTCTGTGGGATTGGCCCGGACAGGCTTATCTTTGGTCCCCGCAGGCATGGGTAAGCCTTTGTGTACTGGTGTATATTCAGTGATCAATGTTGTTCACTTCACTTGTCAGTGGTCATTATGTGGCTGATATTCTATTCAATACAATTGGCCTTGAATTTGAAATTATGATTAATAATTCAGCTAGATTTAGAAACTAAGATTTTAGAAACAGCTAAGGAGTAATATTGGCCAGTATTTTTGCCTCCTGACAGCTGTGGACTTCACACAACCTGTACAAGCCTTTATAAAGTTTGCTCGCTTCATGGTTTAGCGTTCTTCCTCCTCTAAAATGTGTTTTAGATCAACGAACGTTTTAATGTTTACAAGGAGCTCGAGTCCTGATGGTGAAATGTTAGTGTTCACTTACATCCTGTGTGTGTTTTAGGAAAAAAGAAAAAAAAAAAAAACTCCAGAATATATTTGCCATTTTTTTTTAGTATGGAATGTTTTTTTGCATGCATGCAATTACTGCCATTCTCACATATGAAAGTAAGCAGGGGTCAGCCTGTTTGGCACCAATGGAACTTTAACCCCTATAATCCTCATGACCTTCTGCTTCAGGGCACAAGTACAACCACAGAAGGAACGGTTAAACAGCCAGAAACAAATATTTTCTGACTTGTTAACTACAAAGAAGTTTAATTTATTGCCTGTTGTCTGTCCTCTTGTGAGAATGCTGCTGAGCTCCACAGTTTTACATGAATAATGGAACTTCCTTAATCACTTGCACCCTTGCACAAAGCATCAGTACACGGTCACTGTATCAGTGAATGGTAACCAATCCTTTGTTTGGGTTTTCAGACATTGATGAGTGCAGTATAAACCGTGGTGGCTGTAAGTACGGCTGTGTGAACACGCTGGGCAGCTATGAGTGTACGTGCCCACCTGGGTACAAACTGCACTGGAACAAGAAGGACTGTCTCGGTACGTGTAGGACACCACTGACACCTGTTGGCCAGTACACACATTACACTAAATACACTGAGGATTTTTTCAATGTTTTGCAGGTTACTGTTGTAAACTTGAGAAATACATATATATATATATATATATATATATATATATATTTGTGTGTTTGTTGGGAGACTTAACTGATGTATTTGTTGTCACAGAGGTGGTGAAGTGTCCGTCCAGCCTGGTGGCACCAAAAGCAACACTCTCGTGCAGCAAGACAGGCAAAAAGGAGAGCTGTTCACTGACCTGTGCATCCAAAGCACACTATCTGTCAGGTACATTCTGTGTGCATGGAATGAGGAAAATAGATTGTGTTAAAATTGATTGTGTTAAAAATGGCAGTAAGCTGACAAATAAGGTAAGCGCTTACCTTAAGTTCTGTGGGTGAAGAGCGGCTTAAAAAAGTTAAAACCCAAAAGGTACAGACTGGTGTAGTCAACAACAGTGTTAAAAAACAACAGCTAGAATGTTTAAATTTGGGAATAACTGGTACATGTGTAAAAAAGCAACAATATAACTTTACAGTTTTGCATCTTATTTGTCCTCTTTGTAGAGTCTGATAACAGTTACACAGTCAGCTGCGGAGTCCGAGGAAAAAGCCAAAGTAGACTAAACTCCAGCAACACTCAGAGCTGCATAGGTAAGAGCTATACAGTAATACAGAACAGCCTGATAGGATGGCTAGCTGGAACGATGGAGGGATTGACTGGATATATATTGGCTGATTGAGCCTGATTATCTGGATGGATAGCGCCTAATCATATGAATAGACAATTGGTTGAATAGATACATAGTCCACCCTGTCTAGTGCGCAAATGAATAGATGAATATATGGGTAGATTAATGGGTGTTTTGATTAGTCACTTACTGAATGGACAGATAGATGGATGGATGAATAAATTAACAACTCCTTTAATGAGAAGACTGATTGATAGATGGATGGAGGGAGAGATGAATAGAAAGCCTAAGTAAATAGATGACTAGATCAGTTGATGCATGGATGAAAATTAAGTAAGTAAATAGGTGGACTGAACCTGATCATATGGCTGTATTGGTGAGTAGATATATAGCTGGATGCATAAACACGTGAAAAGACAAACTTTCGTAGGCCTAAACTCACTGTTGTTGGATGTGATGAACAGGATGGATGTTTGGTAGTGATGAATGTGACTGGGTATTTGGATGTGGTAAACGAGATTAGGTGCTTCCATGTCATGAATGTGATGTGTGACAGAATGTTTGATAGTGATGATTGGACGTTTAGTGTTGAGACTGATGAGATGAGACTGAGTTGGATGTTTGGTAGTGCTCTGCATCATTAGACATTGGTGGGGGATAAGATAATTGGATATTTTAATTGATTAGCTTATTTGGATGTTTGGTAGAGTTGAACATTTTTGGGTGTTTCTTAGTGATGCACATCAGTAGACATTTGGTAGGAAATAGGGTTATAGGGGAATAGGGGTAGGGTTGAATATTTTATAGTAATTAACATAATTGGTAGTGATAAAAGGGCGGCACGGTGGTGTTGTAGTTAGCACAGTTAGCACTGTCACCTTGCACCTCTCGATTCCCGGCTCTGTGTGCATGGAGTTTGCATGTTCTCCCCGTGTTTGGTGGGTTTCCTCCCACAGTCCAAAGACATGTAGATTAGGCTAATTGGCGTTCCCAAACTGCCCGTAGTGTGTGAATGAGTGTGCAAGTGTGTGTATGTGTGTGTGCCCTGTGATGGATTGCCACCCTGTCCAGGGTGTACCCCTCCTCGTGCCCTAAGCCTCCTGGGATAGGCTCCAGGTCCCCGCGACCCTGAATAC
>JAOVVB010000018.1:16342365-16358446 GCA_028570985.1 Heterobranchus longifilis | reverse complement strand
TTCAATTTATTTGTATAGCGCTTTTAGCAATTGTCATTGCCGCAAAGCAGCTTTACACAATCAAAAGAATTATTTAATAAATATATAATAAATATGAATTATATATACCATGATTTTCCTCAACAACAAAAAAAGAAGAACTTATATGCAATGTTATTCAGCTCAAAAGCATCAATCAACTTTAGTTTATAAAAAGTGAACTGACAACCAAATTGTTATATTAGAATTAGAATTTAATCACGTTTACAGATTTAAATAAACTCAAAACAGGTAAATCATCACTTAAACACAGGACTGACTGAACGGAAAGCTCAAGGACAAAAATATACACATTTTTTTTTGGTATACTTATAAAGCTACCACACGTACAGTGTATTCTCTAAAGAGAAGAAATACAGTGAGAAAACCATGGAGTGTATAAAAAATATTTCTGAGCAAAACAACTAATAAAGAACATGCAATCAGGTTATAAAAATAAAAAGCACTTCAAATAAAAACAAGACAATTAAAGCATTAAGTAAAAAAATTATGGCTTGAGGTGTTTCGGGCTGGTGTTCCAGTGCGGCATTTAAATGAACAAGACGGGAAAGCAAAAGGTGTTTATTAGACTATCTACACGTCTACACTTCCTCTGAGTGAGGACGGCGTTACTGGTTGCTCCAAATGACTGAGACACAACACCTACTGTTAACAGATTATAGAGATCAGAACAGGGAAAGTAACGAGATATGTGATGAGATATAATGTTGCGCCACGATAACCAGTGACCAGTATAACCAGTTTATCACTGATTATATTGTATTATTTTACATTATCATATATCATATCATATCATATATATTACCAGACACCACTTTTTACATCAATATTGCACATGACTAACAGTTAATAAAGCACGTAATGGAGAAACTGTCAAACATGCGCTTAATCAAAGGAAAAAGTGACTCAAAATAGAGCAGTAAAGTGGAGTAATTTTTCACTGTGGTTCAAAAGACAACAACTGCACACATCACACCATAGTTCCTACTTCGGATATTTTTTAATCTCTTCCCATAAGTGTTTTTTTGTTTTTTTTTCCCCTACACACTTTAACTGCTCTTTTTTTGCTTGTTGTTTGCCAAAATACACGATTGATGACGCCAACCATCAATCAGTATCTTGTGCGAGATAATCAGCAGCTCTGGCACCAAAAATATTATCTGTACACATAACTCTTCTGATTAGTCCTTTCAGGAGATATCGGAACGGCACAGAAAATGGGAAATAGATCCAATAAATATGATCAGTTATTAAAAATGAAGCACAAAGGCAACATTATACTTGTAATTTTCCAATCTCCAACTAGGAAAAGACAAAGAAAAACTTTCAACTTGGAACTCGGGAATCGAAACTGGATTTCCTCAACCCGCGAGTTCAGCAAGTGGCGTTAAATCAACATCAACATCAACACTAAAATCTACTAAAATCTATAACGCTGACTAGACAGTTCACCGTCTTGAGACGGAACACACCCTAATCACCCTAGTTAGCTCGATAGCTTGTTGCTAATATTTATATTCACTAGCTTTTTCACACTTTGTAGCTCTTATGCAAGGAGGTCGGAGATGATGCAACTCCGAGCTCCGGTGGCTTTTTCCGAGGTAAGTTAAATGCAGCATTACAGGCACGCAGGCCACGCCCCTTTTACTTATAATAAAAGGCACAAACTGATGTCGGAGGTACACAGCGATACAGGTGTGTACTATATCAGCATCTGTTCAAGTGAATGAAGGAAACCTGGGCGTTGCCGAGTGAAGGACGGGATCTCTGTTTGGGTCACTCTGATTGTGTAATGACTCATGCCTGTGTTTCCGGGGATTACTGTCGAAAAGGATTACAGGGCCAGTAATGCAGCTCACATTACCTCATTATCCGTGAACATGGCACAGCTACGGACTGAGGATTCAGTAGTGGCTTGTTGGAGCTCTTAGATTTATCTAAATACATAGAAATTACACAATCCGGGAATTAAATTCACTCTTCACTGTCTCACACAATCCACTCGGCACTGCGCGTAAAGGCACATCCACATTTATGTGCAATTTCCTAGCAAACGTTTATCCCAAGTAGGTTTTACCCCAAAAATAGTTTATTATCCAAGGCAGGTTTGGTGTCGGATGACATCCTTAGATTTGCACTAAAGCTAAATACAAGATAAAACGCTCACATTGTTTTCTCAAATATCAATAAGTGAATATTATTTTTAAGCTCTTATTTAAAATTACCAAAGTTTAAAATGAAACAATAATATTATTCACATCACTTCAAAATTTCACTATTAGTATACTTATATACAGAAAGTATAAGTCTGGAATCAAGCAGTTTCTGAAACACGCTGCTAGAGGAAAATACGAGGGGCGTCCAAGTCAAACCCGGGGCTTGTGATGAAATTGTCTGGCGAATAAAGACACGCTTTAAAGAAGGCCGCACATCTGTGAATGATGATCCCAACTTGCTGAAGAGACGCATGGGAACTGTACACACACTCATTCACCAACAGAAATAAATGGAGGTTTTACTCTTATACACTGTGTTATTCTGCACAACCAAAAGTCCCGCTTTGACCTGAACACCTCTCGTAATTAATACTGTGGGGAGTGTATTGACTTGGAGTGGATATGGATAAAAGTTAATGCTTTTTCTATAACCACATCCTGATGCGTTTTATTACATCAATTCACGACCATTACAAGTGTTTATTTATTCAAGAATGATGTCATGCGAATTATATCCGCTTGTAATTACGTTATTCACGAAAAGTGAAAAAAAAACGCAACCTCAATATCAGCCGATCCATATTTCAGCAGCCCTTTGAAATCATTTCGATATATTAGATTAAATTTGGACTTTAATTTGTAATAAAAAAAAAAAAACAGACTTCCTCTGTTATTGTAACGTCTTTTTTTTTTTTTTTGTTTAAAGACAAAATATTGATATTTGTGGGCGTGTTTCTGTACGAAATGCTCATGAATTGTTAGCTACACTACGTTAGTCTTGTAGTAAAAATCATACACTGAGCATGTGATGGCCAACTGACTACACTGAGAACAGTTCTTAATACTCCTAAATTTAAGAGTATATTTTTTTAAACAATATACAAACAACCATGAAAACAGACAGACAGACAGTTTCTGGGCTCGTCTTTGGACGCAGGAAGGTGCGACTCATCCGGGTGCAGACTGAAGCGCTCGCATGTCATCACTGTCCATCTCCCCACACTCCAGGACTCGAGCAATCGGGCGTTTCCTGTGAAACAGAACAGAACTAGACTATCAGGACATAACCAGTGCCAGGAAACATCCCACTACGGCTGTGTCGAATGACTGGGAATGTTTCACCATCTTCCCTTTGGATCGTCAACAAGCCTGCTGTGCGGGGGACCGCGATGAGATATCTTTCTGCTATTACACAATCAAGCGTATGATGCTGAACTGTCAGGTCCTTTCAACTGATAGCAAGATGAGATTTGCAGCTTAAATACCAAACTGATCAAACTGACCGATTACATTTAGCATGAACAGAGGAACAATTCTGTGCATGTAATTTTCTGCCTGAAACAATCAGAGAGGTTTGAAAGCTATGACACTCTTTGCAACCGTGCTGAGCAGAAAAGCATCTCATGTCATTTAGGAACAGGACTCTCAGGATACAGCATGCACATGTTCTTCATTCTCTACATACAAGTGTAGATATGTACAGAGTACAGAGTAAAATAATCTAACGTGTGTCTCGGCGAGTTCCTCGTTCTCCTGCCACTCGGGGACGTCTGAGGAGCTCAGCGACGGAGGCAAAGGGGTGCAGGGTGGGTTTCCGACGCTGAAGACACGCGGCCGCTTCACCTGGTCCTGACTGGACATGGGAGTGAAGCTGTGTCTCCTCACTGGCCCTTCATGTTTCCTGTTGGCCTGCGGAGGGACATATGTAAGGAAAAGTCATGAGCACACGTTGGCAGAGGAACAATGACGCCTATGTCTGGAAATCACAGAGAAAAAAAAAATGGATAAAAACAAGCAAAAGACAAGTTGGGGGGAAAAAAAAGAAGTGCTTGCTGGCAGGACAACAGTGTTAGCGTTACAGCTATGTGAGAACACGTGAAAGAGTGTGTTCTCATCCGCGGTCTTCGTTTACATGACTGGTTCCATTATACATGATTTACTCTGTTTAATTTACTTTTCCTTATGTTTTTTCTTAATTATTTATATTAGCATTATTATATTATTATTATCATTATTAGCAGTAGTAGTATTATTATATTTTCAGCTGCATTTTTATGTTTAACAGTGAAATCCTATAGAAATATTTCTATAGGATATACATTTGTATATATTTATAATTTAAGAACGCCTGTATTGTACTTTTTCCAGATTTGCTTCTGTTCAAGTTTTATTTACAAGGAAGTTATAGACCATTCTATTTTTATTAGTTTTATTTAGAGATGACCGATATCTAATCCTAGACTATCCTTGATGCTGATACATATTTAAAAATTAATTTTAAAACTACCAACCCTTATTTTTTTCCCTTTAAAAAAAAATGAAAGCAAAAAAAGAGGGGAAAAAAATCTACAGCTTAAACACACAACTTACACAAAAAACAGCCTTTTTTATTAAAAAAATTTATTCCGTTGCGAATCTAATAAAATGTAAAGTAATAATAATAATAAAAAGTAATAAAAATAAATTCTAACAAAAAAAATCATGTCTCTTAATTTTAAACAAAAGAATTTATTTAGTTTATTATTTATGTATATATAAAAAAACATAATGCTACTGTATAAGTATCACAGAATGATATCTCATAATAACGACTTCTATGGTCATATCACGCTGCCCTACTTGGCACAATATTTTTGAACACTGCATCGCTGTTGATCTCTAGTTTTATTATGAATATAATTATTATTTTTTATAATTAAAATTACTTCTGAAAAAAAAAAGTTTTTGCGAACATAGCAATTTCATCTACAAGTATGTTTTCCCCACTTTTCATGCTTTTACACTATGTTTAACGCTAATTATTTAAAGTTCCAACTGTCCTTGATTTTGTTTGGGTTTCTAATTGTCCTTGCTTTTTTCAATGTGACCACAGTTTTATTACCTTCAAGTCTAAAATGAAGTGTTTAGAAGCAGAGAGCTCATGATTCATGAAGGTCACATCTGTACGCCGTCGTCTCACAGGAGACACAACAACTGGTTTGAAATCGCAACTACTATTAAAAACGACCTTGATGTGTAAAGCATGTGCGCTGTCTGAGGGAGGAGGCGTGTTTACTGCCGAGGCGGGAAACATGATTCACGTCCACCGTGTTAATAACAAGAGAAAGGAAATTAACTTTACTCCTTATTTACTCACTATATGAACGTTTTCCTTTGTTGATTTGATGTTTCAATTCAACTCGATGCTCACCTTATAGCGCACAATTCCCATTACGAATCCATCCACCTGCTGCACTACACACATCGCCCGCGGGAATATGCCGCTAATATTTTTCATTTTTAATTAGCATTTGCAAATGACTTTTCCAGAATCAGGAACATCCAGGTTTAGTTGAGACACTGCTGAAAAACTTGCAAAATAAAACGGAGTGTAAAAAGCAGTATAGAATAAACATGTTGAGATAAAACTAAGACACTAGGCAGATTTGCATAATATACCTTATGATTAGTATTTTTTTTTTTTTTTTACAGAACGCTACTTCTGAAACGCAGCTGAGACACTAACAAGAGTTTGATATTTGATAGTTTGATATTAACTTAATGTACTAACCAGTTAGTTTGTCACGGTTTTCTACATTAGCACAGCTACAGTAACATTTTAAAGCAAAGTTTCCTATTTAGCTACAATATCTGGCTCATAAATATAGTCTTGAGCAGAAGTAGCTCAAATTATACTGACACATATGAAATGTAAACTATTAAACTATTAAATAAATATATGTAAACTATTAAATTAAATGTATGTATTCATATTTATCTAAGCTTACTTTTTACATATTATATTTACTACTAATAATTTACTATATATACACTAATAAATAAATAAATAAATAAATGATTGCGATGTGTAAACTTTTAAATTAAGTCTATTTATATGTATTTATCTCGGCCAACACAAAACAACAGCAAAAAAGACCTCATTAGGATGATGTTCGCCAATATTACTATTTATTCCCTCAAAACTATTATAAATAATAAACCCCTTGCATTTTTTTTATAAACTCTACATAAATTCCAGACTATGCGGAATTATTACCTGTAATAAGTTTCAGCCTTTTGGGATTAAATAACTGCGCAGGTCCACACAGCGAGCTCGATTTTTACGCGACTAACTGTGCGGCTCTAGTCCTGAGGCGCTCTAAGCTGGAGGAGGAAGACAGGGAGCAAGGTGATAACCATTAGCTGTGAAAACCTTGCGTTTCTATGATTTATTTTTTTCATTTGAGTGTTTTTACAATTTCACCGCGGGAGCTCGCACACAACTGAGCGCCGTTGCGTCTGGAATAGTATAGTCGTGGTCAAACCTATACACCCACGCTACGAAAACAACGAACGGCGGAAAGAGCTACGAGCCGAATTCCAACCTCAGTTAATTCGTGGATGGCTTGCGATAGCATTTCGCAACATGAGTCCATAAATATCCGTAAGTGTTTGTAGCTTTCCGGTCATGTAGGAGGAGTTTCTCGGGAGTTTGTAAGACATGAGTTAGCAAATTAATACTCAACACTCAATAATAATTAAAATGATGAAACTTGTTATTGAGAGGAAACAAACTGGACCAAACTGCTACTTGAGGATCAGACAGAATCAGGCGTGCCATTACTTTATTCATTATTAGTGTAAATACAGCGTAAATACCCACCCTTCCAGATGTTCACTCTTACACCCTACTTTAAAACCCTAGTGAACAGGAAGCTGTTTGAGGTTTGAGATCCTAACGAGACAATTTGGAAATAGTGACAACATGGAGGATTATGGGTAATCTACAAAACCAACATCCCGTCGGAAAACGCCGTTGAGGGAAATATTCATCGTGACTCGGAACATGAGTGTTTTTTCTCAGAGCCACATCCTGGCCACAATATCTTATTACATGATCGGTAACAATGTGACCAACTTGTTTCAACAGGTTGCCAAAAAAATCCCTCTAAACTCCGAACAAGCGAACACACACACACACACACACACACACGCACACACTTGTTTACACATACTAACAATGCATGTACTGTACATAACACTGATTATCATTTACATTTTTTTCATTTTTTTTTTTACGCATGCTTTAGCTTTAGGGAAAAAAAAATGTTTGAAACATAAAGTTTAAAACAGCACAACATCAGTGAGTAATGTTAGTTAACTTGAGTTTAGTGCACGCTACTGAGTTTGTGCTCGTTGAACTATTTTTGAATAATTTTCAAAACTTGCAAAAAAAAAATAATTATTAGCAAGCAAAAACTGATTTTTTTTTTTTACCTAATCAATTTCTTCTAACACAATCAAAATTTTTAACACATGATTTTTAAAAAATGATAAGATTACAAAATAAATAAATAAATAAAAAATAGTTTTTCAATTCTATTTCTAGATGAGCACTCAGTAGTAAGTGGAAATTAATCGCTATATCAGCATGCAGTTTTGTTTACAGTACTGTGCAAAAGTATTGAGCCCCTCTTATTTATCTATATTAAATTATATTAAATGATGTACAAGAAAGTTTGGCTCTTTGGAAACAAAATATGAAGAAATGACCAGGGGCTCAAGAATTTTGCACTGCATGTTCTCTCTCTCTCTCTAAAAAAAAAAAAAAAAAAAAAAAGAGTAAATGCTTATGCAAAATTTTTGATTTGATTGCAAAAAGTTTTTGCAGTGAAGCATGTTCTTGATAAAGAACTGCGAATCGCTTTCTTTGCCTCTATTTAAAAGAACACTGAGACTGAGGAACTGCCAATGAAAGTCTCAGAAGAAATCAAATTCATCTACTGGAACGCGCAGGAGATCCCTGAATGCGATTTATTATTCATTCTTGTGTCTGGGTCACTGGGTGTGTAAGGATACTTACTTACATTCTTCATATTTTGTTTCCAAAGAGCCAAACCTCACTGTACATTTAATATAATTAAATACAAAGAAATAAGAGGGGCTCAATACTTTTGCACAGTACTGTAATTTAATGTAATTTTTTTTTTGAATGATTTTTGTGTAATCATATATTTAAAAATGTTTAAATGTTTAAATTAGGTTTAAAATCTTTTTCAAAAACAGGACGTCAATAATAATAATAATAAAAAAAAATAATAATAAAGCTTGTGTTAAAAATAATTTGCACAAACAGGAATTTCCTTAAACACGACAATTAGCTGGATCACTGGACACTCAGATTCCTCAGGAAAGCACTGCACATATCAACTTTATTTTATTTGTTAAACAATGGCTTGGTTTTAATCTGGTTAGAGTTATTTTAATTAATGTGGGACGTCCATGAAACGATAATCAATAATCACTTCAATTTAAAGAAGCAATAAACTGTTTTCTGAAAGAAAAAAAAAGAGATGAATAAAACATGAGTTCTTACGAGTGGTCTGGCCCGGTGTGTGTTCACAGCTTCGACATTCAGGTCGAACATGTCCACTTTACAACCTGCAAATATTATTGAACATTACATCCAGTGATAATAAATGTACATTTCTTTACTAATTTCAATAATTAACTAGTTTTTTTTTTTTTTTTTATTAATGAAGTGATACAAAATTTGAACATGATCTAGAAAATACACTACATGGCCAATAGTATGTGCACCCCTGACCATCACAACCCATTTCTTTCAAATGTTGAAACTACAGGATGTATCTTGTGTGCTACAGCGTTCACGTTTCCCTTCACTGGAACTCAGACCTGAAACTAAACCTGGTTCTGCATGACAAAGCCACGTGTGCCCAAAGACAATCAACATGTCAAAGACAAGTTCATTATGGTTGAAGAACTCGAGAGCTCTGACTGAACTCCTTTGGAATGAACTGAAACTGGAGCCTCCTCAACACCCTAACATCACTGATACCTGATCAGAACACAAATCCACCTGAACCACAGCCAGGTTTCAACTTCTAGTGAAAAGCCTTCAAAGATGAGTGAAGCGCATTAGAACAGCAAAGGCTGAAAAAAATCCAGAGTTGGATTTTCAACAAGCAAATGTGTGTGGTGGTCAAGGGTGCACAAACTTTTGACCATATAGCACATTATGCCACATGGCAATTACTGCAGCAGAAATGCAACAGACAATAAAAATAACTTCATGCTTTTCTAAAGCTATCAGACAGGAAGCTGCGAGAAATCATTCGCAATACTGAGGTTCTTCTTTTAATGAAAAAAAAAACAACAACCTGCTAATCAAAAAAAAAAAATGACAAAAGCATGACTTCATGATTTCACAACCCTGGATAACGCACGAACCGAATGGCGTAAATCCCAGACGTCAGAAAAACAAAAAGAACTGCAAGACAGAGGGTCGTTAAATGGTCGTTAAAGGGTCCCTGTCTTGGGATAGTGGACGTACACTACCGCTCAAAAGTTTGGGCTCACTTGCAAATTACTTTGTTTTTGGTTAGTGATTTATTTTCTACATTCTACGACAATATTGGATATTTGAAAACTATGAAATAACACTTATGGCATTAAGTAATTAAGTAACAACAACAACAACAATCAGTTGTTATTTTAAGACATGAAGGTCAGCAGTTCTGGAAGAGTTTTTGCAAGTTTTATGTCAAGTGCGTTTGCAAAACCCATCAAGCTCCATGATGAAACTGACACTCATGAAGACCTTCCCAGGAAAACAAGACCGAAACTTACCGCAGAAATCATAAATTAACAAATATTATCTCAGATTAGAGCCGTAATGAAGCTTTACAGAGCAGAAGTACTGTAGCAGCTCCATCTCAACATCTACTGTTTGGAGAAGAGGATTGTGTATTTTGGATAAACGCCTTCAGTATTGTTTTACAGTGTAGAAAGAAATTATCAGGAACGACCATGGAGTTAGAACGTGATCCCGAACTTTAGAGCGGTAGTGTAGATATGGAACAGAACATGAGAAATCCTGCTGAAGTGCCTCAGATAGACGTTTTGAGGAAGTGAAAGTCACTCTTTTTGCAGTGTGGATAAAAAAAAAATTATTCTCTGTCATACTTTTGCTTTATTTATCTCTGACGTTACTGCACTCTTAATCAATCTCTATGAGTGCATGCTGAATCTCCAGTAAATGCAGTGAAATGCAAGTGATTCAACCGTCGATCTATTTACCGTAAGCCACAGGGGTGAGTTTCAGCACCACATGGAGGGGGCACTTCAGATACGGCAGGTCATCTGGAACACAAACCACAGTTAACGTTACAACTCCAGTGGAGACACCGGCGTGCAGGAAGGACATGTCCACACGGCAAATATCAGCTACCATCATCTTAAAGGCCTCAACGCTCAGGGTGAAATATTTCGATTAAATAAACTGTTAGTAAACGTAGAACCCTTGGTAATCACAGAAGCCCTGGTAGACACAGAATTCTAATTAAACTCTTACTAAACACTAAAAACATGGCTGTAAACACACTATTAACCCACTGTAGACTTGCTGTAAACTCACTAAAACTATGGACCCGCGTCCCTCACCAGGGATCACCCGATACGATATTATCACGATACCTGTGGCGATTCGATTTGCATTGCGATTTTGTAAGTATCCTGATATTATATAAAATTTAAATGAATTGAATTGAATAAACAATATAATTTTTTCCATATGTCGTTATCTGGAAATGATCTTATCTTGTAATTCTAAACAAGCTTAAATCATTCGCCGCACAGCATAGAGTGCGCCACCTGTAGGATTATAGATGAATGGCAACATTTTACAACCTCAAATGCACATATCCAGTACCAGTCCAAGGTTTGGGCATGCCATCTACTTCAATGTTTTTTGGTAACTGATTTATTTTCTACTACATTCTAGAACAATACAGTAGGGCAGTAGCAGCTCAAACGGTTCATTAATTAACGCTGTACTGTAGGTCACTGGGTTTCCAATCGGAAGGTCGAGGGTTCGAGACTCAACTCTGCCAAGTTGCCACTGTTGAGCCCTATGAGCGAGACCCTTAACCCTATCTGCTCAAGAGGCGCTGTATCCTGGCTGAGATTATTGTATATTTTGGATAAACGCCGCCAGTATTTTTTTTTTTACAGTGTAGAAAGAAATAAAAGTTAGAAGGGGTGTCCAAACTTTTGACTGGTAGTGTATCTTGATTAACAATTAATAAAAAAAACTGTCATTGGCGCTCTTGTACTGATACAGGCTCACTGTAAACTCAGTATAAACATACTGTAAACCCACTGTAAATAAATAACACTGGGTGAAACATGAAACCACATGGAACCACTGCAGAAATGATCTTATAGCAACGATCTATATACATGTGAAAGAGGCATCTGAGTGAACATGAGTGTGAATAAACGATGAGTTTTGGGTGTTCATGACGATTCATGACGATTCTGACCAGCGCTGATGTCCAAGAAGTATGCGAGCAGGCATCTCATGACAGCCTGGTGACAGATGACCAGCACGCTGCCCTGCCTCTCCAGCTCCATTATCACCGGCTCGAGTCTCTGCACCAGGTCCTGGTAGGACTACAGCAACCGTGTCGAAGACAGACAGACATTAAGATGGTTGGATATGTATTTCTTTTATCTATATAACATGGTGGAGCCAATGGTTACTCTGTCTCCTGTACAAAAATATTTCAGCATCAGAAGTATCCATGTACATGGAGAAAATTGCTCAATTCCTCAACAGAACGAGCTGTAAAATGTGTTTGTTTTTGCATTAATAAAAGCATGAGCACACGGCTGTTAATGCTCACCTCCCCTCCTGGGTAACGGTAATGGTATTTGTCTTGATCTCTCATGGCGAATTCATCAGGATACTTCTCCTTGATCATGTCATAGGACATTTCCTCACAGATGCCCTTAAAAAAACAAACAAAAAAAAACATAGCCATGTTGATTTCAGAATGAATTTTCAGAAAGAATAAATCTGTAGTTTTATCATTATTATTATTATTATTATTATATCACTGTACATCCACTGTACTATACACCCGCTGGAAACTGCTGTAAACTCACTGTACACCCGCTTTAAACCCACTGTAACTTTGCGGTAAACTCATTGTAAACTCACTCGTCAGTGTGAAAACCCAGAAAAAGAAAACATTAAAGTTCCTGGAGATGAACCCCAGGTTCACATGGTCAAACACACTTTATTGGTAAAGACAGAACACTGGCTAGACTTTTGTTAACTTTAGGGGCATTGTTGAAAAGCCCTCGCCCTGTAGATGGTCTATAATGGCAGTAGCAGGTGGCATGCGGAGGCGTTCTGACTCACAGCATCAATCTCATTGAGGATTTTCCACTGCTCATACGGAACGCCCAGAGCCTCAGCCGTCTGGATGGTGCGCTTCAGCTGGCTCGTCCACACCTTCAGATCCACGAGCTGGTGGTCCACTATGAACTCCCGCAGCGCCACAGCAAACTGCACACACACACGATAAAAACACATGATACAAACACATGAACACAAAAACACCCAGACACTGGCATTCTATTCGCAATGGCTTATTAGTGGTGCAAAAACACTGCAGTCAAACTGGAATGTTCAGCAACATTTGTCTCAGATCTGTGTAGTAACACGAATGATGAATACGATAACATCACATCCTGATATCGGGAATTCAGGATTAAAACGTAAACTGTGACGTTCCTTTCATTTCCTCTGTAGTGTTGATGACTTACATCCTCAAAGTAACGTACAAAACAAAAAACGCAGAGATCATCTGTTCATATTGGACAGCTCAGCAGTGAAATTGCGCCGCTTGTACTGTATCAGAAACCTAGGACGAGATCTCTTTACTACACACGTGTCAGAGTTTCCTAAGCCACTCTAATCCTGGCTGAGTGGAGTAACAATGCCAGGCTTTGGTAGCTTCAATGTAGGGATTAGCTGATGTCACTCTGACTGTGAAGAAAGAACGTAATCCTGCTTTATCGTGCATCTGATTGAACTAGAAGGACTTAATTTGTTTTGCTGAGGGCTCGAGCCTTATTCTGAGGAGATTATCTTTACATGTTGCAAAACTATGATCGTTAAACAACGGATTATACGATTATATCATGGATTGCTTAAGAAGAATTACACTGCCTATTTAGTCCTTATCTTATTTTTTCTACTCTCACTGTATACTTCAGCCATTCAGAAACCAAACACTGAGGCCAATTTAGCTAATAATAAATAGCAATATCAATGAGTTTTGAGGGAGTTCCTCCCTCAGACGCCTGAAACCTGGCAGTGGAATTCGCTATTGACGGTCTGGCCCCTGGGGATGAATTCTAGATGTACAATGCCGCGAACGTAAAAAAAAAAACGCGATGAGCATGCACTCGGTCGAGCTGCGGACCTGCCTCGCCTTTTTTCGGTCGTGGAGATGATGGGTTCTTCCACTCTGAAGACTGTGGCTATGTTTCGTCACCGGTGATGATCCTCGACATGAAGGACGTGTCAACCACGGTACACTGACGGGTTTCTTGGCAGACTCTTCAACGCGGTGTTCCTTCTGCTCCTGGATCAGCAGCCTGGGGACGAACTCGGCAGCAACATGGCGCATGTTCAAATCGCACGTGAGGATTGACTGGACTGGAACGCTCGCCGACGATCATCCTGCACAAGTTGGCGAACGGTTTTGACATTTTCGTGGGTTGAGCTTGTTGAAGGGCTTCCTGATCTTACGTCGTCTTCCGGTTATGTTCTTCCGCTCTTGAAGCGTCATTTAAAACATCTCGAACGACTCGTTGCAGCGTCGCTGTAAGCTTGTCATGTCAAACGTCTCAGACGTTCAGATTTCCCAGTTTCACACAGAATTTCACGTTCGCTCTTTGTTCTAACTTGCTGTATATGATAAAATAGCAGACGTGGTCAGAATAGCACCAGTTGCACAGCTCCCAATGTACACAGGATGATGCCTTTTGGCACACTGACTTATGAAGGTCGGTGCTCCCTGTGACTGTGCGTGCGGCCTTGTGCTGTTATCGGTTGGCGTGTTACAAAACTAGTCTTGAAACTTTTTGATACCATATCGTAATGATTATACGACAGTTATTTCCATCTGAGTAATCTGATTGGATGAATGGCATTTCGGTTTGGGTTCAACAATAGTTAATTACACTTACAACGGTCGGTTACACACAGCCTGGGTAAGAGTAGGTCTTCCTGCCAAAACCAATTTAGCAAGTAAACACATCTAATAATCTGATTACAACTATCAACTTCAACAACCATCAGTGTTCTTTTATTTATTTACTCTCCAACCCCTTATGAAGGTCACTACCCTGGTGTGTGATAATAGATAGTACACAATACATGGCGCACTAGCTTTCCAATTAATGCTATTTTGGAATCAACCCAAAAAGTTGAATTGAATAAGTTGATATTCTAGAGAGGAACAAGTGTCCTTGCGCGTACGGTCAAATAATGGCCGTGCTATATCCAGCAATACAGCACTCCGTTTTGTGAGATGTTGCTAAAGATAAGAGTCCGAACACATGGCGTTTTCCCTGAAAATTTCACGATTAAAAGCCCTACGCGATAGACCACAGCGACATTTTCTCACATCAATTTGCTCATAACATTTTTTTTTTACGGGCTGCATATAACACTACAGTAGGTGTATGTTACAGAACACTATGATAGCGTGTGCATCCGTACTGTAAATGCGAACGCCCACCTCTTTCCCGTGAGCGGACAGGCCCGAGTCGCCCCCGATCAGACCCTGGAGGTTGTGTTCGCTCTCTCCGTGACGGCAGAGGTAGATGGTGTGTTTGTGCACGTGGATATTCATTAAGTAGTACACGATCTTGCTCTGGATGTAGTCCTGCACACGGTTCACCAGGAAGCGCTGGCCTACGTTGATCACCTGGATGAAGGAGCGCTCTCTGTGAAAACACACACACACACACACACAAGCCAGTCATTTCTTTGAAGTGTTTCCATATTAAATTATGTTAAATTGTTTGCTGAGCCATGTTTAAAGATGCTCATCTCTGAAGAGGATAAACAGGATGTAGAGGAGGCAATGAATCTGGATTGTCTGTGCGTGAGGTTAGCACTTTGTGTGTGTGTGTGTGTGTGTGTGTGCATGTCTGTTTTAGTGTGCGAGATGGATTAAAGCCCATAAAAACATGAACGTCATCAAAAGCAACAGAATCTCTTCCCTGGAATTCTGATCATATCAGATCATTTCCTGTCCCTTTCTGTTTTAGTTTTTCGGGAAAGCCAAGCAGTGACACACACGATGACAAATTACCCCCGTTCCCACAAATAAACTCAAGAAGAGTTAAATTGGATGAACCCACCGTTATAAACCAAAGCATGTGTTTGACAGTGAATATAACGGGCTATAAAAAGCACACTGGCTAAAGAGGGAAACAACAATCTCGGCCCGTCCACGTGGACTCGTGATCTTTAGCTCCCCCTGCTGCTCAAATTTCAACACTACCACACGCACACAAAAAAAACAAAGCTGAATTTAAAGAAAAAAAAAAAAACAACAACACCACAATCCTACTTGTCATGTCCATCTGGGTCTAATGGCTGGTATGTGACTTTGTAGCATTCGATTCTCTTCAGGAAGTCCTCCATGACGCTCTCGCGGTCTCTCTCAGGATAGTCCGGACTCGACACCTTCACGTCCTGGTGACAGCAGTGTAGAGGTTATGTGGAGAAGGTCTTTTATTTCATATTTCCTTTTTACAAAATTATTATGGATTCTGTTTGTTGACAAAATATTGCTTCCATCCAACTATCCATCCATCATTTATAATGTTGGTATTCATTTCTCTTCCTCGTCATTCTCTCTACATTAATAATTGTTTAGTGATTTATTTTCTACATTCTACAACAATACTGGGGATTTTAAAACTATGAAATAACACATATGGAATTAGGTAATTAC
>JAOVVB010000018.1:16318139-16333632 GCA_028570985.1 Heterobranchus longifilis | reverse complement strand
ATGCATAATATTTTCAATCTGTTCAATATTTCCTTTGATAGCAGTTATGGCTACAAAATCCTCATGGATATGTCTCTATCATTTATCTTGTGTTCAGGGCCGCGGGGGCCTGGAGCCTATCCCAGGAGACTTAGGGCATGAGGTGGGGTACACCCTGGACAGGGAGCCAATCCAAACACATACACACTCACACACACACGCTCATTCATACACTACAGGCAATTTGGATTCGCAAGTTAGACTAATCTGCATGTCTTTGGACTGTGGGAGGAAACCAGAGTATCCAGAGGGAACCCACCAAGCACAGGGGGAACATGCAAACTCCATGCACACAGACCCCGAAGTGCAAGGCCACAGTGCTAACCATAAAGCCTCCGTGTCGCCTTATGCAATCACAATTTATTTCATTTATTTGTTTATTTCATTGTAAAAGCTAATTGTGCCAGGTACGTACATTTCCCCCTCACTTCTGATAAAATAATTTTGTACACATTCATGATCCATGATTTTGATTTATCACAAAGATTGTACTGCTACAAAATGTAAAATAAAGGGGGGTTAATACTTTTGCACAACATTGTGCATTGCACATAAGAGATTTTGTACGGTTGTTATTTATTAATGCAGCCCTTCTTTTCAAGTTCTACAGAAAAACAAGTAACGCAACCTGATGCTGCACTCCACTCCCCTGTAATCTCTATAAGGAATTGTAATCAGTCACACACGCACAAGCAGAGCTCTGTTCTTTGTTTTCCATGACACTTTTGTAAAGGAAACATCGCCTTGCTGTGGCACAAGCATTCATTTGCTTGCTAAATAAGGCCTCAGCCTTGCGACTCCTCCAGGGATCGGAGTGTGTTGCTTTTTGCGAAAAAACATCTCAGGATGTGGGACGGCAGGAGCTCCCAGATTCCTTTGCCTTGTAAGGCTAAAGGCCTGCTCGGCTGCCTGAGGCACGATGTTGACCTTATTGGCTGAGTCACGGACGGGGAGGTGTGGTGAAGACGCTGGAACGTTAAACAAACGGCCCGTGCTGTGGGAGAAGCAGGAGCGAGCCCGAGTCTCACGCTGAACCTGCTGCCACTCAACACCGAGGTGAGCTTCACACATCACGCTCAGTCCTCACATATGCTCTTTATCTCGCTGTCAGTCTTTCAAAGCGTTTCATTTGTGCTTGTTTTTTGGCATTCGAGTAGATAGATTGTGCGTCATGTGTGTTTGGACTTATTCCTGAGCTGAGGACCGTTATAAAACCCAAGAGCTTGCCAGATGTTTCATCTTCCTGCACTAGAAACATCATGATCTTTAAAGCTGTTGTTGTCGCACTGCAACTTTGTGCTCGTACTTTTCTATTTTCTATACAGCTAATGTAACAATTGCAGGTCTGCATGTGTGTGTACAATAATCTGATTTACTTGTGCTTGTGCTTCTGCAGCTTCCTATTTCCTCTCCATTCTAAAGTAAAACTTTTCAATAAACAAAAAAGCATTGTTTAAAAAAAAAAGAAAAAGAAAGAGCCTGAGAGCTCACGGAATCCGATTTACTTCCATAAGACCTCACTTACCAGGAATTTGGCTGTGCACCTAAACACATTTTTTTTGTTTTTTTTGCAAATGAACAATGAAACAAGTAACGCAGATCAGATGATTAACTTATATGAGAAAAATTTTAATACCACTATTAAACACTATAATGTCTCATGTAGTGTTAAGATGCACAGAAGAATGTGGCTGTGACGTAATTGAAGCAGAAATAAACATCTGATAACATTCTTCTACTTTCCTTTGGGGTTAAGAGAGGTGAAGTGAGAGCAAGGAAGGAGACATCAGCTTCACAGGGAAATAAACAATAATGGTCACAGATGAGAGGCAGTCAATGGCCAAACTGGGACATATTTCTGGGACATAGTCCCGGGCCAAGTCTGGTTGGGGTTTGGCAAATACGAGTCAATTATGGTCAACTAAGAAACAGAGAGGTCTTTAGTTGTCACTTAAAGATTGCCAGTGACTCGACTGTACTGCATCTAGAAAGTTCATTCCACCACCAGAACAAAAAAAAAAAAAACAGTCTAGACGCATATCTTCAAGTATTTCTACAGAATTCCAACTCGATCTGGACCCAGAAACAGAAACATGTAATATCTTGTAGTCGGTTTCCATTTTTATCCCCCATCCATATCACATCAGTGTATTTTTGTTCGAGGTTGAGTTGTGGCTGCATCGAGGCAGTCAGACACGGATGAGTTCCTCGCTGTCATTCCACAGAGGGATGTGGGCCAGATGAAAGTGGTTAGCGTGAGCCATTACTTCTTTTGCAATCGTGGGTGTGTCATGGATGTCTGAATGCTCTAGAAGCCCAGTGCTGTACGAATGCCACAACTTGTTCGACGTTTGACAGTTTGTTGATTCCCTCACTGAGAGGTTTTTTTTTTTTAGAATGTTATCGACTTACCAAGCGCATCGGTATGAGTGTCTCATTCAGGGCTGTCTCGTAGGGAGTTATTTGATTTGTCCAAATATCAGTAACCTGGCAACCTCACTCTAACTCCAGGTCAGTTCATGGTCGGCTCGGCTGGATTTGGAGACTATCATGAGGTGATCTCACATGGATGGTGTAGGACGGTGTAAACTCATGAGACAACATGGAGGCTAAGGCAGTACGTACGGAAGTTTAATCATGCTAATGGACAGAAAACTGTTATTATTACAGTAGGCTCACGTTTTAAGTTAAGGATGAATTCCAGATCATGCTAATTGATTATACTGTATTTGCACAAATAATCAAATGGATTTTCATAGATATGATTCTGACATGAAGAATTTTATCACATATCACATTCATAGAGATCATGTTGGATAGTAATAAGCAAAAAGTGATTATCTTAAAAGGCAGCTGTAACTGCTCACACTTAAAGGAGGGAAGCATACAGTATGCACTAATGTAACCTCCAGTTACTGGAACATTCTCAACATTGTGGTCAGCTAACAACTGAGTCGAGTGGCTTAAATACATTTTTTCTTATTAATAAATTATCCAGTATCACCAATTCGCTGGTAATACAACTGTAGCCGAAACCACCACTGTGGAGGGCAAGACAAACATCCAAGACCAGAACTAGCTGAGATCAAGTCACGACTGAGTCTTAAGCTAGTCAAGTCCATTCAAAATGGGATCTAACTGAAAGTGAACCAAGATCAAGATCAAGACCAACAACCATGAGGAAGGAATTACTTGGTTAAACTTTTGCATGAGGAAAGAAATGACAACATGAATGTTATTTTGACAAATTCTAGACCAAAACCATACTGAGACCAGCCCAAGCAAAAGAATGAGACAAGTTCTAATGTAGCAAAAAATTGTCAGTACAATTGTTAGTACAAATGGCAATAAAAGTCCAAGTCAATAATGAAAACGCCTTGGGTCTACAGTGCTTCCTGGTAACGTCGCAATTCAATCTCAAGTACAAATTTAATAAAGAATCCTATCTTTCACACCGAGCCATTTGGAATTCAGCCAAACCCAACAATTCAATATTCTTATTTAATATTTATACTCGTCCAGTTTCTGAGGTTTAGTGTTGTTCAATACTGGATAAATTATTAACAAGAAAAAATTATATTTAAGCCACTCGACTCAGTTATTAGCTGACCACAATGTTGGGAATGTTCCAGTAACTGGAGGTTACTATAGTGCATATGCTTCCCTCCTTTAAGTAAGTTTTAGACTGCGCATTTACAGCTGCCTTTTAATAGAATTTTGCTTATTACTGTACGACATGATCTCTATGAAATCGTGGATGAAATCAACAACAGACTATGTGAAAACATTCTCCATGTCAGAATCATATCAGTAAAATTCCCTTTGATTATCTGTGCAAATACAGTATCATCAATCAGCATCATCTAGAATTCATCAAAATGGCGCTTGCCTAAACTCAAAAAGTGAGCTTCATGTACAGTAATAAGAACGGTTTTCTGTCCATTAGCATAATTCACTTATGTACAGCCATCGTTGTCTCATGGGTCTATATCATCTCGTGATCTAAAAGGCTTTGAGTCTTCAAATCCAGTCACACCAAACATCAACACCAAGAAACCTGAAAAAGACCATCAGATGTGAACAAATGTTTAATATCTACATGCATCCAGATCCCAGGACTTATTCCTGAACTCAAAAGTCACTGTTAAACTTTTCAGTGCCATGTACTCTGTATTTGTATTGAAGGTCATTCTTTCAGTAAATGTTGCCTGTGGAATCCTTTTAACCAGACAAAAAACCCTTGAGGAACATCTTTGAGGGAGTACTAGACATTTAACCACCGTGACTTTCATTTAAAGGTCAAAACTCTTCAGCCAAAATGTCTGCCGCCAAGCGTGCCAAGGGGAAGACGACGAAGAAGCGTCCCCAGAGGGCGACTTCAAACGTCTTCGCCATGTTCGACCAGTCCCAGATCCAGGAGTTTAAAGAGGCGTTCAACATGATCGACCAGAACCGTGATGGCTTCATTGATAAGGAGGATCTTCACGACATGCTCGCTTCTCTTGGTAACTGTTCAGAAAAGCAGTGTATGCAGTATGTTAGACAAAATCATCATCAAACCAGAGCTTTAAATACTGTATGTGTGTTATCCTGTCTTCCTGTTTTTCAGGAAAAAACCCGTCAGATGAGTACCTGGAGGGCATGATGAGTGAGGCTCCAGGTCCGATTAACTTCACCATGTTCCTCACCATGTTTGGAGAGCGACTCAATGGCACGGATCCCGAGGACGTCATAAGGAACGCCTTCACCTGCTTTGACGAGGATGGCTCAGGTAGCTTTAGGTTTTTATGATATGCAATGATACGGCCATGGTGTAACAACATCATCCACTATGATTTACAAATGGTATACTTGTATTCAACTAATAATTTCATAATTTTCACCATGGAGAAAGTAAACGTGCAATCAAGATCCCATCATTCTCTACCCCATACAGTACGTCCACTAGTTGTTTCAAAGCTTCATTTAGAAAGTGTCTAACTGAAACGTTGACCAAGAGTAGTCCAACTCCAATGGGCTTCCACTTGAACATGAAGGGTATTGGAGAAATCCATCATTTTGGAGTGAATCCATTATTCTATTTAAAATTATCTATTTTAAATATTTTCTACAAAGTTGATTTGGGGGTTAATCTATAGTTCCATCCCAAATCCCCACCTGAGGTTGTCACCCAGTTTAAACACCAATCATTCAAATGTCTGTGTTTGATCCGGTGTTTGTTCCGGTCTCCTGATCGTACATGCGTCTCACTCTGAAGGTTTTATCCATGAAGACCACCTTCGCGAGCTCCTCACCACCATGGGCGACCGTTTCACAGACGAGGAGGTCGACGAGCTTTTCCGCGAGGCACCGATCGACAAGAAAGGAAACTTCAATTACACAGAGTTCACCCGCATCCTCAAGCATGGGGCCAAAGACAAGGATGACATATAAATCAAAACAAAAAACAGGATACAGAACAGGAGTTATTCAAATCTGGACTATTATCAAAATGCTGATGATCTTACTGTGCCTGCATACACACTCTGGGGCTTCTTTTGCACACACACAGGTTAAGCCTATTGCTGGAACAGAGAGATATTTAAATTGAAGAATCTTATTCACATCTTATTAATTTGGTCTATGATCCATCCTGGCTTAATGTCTGTCTGCGAATCCATCCCCTGATCAGCTTCACAAAGGTTTCATTCTGTCATATTGACTGTATATCCATATAATCATTTTTTTACAATCAAAAAAAATAATAATAATTCACCTATTGTTGTATTGTTTTAAATTAGGACATGAACACAATCTCTGACTCTCTTTCTTTGTCGAAAGTAAATAAGAACGATTGCAAATGGAATAAAACAACATGGCTTCGGTTTCCAAAATCTCCCATTGTTATTGAGAATAAGATCTTGTGCCTGAAGGGGAATTTAATCAAAAGCACCACAAGACTTGGCAGAATTTGGTTAGCATGGTGAAGATCAGGCTTCTGATCAACCCAGTGATTTACAGAGAAGGTTTTGTTACCAATGGTGATGTCGGATAAAGATAGAGACATTCATGTGTCAGACAATTTTATCTAATGTGAGGCAGAACGTCTAATAATTCTAATAGTAGAGCCAAGCATTTGAGGGTTTAGGATTTGGACAAGCGGCTAATCCAGGGATTTCAGTTCACAAACCTTAGGTCAGTTAGTACAGAAGATGAAAACAGCTACACTACACTTTCTGAAAGATGACATTTGTTAGAATTCCATACTATACAATACCAGCTACGAAGGTGACATTTCCGGGAAGTTTTGTTTCCAAAAATGCTTCACACTCTCAGAATGGTCAAGAAATAAGGTCACGGGTACAAACCACAGCACTACCAAGTTGCCAATGCAAGTCCCCCAACCCTTAGCTGCACAGATATACAGTACTGTGTGAGAGTCTTGAGTCAGCCTCATATCTTTATATCAAGTTAAATGAAATTATGTCGATTAAATGAAAGAACAAAAGTTTCCCTGCGGCAGGCTGCAAAGCGCCTAATGATGTGGTTTAACTTACAAGTAGTTGTTTATGTAACAGCCTCAGCAGCGACCTCATTTCCCCTCTCGTCCGTTCCGACCACTCAGCATTCAGCATCATCAGTATACTAATCACCGGCCTGATCATCTGTCATCATCTCCATCTGTTTCTCACTGGCTCATGCCTTAAGTTAGATGCTTTTTATGCTGGAATGATTCATAGGTCACTGTGTGGCTCTGAAACTGCTCAGGTACAGGGACTGGACTGAAAATGAGAGCCTTCAGGAAGCCTGCAGAACTATTCATATCTCATGACTACATAAAAAGAGAGAGAGAGAGAGAGAGAGATAGTCTGACTCTTTGGGAGCAAAATATGAATAATGAGAGCATCAAAACTTTTGCAGAGTACTGTATAATGAGATAGATGAATTTGTAAGTTGCTCTGGACAAGGACGTCTGCCAAATGCCATGAACGAACACAGGAATGAATGAACTCGGGCGTTATTTTGGGAACTGTGTGTAAGCCATGCTCGATTAACATTTTGTAGCGTCTGTCATACAATCAACCCTTTAAAAAGTGCCACTGCTCTCCATGTATGTAAGTACGACATCCTACATGCTACTGTATTTAAAGGTTAAACTGTTGCCTGGTATAATTTGGGTCACTTTTCGGGAAGAAACCCAAAATGTTGAATAAAAATTGAAATATGTTGAACTGCAAAGCAAGAAATCAATCATATCTCAAAGGTCATAAGTCAAAGGCTTAAGGTATGTGAATATGCATGATATTTAATATTTGTCTAATGTATGTCTTTTCTTGAGAAGGAATCTCAATACTAGCGCTGTGTCGATTTTTTCAGTACATATTGTCCTTCCACACTGTATTTAGCCTGTTGTATACAGTATGATCCGACTTCAGTCTCTCCTCTGCCGCCTTCCGACGCTGAGCTACGACTCCTAAAGCAAACAAGTCCACGATCCTGGCCAAGATAAGCAGCTCATGTCTTCCTGTACCACCCTGTTTGGGAAAGAATGAGACTCAATATCATTAATTCACCCCACGCCAGCATTGTCCCAGCCCCTCCCCATCACTCGGGGAACAAATAAACACTTCCAAAAAATGTTTTCCATTACGTCTTAAATAAAACTTTATTATTATAATTTTTTTTTTGCTGTTGTAAAAGAAATCTTCCCACAAACACCCCTATAGTCTACACAGTATAACATTTCATCACCTAATCCTCATTCACTTTATGTGTAAAATAAGCATTTACAATAACAACGTTGCCCTTTCTCGGGTGAAACGTGACGGTGAGAACGGCGCGGGTTCTGATTCAGGGGGTAATAAAGACCTGATCTCGGACCAGACACCTCTGAGGAGGCACATTTTGTATAACAAATGCTGCGTTCAGGTGCTCATCAGGAAGTCAAACGTACAAGAGATCCAAAGCTCCATTCGGATACTGTACATGTCAGAAGATACGCCAAACATTAACCAAAAAAAAAACTAAAAGTTGAAAAAAAAAATGAACGAGAAAGTGTCCGCTTTATTTAAGAGCAATTTACAAAAGGTCTCCCAAATTTGCCACTTTGAAATACGACTCAATCAGTTGTTTAAGTGATACTTTCAAGCTTGACATCTAGTCCTTCCCAGGTTCTGACTGGAGTTCTGCGCTCTGCACACCATTAGATTATTTCTTTTCTTTGTAGTTTTATGATAAAAAAAAGTACGCCCTTTGTTTCCTTTATTATGGCCACTATTTTCCATCCGATCCAGATTGAAACAGACCCAAATTGAAACGTACCAAGAATGAAAGTTCCAAAGAGTATTTCTGATTTTTCATTTAAGGGTGGTCTACGCCACCCTAGGGAATCATTGTTAAATCTTTAACAGAATTCTAGTTACATTTTATATAGAAAGATTTAAAAAAATCAAGATGTTTCCGCGCTGTAGTTTTTGCTCTTGAAGCCGCTGAAGGAACGTCATCAATGCATTAATAACGTACTAATAGCTAAACCTTACTTGCGCAAAAATGCAACACATTTTGGTGCATATGTTTTATAATAAACCTACACGTGTCTTGCGTGTCTTTAGAAACATATCCAGATGCTAGAACAAAAAAGTGTTCACTACTTGTTGATTTTTTTTCGCATATTTGTCACATTTAAATAATTCAAATCATCCAACAATTTTTTTAACTATACAAAATACAGTCAATACTTTGAATGAAAAAGCCTTTCCTATGTGAAAAAATAAACGCTTGAAAGCGCACTTGGGTTATGCAGCAGGACACACATCAGCGAGTCCTTCTCTTAATGGCTCAAAAAAACAAAAAAGTCAAACAAATTAAAAAAAATTAAGATTCTGGAGTGACCGAGTCAAAGTCCAGACTTGAAAATGCTGTTTAGACTTAAACCGCGCCAATAAGGCTGAATTAAAACAATTCTGCAAAGAAGAGAGGGTCATAATTCCTCCACATCGATGTGAAAGACTTATTGGAGTAGTTTGATCGCAGTTGATGCCACCAGGGGTGGAACAACCACCTATTAGGTTTGGGGGCAATTACTTTTTCACATAGGGCCAGGCAAGTTTGGACAGCTTTTTCCCCCTCAGAACCATTTAAAGACTGTATTTTGTATTTTCTCGGGTTATCTTTGTGTAATATTAAAATTTGTTTGACAAATATGCAAAAAAAACTAAAAATATATCAGGAAGGGGGCAAATACTTTTTGTAAAAAAAGTGAAATGTCACAGACGGCATAAAACACGTCGATTGTACGTAATTTAAACCAATGTGTTAGCAGTACCGTTTGAAACATCTAGCCCTGGTGTTGTTGCGTCCTCGCGGGTCCTCGACTAGCCACGTCCTGCACGTTTTAGCTTTAACTCGTGAACGCGTAAAAGAACATGTTAAACCATAAGACGTGTTTGAAATCATTCCTGTTTTGCTTACACACCCGTGTAGAGAAGTAATTTCTGTCTCAGTCACTTTGTAGTGCCTCGTTATCTCTCTTTGTAGTGGGAAAACCTATTAGCTTGGAATCATTACACACTACGTTATTAAGTATGATGATTCATAACTTTTTTTTTTGTTTTGACATATAAACAGCATCGAAACAGCCAACTCATTATGGAAACTGTTGTTTAGGACTAAACTGTTGAAAATCTACCATTAAAAATCGCTACAAAACATCAAAAGATCTTTATCTTTCTTTTAGATATTACGCGTGATAGCCCTGTTACCCTTTTTAATCCTTTTTAATACCGTTAATTTTGCGTGTTTGTAATGTTTTGTGCATGACAGCAGGTCACGTTTTTGCGCTTATGGGTCTCTCATGCTATTAATAATAAATAGTAAACGACTGTTTCAGGGTATGATTTCAGACCCAGCTAGTGCAACAAAACAGGATTTCTGAAGTTATCGTAGCTAACATAGCTAGAGGTCGTGTTCGTTGCTGGTCCCTGTGCCTTTGGTCAGACTTGAAGTCATTCTTTTGATTGATTGATACGATGCAGTGATCTCTTGCGAGCTTGTCAGCCTGATAGCAGGGATACTTACTAGCTTGCGGCTAAATTTATAGAATATTTTTCCATCATTTGTCCAATGGAGTCTACTAAGAACTGGTCCAGGATTTGGTGATGCAGGTTGTAAGCTTATTTGATGGCATGAATATCAACAGAATACAAAGCAGAAGTCCCAAAGTGACACTCCAGTACTAAAAATCATCCTCAGAAATATCCCCGTTAACACTTAACGTCCAATTTAGATTTACACAACAGATGTGTCTGATATCGTCCTTTCGTCCGAAGGTGTTTCGAATGTTCAAGGTCCTCGTGTTCGTTCCTCTAAAACAGAGGGAAGGAGTTATAAAAAGCAGCCTCGATCGTCTGCTGAAAGTCTGCTGGAGTCGTTCCTCCATCACTGAGTCGATGCAAGCTGTAGCCCTATTATTAACGTTTGATGAGCCGATGGCGGACGATCCGTCACGAAACACGTCGAGGCAAACACATCATCCGCAGAAAGGGACCGATGAGGACCGGGAGATATTGCTATACCATGCAACTCCTTTTGTGCCAGGTTTGGGGGGTGAATTACAAAACATGTTGCTTCTCCATACACAAGAGAATTAGACACACATAAACAGACATTGTGTTTGAGATAAAACAACAATAGAAAAGGACATGAGATCATCAAAACTAGCATAAAACAAACACTTTCAACCCCACAGTGTTGTAATCCAAGGCGAGCTTTTGAGACAGAAATCACTATTCACATCATCCTCTTGCAAATAAAGATGAAAACATGAAAAGAAAAAAATGTTTCTATGAATGTTAAATAAAAATGAAATGTTACTTCCTACAATTTCAGATGTCGGCTTTAATTGAAGAAATGCACGTGATCAGTCAGGATGAAGCCGCATTCTAAAGTAAGTAGGTTAAGAAGGGAGGCAAGCTAATAGCTACGTACGTGTTTAGCATTGTGCAAGTCGTCGCACATTGTTCACACTCATCAATCTGACACTGTACGACACGTGCTGGTCTACGGAGATGTACAGAATAACTTACAGAGGCTAAAGATCCACATTGCAACTAGATTTAGGAAATAATTTTTTTTTTTAGCATGTCCGAGGCAGGACGCTGCAGTCAGAGCGCAGGGTCAGAGAGGATACAGCGCCCCTGGAGGTGACAGCAGGGTTACGCGCCTTGCTCAAGGCCACAAAAACGGCAACTTGGGCTTAATCCATTGACCTTCTGATGGGTAACGCAGATTTTAACCCACTGAGCTAACAGTGCAGCATGATTTAAAGAGGGCGTGGCTTAAAATTTTAAAGTGGAATTGATTCAGGTGACAATGTGGGTTCGTTCTGTGGGTTTATTAAAAAAAAGTAAAAATTCCATGTGCACCTGAGGCAGCGGAAAATTTTAAGGAGGTAACCTTAAATGTACAAACTACAGGTAGCTATTACTCCGCTCGTCACCTGTTAGCATCCGTCCGTAACTCTGTAACTCAAGGACAAAAGCAAACATTTATAAGGAAAAGACAAAATTAAGGACATGTAATATTTCAGTCATCCTTTATGTAAATTATGGATTATTTTACTGATCCAGTCTAGATTTTATAAAAAGGCAAAAAAATATGTATATAAAATCAATATATTCTACAGTCTTCAGGATGTTTTGTAGCATTTGATATTATTTAATATTAGATGTGCCCGTGACTTGTTCATGTGAAATTTAACTGCAGACTCATAAGCGTGTATTTAAAAATGTACAGCGCCATCTGGTGAATTTTGAGAAGAACTAATGATTTTTCCAAGGTCAAATTATTTTTTTTATATGATATAAGACGTTTTCCATTTAAAAGTCAAAGTAGCATATCTTCTCTTCCCATGGGCCGATTGTGATTAAACAAAGCCTATATGTTACCTCAAGCTCGGCCAAATACACCTTTAAAAACCCAATTAACATTCGTGCAGTAGTTTTTACATGATTCGCGCACAAACAAACAAAAATAACAAAAACCATATTGATGTGTTCTGTTACTCATCTTACGTCCCCACAAATTACTTTTTTGGAAATGTCTTCAATGTACAAACACGCCAACTTATATATATATATATATATATATATATATGTGTGTGTGTGTGTGTGTGTCAAATAATATTAAATGCGACAAAACATCTAGAATACTGCTGCATTAATTTCTAATATTTAAAATGAAATTTTTTTGTTCATGAATAAGATTATCACTTTCAGACAGATTATTTACTCTTAAACCTGTTTTGAGGAGCAGAGCATGAACTCCTGTCACACTATTATCAACTGGTACTCCAAAGGCATTGTGGGTTATGTAGGAAATAACACTCTTAATGAATGAAGTTTATGAGAAACAAAATAATAAAATAAATGTTGTATGCCACTAGAAACAAGATGAGGTTTTAGCAGGTGGACGGTTCAAATCGAGACTCTCAGACGATATTCTGATTCAAATTCAATCGATTCAAATCGAACAACTAGTGTTTACGTGAAATGCTGTTCCGTGTTATGTCTACTGAATATGTTAGGACTGTAGGACTGTTGCAAAACGACGGGGTTTTCCTCATAATCCGAACGCTACAACTTAATCATGATGAAAATATTTAGCAGAAATTCACGCTTTTTTATCAGAAACCAGAAATTTAAGAACAGAGCGTGTGATAAAGTCGAGCGGGACACTGCGCTTTTAATAAAGCTTTATGTTATTGCAGAGATCAGTGAGCGGCTCTTAAGAGAGTTCACACCTGACAGTTGCAAGGAAAAAAAAACATTCTGACACATTTCAGCTTCATTACTCACCAACAAAAAAAAAATAAAAAAATACAAAATCAATATGAACCTTGATAACAAGCAGGATCCCTACACACACACACACACACACACACCTTGATCTGGTATAGAACATATTTTTTCATTGTAAAATATGAAATGGTGTTGCTTTGGTGATCATGTCATGCTCTTGTCAACAAAAAAAGCTGAGAGATGAATGATGACAAACACGCTGTCTAAAAAAAGAAGAAAATGAAGTTTAATATTTCTCTGGACATGAAAAATGTACAGCTCGTCTTAAAAACAATCCCAAATGTGCAGATTCTAAAACTAATGCTAGTGTACATTTCAGTCTTTTGTACAGAATTTATTATTATTAATAATAATAGTGAAAAAGTTGGATTGTAGCATTGCTCATGTCATGCCATGGCTGAGGAGGATTATGGGTAATGACAAAAAAAAAAAGCATAAAATCGGATTGCGTCGCATTAACGATGACTTTGCTTGTGGGTGTGGCTTTTACATAATTTTACGTGTGTAAAAATAGTCTAATTGGCATAAAGATTAGTTGCTCGATTTGCTTCCCTACTTCGTAATATCTTGCACACTAAGATTAGATTAGCGATGTGAACTAGCACCAACGATCGCTGCTAGTTCTATCCAAGCTTCACTTTCATCATTCGAGTCTGGAGTCATCGTTTGGACTTTTACTGTGTAACAACCAACAAATTTTTTCAAAAATAAATAAATCTACATTTAAAAAATTTTTAAGTGTCACCGAAATTACATATAAAAAAAAAAAAAATCCTGCTAGTCCCTTATTGTCGTTAGCGTGACCGTAAGGTGAAGTGAGGTGTGGAAAGTGGCGTCTGATACAGTACATTATACACTTACGCAGGGCAAAACGGAATAAAAATTGGGTATGAGGATGTATTTTCATGGTGTGTGTACAGAACGGCGAACGCTACACAACCATGATGAAGGATTTTCCAAGAGGTTGGAGTCTGATCCAAGGGGTAATGGTTATAAACAAAACATGATGCATAGCCCCATCCAACCAGAACCTCTTCCCCAAGTGTTCTACAATTTCTAAATTAAAAAAATAATAAAGTAAAACTATATATATTCTCTCAGCTCTGATTAATAAAGTGCTGCTCTGGGGAAGGTAACGTCATGTCTGGCCAACGTACTGTGATGCAAAACCCACAACGAGACATCATTACATTCACAGGGGAAAAAAATTAATCTGCGGATGGAAGAAAACTTCAGGAAGATAACAACAAATAACAAAACCTTTTTCAATCAGAGTGCTTCAAATGAGTCAAGTGCGTGAAAACACACAGATGAAGTGTTTAGACCCCGTTTTACATTCACAAAGCGGAAAAATCCATGACAACAAAATCGTTTTAATATAATAGTAATAAAAATAATAATAGGGAAAAAAAAAAGAAAAAAAAAAAAAGATACAGATTGTGGGACAATTCAGTCCAAATTCAGGATGAATAAAATGTTACCTGGACATTCTGCAAACTGAAATTCTGATTTTTGGCAAATCCAAACATAAAAGTCATCAAATTTATTTTGCAATCTGTATCCCGGCCCTGAGCGTGAGTGAGAGAGTGTGTGTATGTGTGTGTGTGCGTGAGATGCATGAGCTGAAAACCTTTCCCCAAAAAGTAACACATCACACAGATAATGGAAAACAGGAGGATATTTTTGAAAAAACAAAACAAAAAAAAAACATAATTTGGGGGGGAAAAATAAATCAATCGATGTAAACGCTTTAGATCGCAGTGCGCCTCAATTCTCAAAGCTGATTGGTTGATTATCAGAGTATTAGGTTTATACATTAACACGCTCGTTCTCATACACCATGATTATCGTAACGTTAACATGAGAATTTGAACGGGAACGAGTGCGCGCTACGTTATTCTATAAACATGATCACTAAAAAAGGAATTAAAAAAACAAAAAAAACAAGCGTGTTTTAATAACTGCATAATTGTTGATATGTTGATGTATTTCAGTAAGGAGAGGTTTATTAGGAACATATCTGGAAGGAGTCTCCAGTGTCAGCTGCCATGGTTTCAAGACCGAGGAGATGTGTGTGTATTTTTTTAATTTATTTATAAATTTTTTTGAATAAAGGTGGTTGCTGTTGTTTAATTAACCCGAATCATGAGAGACTGGGAGCGAGGGGACGGCGGTTTAGGGCCAACACGATAACGATAAACATGTATAACAAGTATGCTTTATTCTTTGATAAATTAATAAATCATTGGAATTATGTTGTCGAACTGAACAGTCATTGTCTATTTTCCTCTAACAGCATGCCTTGAAGATTTAAAAAAAATTTATTTTCTTTATTCCTTATAAGTCATGTTACAAAAAAAAAAGGGGAGTTTAAAATGAAACGGATCTTGTAGGTGTGAACGCAACAATTAGTAATTCTAATTAATGCATGAAAAAAAAAAAAAAATAGATCTCACATTCCTATATAATTCAATGGCCTAAAAAGCGATGTACCAATAATAATGATGATGGTGGTGGTGATGAAGGCGAGGAGAGGAAGACCACATTGCTGTAAAACAAGTGCACACGTGCAGAATCCTGAGTGCGTGCTCGTGGGGTGGGGGGGGGGGGGGGTGTTG
>JAOVVB010000018.1:16302354-16318039 GCA_028570985.1 Heterobranchus longifilis | reverse complement strand
GGGTGGGGAGGGTAGGAGGAGTGTTGATTGTTGGGATGGCCAGAGGAAAGGGCGCGGTGGAGTGACTGAAGTGGGGGCGTCGGATTCTTTAAAACACACTCCCACACGGACGCGCGCCGCACGGCATCCGAGATATGAGGACAATTTACAGGCGGGTGTTCGGTATTCTCCGTGAGATAATTACAGCTCTGTATGATAATTCTTATTATAAACAACAAGTTCGGTAACAAATGTCTCCGTCCGCGCCGCGAACCTTCCGCGCTGAAACGCACACGCTTTATTTATTTATTTCATTTTTCTTTTTTTTTTTTTATTATGATTATTTCCCAAAGTCCGTACTCTTATTGATTAGAAGTTCCGTGTCTCAGGTATGTTTCAGAAGCACGCGAGTATGCAAAATGTGATTGTGTGTGTGTGTTTGTGTGTGTTTGTGTGTGCGGGGTTGGTTTCTCTCAGAGGCGAGTCTGAGCCTCGGGGACGTAGATCTCGATGCTGTCGGCGCTCTCCGTGGCGGAGTTCTGGCGCTCGGAGGCGGCTCGTTTGGCGGCCATCAGACGCCTGCGCGCTTCCTGTCTCTGTTTATCAGCGGCCGAGTCTCCGCTGCCCTTCTCCTTCGGTGCCGCCGGCGCAGCCGCCGCCGCCGCTTTGGGCCTTGCCGCTTTCTTCGGCGTAGTCACGCCAGCTGGTTTCCGCTCCTCCTGTAGGGACGGACAGGTGTGTGTGTGTGTGTGTGAGAACATCTGGGTTTTAAAAAGGTGTACATATACCACAGCGCTGTCAAATTCTTCAAAAAAGCAGCTTGTTCTTGTTCGAATCGATTATCGTTTCTATAGCAACGGCCTCGTAACGTTTCTGGACATGTCGGTGTAACGTTAAGGAGGTTTTCAGATGAAGTGTGTGAGGCGCGGCACCTTTTTGCTGCTGCTGCTCTTTGGACGTTTCCAGCCGTTGGCCTTGAGCAGGTGGAGCTCGTCGAACTTCGTGCTGATGTCCTCGATGGAGAGCTGCAGAAGATCCCAGAAACCCGCCAGGTCCTGAGCGGTGGTCCGCGGCTGAGCGTTCACGTCCTGGAGTGCGCAAGGAAATTTTTTTTTTAAATAATCGCAAGTCACACACACACACCCATCCACACACACACACACACACACACACACACACACACAAAGTGCAAAGAGGAGAACTTTAAATGAGGAATAGAAAACTCAGGTCGGTGCTGTTGCAGGGAAATATTTAACCGGTTACCACGGTAACCACACTGTAGCTGATTATAGCTGATCACAGCACGCCTCAGAGTGTTTGATTCCTCTTACAGTTCGGCAAACTTAGTCAGCTCCTGTTCTCTCTCTCTGTGCTCTGGTCTCTTCAGGATGAAGGAGTTTACGCTCTGCAGCTCGACAGCTGCCTTTTTTTTTGTGTTTTATTAGGTCCCAAAAAAGAAAAAAGGGGGAGGATAGACGAAAAAGGGACTGTTTTATCAGCCACAACGTACGTGAGAACAGGAACCAACTAAATTTTTCTGGATGTTCAGACCCCTGAACTGTTAAAGGAGCTAAATGTAAAATTAGAGCCATGATGCAAACTAAAGAAACGTTTTAGTACGTTAAATCTAAACGTATATGGAAAATTTTATATAAAGAAAACTGTTTATCTTTAAAATATATGCATATAAATTATATATTGTATGCTAACATAAATGGTATAAAGTGTGTGTATTTATTTATTTATTTTTTAATAGTAACATACTCTCCAAAGATACTTTATTTTATTTTAACACAACAAGAACACTATATTCAATTATGATTGTGACCTGCAGTATTTGTATCTCTGTAAAACATCCGCCAAACGAGATCAAGGTTTTTTTTTTTTTTTTTTTAATAAAGCAGTTCGAAAAGCTGAACAAAGACTTTACAAAAGCCTTGATACACACACCTCAAAGTGCATCACAACTGACTTCTGTACTCATGCTTCAGATTAACCCTTTAACATTCCGCTCAACCTTTTGGTAGAGCACATTTTGAGTCACTATATCATATTAAAAATGTCCTAAAATTGACCTGATTGTGCCATCTCTACCAATCGGTTGAGGTATGCTATGTTTAAAAAATCCACTAGATGTCACTGTGTCGTAATATATCATGTCTTTTTTAATTGCTTAGTAGCATATCATGGGGAAATAAAGGGTGGTGAATGCACACATACTTTTTATATATTTGATTTTTATAGATTATATATATCAATATATATTTAATATGTTTTAATTATTTTGGAAATATAATATTGGTTTATATGTTTATAAATGACATATTTTGTCAATTTTTTTAAACGTATTTTTAAATATAGTGATTCGTTTACCATGAAGTGACATCTCAACCATTTGGAAAAGATCTATATTGAGGTCTGTTGACAAATAAACATTGATTGTTGTCATTATTGCCCCAAGAAAAAAAAAATATGCAAAGTTTTTTTTTTTATTGATTTTTTTTCCTTAGTAAGGATGTTAAAGGGTTAATGATAAAAAATAACAATAATAAAAAATAAAAAAAATAACGCAACAAAACAAATCGTTACACTTGGACCATTGTTCGTCACTGGTTTGTTCTAATCGTCTTTTTGGTTGCTAAGCAACCGGTGCTGTCAAAAAAAGCAGTTGCGCTCGAGGGACACGTCACGGAGGTTTCTAGTCCGTATCTAAGGACACCCTCACGTTCTCCAGGAGCTTACGGCGTTCGTTTTCGCTCTGAAACAGAATAATTGTCCTTTGATGTTAAACTTTCCCGTCAGGCGTGAACGAGCTCGCGATGCTTAGAGGCGGCCGGCTGATTGGCGTAGACGCGATCGTGTGCGTGAGTGGCTCATGAGGATGATTTGATGCGTAAAAAGAAACTGAAAGTGCGCGCGATCTCACATGTAGCTCCTTTAAGAAGAAGAAGCGCGGAACAAAGCCGCGTCACAAGCCCGAGGCTCTGGGACTCACCAGGTTCTGCTCGCACAGGCCTCGAAACTGCTGGAACTTCTGAGACATGAGCAACTGAGCGCTGCCTACCGCACTGCGGATCTTCCCCAGCACTACACACACACACACACACACACACACACACACATACACACGATGAGAGAAACTTAAGCTTAAACACTAGCCTTTTATGGAAGACATACTGCACTCATCCGGTTGCCACGTCCTACGTTAATCCTCCTCGTGGGAAAATCCTAAACGTCCCAGTGTTAACGTTAATTTTAATCAAATTTCACGTCATATGACTACGCTAATATTTTTCCCGTGAGATTCTGACATCCGGTTCAACCTTAAAAACCCAGACTGAGTTTTAATTAAAAGTCAAAAATAGCAGTTTAATTAAAGCCGGAGTTCTTGGCGAGCTCATCATTTATTCCTGGTTTATCAAGCCGTGATTAAACCTCCGTCTTGAAGCCACTGTAATAGTCTTTGTGCGTGTGCATATATGCATAAACACACACGCACACACACGCCATGGCTTACAGGTGGCCATCGGTCATCGTTAAGAGCCACCTTTTGATTCACGGCGTCTCTGTGTGCCGTTAACTTACGACTCACAAAGCCTCTGAATTTGCTGAACAGTGAGCTAAAGAAAGAGCTTTCAGATCTGTCGCAGTTGTGCTAAGGAGATCCGTTAAAGGAGCTAAATGTAAGATGAAGGCGTTCTTTTTCCAGATGTTCGTCCCCATCAGGCCTGTCCGTTCCCGTCTGTCGACAATCAGACCCCAGATTTGGTCAGACGCTACGCAGATGAGCACATGAGTGATATTTAATGTCATGAGGAAGGCTAGAAAAAAAAGTAAAATTAAATGAATCTTACATGTAGCTCCTTTAGGAGGATAAAAGCTGAGAAAGGGAGGATGTACAAACAAAGAGGGGAAAAAAATAAATAAATAAAAATAATAATAAAGCAAAAGGAAATGTGAAAGAGCTGCGCTGTCTGGAAAAACCAAAGGTGATGCGCGATGATGCGCTGGTGAAACTCGGCTAAAACATGATCAGGTTCTTGCAGTAACGTGATCCGACAGGAAGAGGGCGCCATGTGGGCGGAATGTGGGCGCTTTTCAAAATGGCAGAGTTTTATAGCGAGAGAAAAAAAAAAAATGATATCAATCATTTTATTACCTTGTGACTGATCAGGAAGAAGTTCGGGGAGGAAAGGTGAGGTGAAAACAAAAAACAAACTAATATGGACGACTAAGTGCCGGTGAAAAGAAAATTAAAAATGTTTGTGTGCATATGAAATTGATCATTTCATAGGCACAAACAATAAAAAACAACAACAAAAATATATATAAATAAATAAATAAATAAATAAATAAAAAAAAAATTCACAAAAATCTCTTGATTTTCGTCTCATCAGATTTATACCAGTCTTTATTTACTGAGAATAACAAACCCCATCTGCAACACGCGCTAGGCCGGGCGGTTAGCAAATATTAGCACTCAAACTATCAAAAAACAAACTAAAAAATTTGACATCACGTGTGAACGCTGCTTTAAAGCGGGTGTAAAAGAACGTCACGTCACTCTAAAGCCTTCAGTCCGTTTTGATGTGTTTAAAAGTTTATCATAACATGTGAAAAGCTAGCAAAAGAAACTTCTCGCTAGCTAACATTTAAACAAGACTTTTCCACCTTATTCATTATAACTTGTGAAAGTTTTTTTCTTTCTTCTTATTTTAAAGGATCCACCGACTTTTGTGCCATTTGTTTCTTGTATATAAAACACAGAGGAAAACAAAGCACTTTCCAGTATCAGCTGAGAACCAGGCAACCTCACGTTTTTAGCAGCAGCAAAAACCAGCCGGTTAATTTCTGCTTCAAGACACGCCCCTTGCTCCGCCCACCTATTGTTCCTTCTCACCTTCTTCTGAGAGATGTCGGTCTTTGCTCTCCTGCTCCATCTGTTGGCACCAGGCATCCATGCGGCCCGTCTCGGCCTGCAGCAGGCGGAGGAAGCAGTGTCCGTCCCTGAGGGACGCCGCTGGCGCTCCGGGCTGCTCCGACGCTCCGTTCACGCTCTGCAGGGATGGAGGAGGAGGAGGCAAGGAGGACGGGTCCAGCGCAGCCTCCACGCACTCGGGCAGCGTGAAACAGGATTTCTGTGCTCTCGCCGCGCTCATGGGGGACTCCAGAGTCTGAGTGCTGCAAGCGATGCTGCTGTTCTCTGTCATTTTACCGTCCGTCCGGTCCTGAGTCTCGGCGTCGGCCGTCTCCTGTCTGGACGCCATGCTGCTGAAGCGGCTCAGCCTGGACACACACAAACACACACATTAAATCAAGAGGGATATAATATAAACATGAGAGGTTAAAATTTCCCCTTCGATAATTCAAGCCATGTTGGAAATAACTGGTTGTAAAAATGACATTTTCCCGCCGTTTCCTTGCCGATGCTAACGGTACACGCGTTTAATGTTAGCCAAGTCGAACACGCACCAAAAGGTTTGATGTCATATTATTAATGAGCTCCAGTGATGCATTACGTACGAGGCGTGTTTTTTTAAGTTTAGTTTTTTTTAATGTTAATTCCCACCCATGTTTTTAAAAGCTCCGCCCCCTTCCTAATTTCTCTAGAAAATGATTGACAGAGGTTGCGCCAAAGAGACTGTTTTCTATATTCCAAATTACTTAAACTATTGATTGTTTTTTTTATATGGCATTCTATATACAGTACCATTCAAAAGTTTGTACACCCCCTTCTAATTTAATATTTGCTATCTACAAATATTTATTTTCTACATTCTAGTGCAATACTGGAGATTTCAAAACTATAAAATAACACATATTAGGTAATTAAGTCAGTTGTTATTTTAAGACATGAAGGTCAGCTGTTCTGGAACAGTTCTTGCAAGAACAGTATCCAAAACCCATCAAGCATCATGATGAAACTGTCTCTCATGAAGACCTTCCCAGGAACGCAAGACCAAAACTTACCTCAGAAATCATAAATTAACAAACGTTACCTCAGATTAGAGACGTTATGAAGTTTTACAGAGCAGAAGTAGCAGATATACATCTCAGTATCAACTGTTCAAAGGAGATTATTGTGTATTTTGGATAAACGCCTTCAGTATTGGGGACAATCTGCCTTTTCTGACTGAACTCGGAAATATGAAATTTCATAAAAGCAAAGAAAAGCATGGACGCCTCTTATCTCATCAATGTGTGTTTAGAGCTCAAGAGTGTAAAATAATGATCACCGCCTGGAAACACTAGGTGCACTTCCCACATCTCTACAACGTGTGTGTGTGTGTGTGCGCGCGCGCGCCAGGGTTTCCTCTGCATCACACGCGATAGCATTTAGCAAAATCGTACAAAATTACTCGTCACTGTCGTCACCATGTCCTACAGTCCTACACCAGACGCGGGTTCTCCCATCCTGATCGCTACGGGTTGTTGCCTTCTACTTTTCGTTTATCTTATGTCTACACTTTATTTTGATTTAAAAGTATTTATTCCATTTCATTGCTTCAAGGTTCATCAAAACGATTAAGAATTGTTACCAAATGATGGCTGCAGTGTTTTGCGCTTCCTGACTTTCGCGGTGGGAATTCAAACTTGAGTGGGTGTTTCTTTATTTCATTTATTTAGCATTAACACGATTTCTTATTTACTCCTTATTGAGTTCTTCTTATTGTATTTTTTCATAAACAACTTTATGCAGCTGCAGTTTTTCAGGATTTTAAAAGCAGGAGACAGACTGAGGCTGATGGTGACCGTGTTTGACCGGCATAAGACAAACAACACACACACACACACACACACACACACAGTGAGAGAGAGACAGACAGTTGATGGATCGTTATCTTTGAGGATATGCAAGTCAGAGTGTGTGTGTCAGGAGGATAAATGCAAATGTGTGTGTGACAGAGAGAGAGAGTGAGGGGGACGGATATGGAAATACGGCGTGACGGAGGGAGCGAGGAGCGGATGATGCGACCTGCGGGATTTGATTATCTCCATTACGCCCGGCTCTTCCTCCTGTCAGCTCTGAGCGGCGTGTGGACACAACGTCCATCCATCAGAGTGTGCATGTGTACACACACACACACACAGTCTGATAAACTAATCTAGACAAAAATCCTGCGCTGAATCCCTGACGACTCCTGGATGTGAAGAATTAACGAAAAAAAGTAATTAATAAACCTCTCCACGTCATGCAGTTATAGAGGAAATAATCATCCGCGCAGTGGTGTGATCGAACAGCGCTACTGTTCACCACATCGAAAAGGATTCGTTTCCCAGAACAGCATGTCCTGAAGTGTTTTTTTTTAACACCATTTATCTGTTTACAATCATGTTTAAGGTTGTAAAATATCAACTAAAATTCAGGAGGCACGAGTACTATAAGAAAGAAAGATAAGAAAGAAAAAAAGAAAGCGGTCTCTCAGAGCTTATTTTATTTTAATAAATGTAAATTTTGTTCTCAGTGATGGACTTTGTTTTTTTTAAATTTTTTTTAACATAAAGTGCACCTTTTGCTAAACAGCATCGTTCATTCAAAAAAGCAAAAAAAAAAAAAAAAAACGTGATAATGCTAAAGTTTTGAAAATATTAAAAACTCATTATTCAGGGCTTTGGATTTAAGAATGAAAAACGGTGGATCGAGGTGACGGCTGACGCTCTCGTCCTCCGGTTTAAACGTAACAAAACAAAATGAATATAATAATAATCTTTAACCCCGACACCCTCGTTACTCAGCTCCTCCTCAGGCTTATGGAAATGACCCGGGTCTGATCTCTGCAGTTGAAATGGAAACGAAATGGAAATAAAGTGAAGGAGCGTGAACTCACGGCCTGCCGTCCTCCACCTGAACCCCGATGGACTGGAACTTGGTAGTGGGGGTGTGTTCCTCACGGAGCACGGGCTGCACGCAGTCCACCTGGACGACACACACACACACACGTACCACACGGTCAATATCTCTCAACACACACACACTCTCTTATAACCCCACCCACGCAGGTACTCTCTTATCATAGTTATCATACTTCATATAACTCGGTATTAATTTTAATCTCAGGTTTTCAGTTTATTAAGACACAACACACACATCGTTTCAGGTAGCGCTGACGTGTACATGCTACAGGTAATAATGATTGTTGTTTTTTGTTTTTTAACGCTTATCATATGTAGCACACCAGCTAGAAACTAGCACTTCTAGCAGACATTCGAGCGAGAAAGTTTTACAGAAGAGTTTAAGTTTTAAGAAATAAAGGTCTGCTCACCAGCTCAGAAACATTTTATGTCTAAGATTTTTAAACAAATAATAGTTTTAGTTTTTCATCTGTTAGGAACCCCATGTCCAGAAGCGCAGGAAACTCTGTTTGGTTGCCAGATTAATCAGGATTCCCTCATAGATAATTTCATACAAAGTAAAATGTGTGTGAGAGAATGTGATTTGAAAATAGTTCATCTAACAAACTTGTCATTTTATTCATTTATTTATTTTAACTGAGCGTTTAAACTGAACTCTGCTCTCTGCTCGTTTAAATAATTTGTTTATGCGTAAACACTGAAAACCATTCTGCGTTAAATGTAACTCAGAACGACGTTATTATCCGAGCATCCCACATCTCTAAACAAAATGAACTGATTTATAAATTCACCCACGGCTCCCGTGGCGAGAGACAGCCGGACGCACCTGGATGCCGATGGATGAGAGTTTCCTCCTGACGACGGCCCGGGGTTCGTCCTGCGTGAAGCCGACGCCCACGGTCTGGGTCTCTCGGGCGGGAGGAGGAGGAGGGCTGCTGACGCGCGCGCTGGGCACCGGGACGGGGATGGGGGGCACCAGGGGGATGGGGATGGGGGGCACCAGAGGGACGGGGACGGGGATGGGCACGGGGATGTGGGGTATCAGGGGGAGAGGAGCTTTGGCCAGGCTGCTCGTCCTCGAGCTGGTGGTGCTGTCCGTAGAGTTGCTGCGCCCCGATTGGCTGTTGGCCTCGCTGCGCTGCTCCAGGTAGGTGTCCTGCGCCGACTCCGTGCTGCTCTGCACCGTCACCGAGATATACGGCTTGGAGGCGGAGCGAGGGGGGACCGGGGGCGGAGTCTTGGTGCGGGCTGGGGAGGAGAAACAGGAAGCTTTATCTGTCATTAGCATCATCACATCAACTTAAAAAAACAAAAAAAAACAAACAGATTGAGTTAAACGGTCTTTAATTTTTTATTTTATCTGTTTTGAGTATTAACGTAATTACCTGTTTAAACATGGACATTATTTCTATGACCTTTTTCTATATTTATTTCATGACCATTAATTTTATACATTCTGTTTCACACAAATTATTTATGATTTTTTTTCCCCCTGCCGATTTCCTGGAAAATTTTTTTTATTTATTTTCCGAACTTTTGAACGTTTTGCTGCTGTTTTTATTCATATATATATATATATATATATATAATTTTTTTTTTTTCATGAGCATTATTATTATTATTATTTATTTTTTACTTTTTATAGGTTAAATTTCCTGCTGTGCAGAATTCACATTTTTTTTTATTTAATTAAATGACATTCTTTGTATAATAATTTAATTTATGCTTTGTTTATTATTATTATTATTATTTTCAGAATTTCTATACCTTTTTAATATAAAAAACTAATATAAATTAATTTTAAATACCACCAACTGTGGTTGTAGTATAATATTGGGGTTAAATATTTAAATAATTGTTTAAAAGCTTAAATTTGCTGCTTCACCGTAATTGTTGTTAATGTTTAATTTATTTAAATTTCACTTCTTGTACAAATAATCCTACATTACACTATTATTCTATTATCATTACACATTATTCTTGTACAAAATCCTGCTCCTACATTAAAGCCTGGCTCAGTACTAAAGGACCGCACCTCATTAACAGCATACAGTCGGTCGCTTCCTGTCTCCGTCATGACCAGGGCAGCGCTGTCTAACACACACACACACACACACACACACACACACACACACACACACTAGAGTTGAGACACTGCGAGAAGAAATAAAAAAGCGGCCTTTTAAACCCGACGTGAACCTCAGAACACTCACACGCCCGGGGGAGATGCATCATGGGAAAGTGGATGAGTGTGACTCGGCTCGTCCTGGTCACGGAGTTTATGCTTTCCAACACTAACAATGCGCTATAATGGGTTATTCGCGCGCTAAGTGAGATTTGTAGCTCATTGTTTGTGAATCCTCCAGCCGTGAAGTTTGTCGAGATAAAAACCTAAAGCGATGATGAAATCTTCAGGCCCGAACACGAATCCTTACAAGGCCCGCTTCACTACTCATGAGCTCCTGTCATTCCTGGATTGTTTAAAAATCATTACCAACACACACAAAAAAATAATACTGTATACAGTACTGTGCAAAAGCCGTGTGCTGTTAAATTTAATGTTTTACTTTGTCAGGCTGCAGAGTACCTAAAGGTACAATAAGATGTTTATGTAACAACCTGATCTGTTCCAATCACTCAGCATTCAGCATCACCACTACACTAATCACCGGCCTGATCATCCGTCATCATCTGTTTCTCACTGGGTCATTCCTTAAGTTAGATGTTTTTTTTATGCATAAATGATTCATAGGTCACTGTGCGGCGCAACACGCACAAAAAACAACAACATTCGTCTGAAAAAGCTCAGGTACAGAGACTGGACTGAGAATAACAAGAGACAAAAACTTGCCAAAACAATGAGAGTCCTTTAGGAAGCCCGGAGAACTATTCCTACAAGAAAGTCTGGCTCTTTGGAAGAAAAAATGGGTAAAAAAAAAAAAAAAAAAAAAAAAAAAAAAAAAAAAAAGGAGAAAAAAAAAAAAAAAAAAAAAAAAAAAAAAAAAAAAAAAAGGACGAGGGGGGGGTGAACACTTTTGCACAGTACTATATATGTACAAAATATTATACTAACAATCAAAACAGCTGTTTAGAAATCTGCGTCTCCAAGCGTCGGAATCTTCAGTCCCGTGTCTCTCGTGTTCTCATTCGAACAAGAAAATCAAAGCATTTCACTTACATAGACGGCTGACGTGAGGACTGAGAAAGTCTCCTGCTGCAGTATGGTGGTTTTGCTCTCGCTGTGTGTGTGTGTGTGTGTGTTAGACAGTAAGAGAAAGAGCGAGAGGGAGAGAAACAGTGTGGTTGCTCCCATGCCGTGTCACAGGCAGAGGACCGTGTGCTAAAATGGCCAATAGGAAGCAAGAGCAGGGGCACAGAGTGTGAGATCGAGACCCAGTGTGTGTGTGTGTGTGTGTGTGTGTGCGTGTGAGAGAGAGAGAGAGAGAGGGGGAGACAACAGTGCGGGAAGAGAGAAAGAGAGGCGATAATGTAAGGAAAAGAGCAGTATAAAGGAGGCAGATGTGGGAGATAGGTTTCAGTGTAATATTCCTCATACACTCCAGTTGATCATCATCCTCATCTATGTTCTTCATCATCATCTTCATGGCTTCAAGCTTCTACTTTGTCTATCATCATCGCCGTTTTTTTTCTCTCCATTGTCGCTAGCGCCTTCTTCTCAATCAACGTTTTCTCCGTCCTCGTCAGCCCTGCTCAGATGGGATCAGTTTATCACCGAGATGTACGCGATGCGATTTTACGGCTTTCTCCTCAGTGAGAAATAAGTGACTTTCAAGCATGGTGTAAATTTTATTATTATTACTATTATTATTTATTTATTATTATTTTTTTTTGTGATCATGTGGTCATGTGATCTCGCTGACTTTTGTGTTTTTCATGGAGAGATTTCAGAACGGGTTTTACCGTTTTGTGGAAATGAAACGTGCTTTCTCTAAGAAATCTGGTGAATGACACGTGACATGGCCTCTGTGTCCGTAAAACAAAAGAGAGACAAACAAACTAGGAACGACGCCATCTCGTTTCTCCACGCTCTGGATCTCTTAATGATTTCTTGTTACACACACCTCCATCAGTTTTCGTGCTGCATCATGACGATCTCGCTGTTAAACTAATCGAGGCACTTGATGTTAATTCTAACAAGTGTTCAGTAACGAGCGTTCAGACATGAGTGTTCAGATGTTTATCGAGAAAAACTAAGTGCTCCCCCGCTGCTTGGTTCGGGCGTTCACCTGAGAACGACATTGTCATTATTTGCTTAAAACAAAACCACAAGAGGGAAACACACACACACACACACACGCGCTGTACTAATCCACCCATTATGACCATACAAGCAGGTACATGCAACAGATAACTACTCCACTAATCTAACAAATGTGTCTTAAAACATTTTTACACATTTATTTTACTCTATGCGAGTCTCAGTAGCATCAACTTATTAACTACAAAAGAGAGAAAACATGATGGCGTGTGAATTTTTTTAAATAAAAAATATTTATTTTAGGTAATAACCTTGAATAACTTGCTCTCGCAGACGTTTCACGGTCAAAGGTGCAGGACAATTAGTGATAAGAAAATGACTTTTCATAAACTTGCTTATAACTTACAAGCCATGTACGGTCACGTCTAAGGCACTCAGACAAAATACAGATGCTTAAACCAGAGAAAATCTACCTCTAACGCAACTTCATTCAAGTCTCAGAAAGTTTCAAAATACCGCTTAAGTTACTGCAAAAGTAATGGCACTGTTTGCCTGCAAATTGTTGCTTGTGAATGTAAATAAACATTACAAAGTTTTCCCGTCGTTTTAAAAGAAATTTTTGTATACAGCGGCATCTCGCCATACGAAGTAAATGCTTTCGGGTTTGGAGTTCTCATGGTGAAATTTCATATTGCAAAACGCATTTTCCCATAGGAAATAATGCAAATGCAGATAATCCGTTCCAGCCACCCACAAATATTACAATATTACCAATTTCCAACACTATACTATCATGTTTTTGCATATAAAAACAATCAAAACATTTAAAAAAAGACATGTAGATGAAGTAAAATATAAAATAAATTAAAACATTACACCTCATTTAACATTATTTTATGATTCTTCTTGGCAGCGACTGCTTTAAAAACCAAACTAATATGTCTCACTTTATTTCTTGCTACCGTCCTTGATAAAATTCTAGAGACTCATGGTGCTACGTCTTCACTAAATCTTACACAAAATGCAAAAAACCCCACAAAAAAACCCTGTAAACGAAACAAACTTTATTTTGTTGTATTATTATACTCCTAATGTGAGTTGTGCGTCACGTATGGCTTGACCTGCCGTGCGGACCGGAGTCTGGACTTTGAGAAGCCCTGTACACGGTTAAAAAAAAAAAGAAGAAGTTCAAATTGTTGTGGTCCACTTCATTAAAAAAAAAACAAAAAAAAAACAGAATAAATAAAATCATGTTGAACGTCACCTCACAACTCAGCTGTGTGTTATTTCCCAATAACAGCGCTCACTGAAGTGATTTAGTTCTTACTCAACACTCTTAACAATCTCAGACCTAATAGTTTACCAGATTTTTCTTTAACTTAAAGCTAATAAAGACAGAAAAACAAACCATACAAAGAATTTTAGCTAAACCTAACAATGGCAGTATTGTGTTGCTATAGTGACTGGTTGAAAAAAAAAAATAATACAGGAAGTTATCTAACTTGGTAATTTCACGTAATAAAATTTTTATAAAAACTTATTATTTAGCCAAACACATGATTTTGAATACATTTGTAATTGTTTAATGTTAAATAACAAAAGATTAAAATGAATAAAACGTAATGGTTTTAATGGAGGTAAAGTTTTGCTAGCTTTAACTAGCTCTCTAGCAACTGAACGGCTAGCAACCGAGTGACCACAGAACGAGTTGCCAGATTTGTACTATGTCTTGTAAAATGTTGTTTTTAATTAGAACGCTTTCTGGACTGGATTATAATTATTTTATTTTGTTTGTAAATTAACAATAAAAAATAACACACAGACGGATACATGACATCAATGTATCTCTTTGTAAAGATAATCCATTTTAATATGGTGAACAAGTCGAAATATAGACGGAGTTTCCTTGTGATCTGGCAACCCTAGGTACAAAGGTTAACTTTCAGGAAGAAAGGCATTGCTGAAAGAGATCACCTTTCTTTTTGCTGTTATTTATTACAAGTTAGAACAAGAAATTAATATCATTATAGATATTCATGAAACTTTTATAGAATGGATGCTCAGCTGGTAGACTTTCTACCAATTTTAAGGCTTTACCGTGAAATGATTCCTTTTCTTATTTATCTGAGATCAATGTAGATGTAGGAGCTCCATCGTGTTGTAGAACAATCCTCCAAAACATTGCACTTTTCCGGAAAAATCCGATGTTCTAGTACTCAAGGCAACCCGCTTCCACGTCGCTGCTTATACTACAACAAAACAACTCGGCTAAAAATAACTCGGTACTTGCCGACACGGAGCTCTTTCTCTCTCTCTCTCTCTCTCTCCCATATATCCCACACACTCCAGCATCACTCCGGCAAAAGCATCCCTAAACGCAGCGGAATTAAAAACAAGCGGATTGGAGCTTCTCACCGCTTCGGGACCTGCGACACAATCACACGGGGCCAAATCCCAAATCGCGCTCTCATCCACTCATAAGGGCGCGTGAGCCTTAGGTCATAAGTGCTGTGTATTGCACTCGGCGCAGGGACGACGCGCGGCGATTGAAATTCGGCCGCAGAGTCTCGCCCGTGTTCGCATCTGTTAGTGTTCACCAATAGAAACGCGCGAAAACGGGCACGTGGTTTAGTCACGTGATAGAAAAGATAGCGGATGGGAAGCGTGTAAAGTAGATAAAATACGCCACGCTGGCATTAATAATAATAATATTTAATATATAATATGTATAATATTATTTTTTACATTATTATCATAAACGTTTAGAAACTTTGCAGTTTTCTTTGAAACCTCTGAACGTAATATAAACATTTATTTCTATTAACATCTCACACAGACTCAATGTCCAAATGTTTATGGACACCTGACCACCTGCACCAATTATTATTATTATTATTATTATTATATATTTTTTCAATTATCCATAAGATCAAGCCCTATGAATTTAATCAACTCACTGGGGGTGAAAACTTTTCGACTCAGTCACACCCTCTCTCTCTCTCCGTTTTCCTTTTTCTCACTGTTAATTAATTAACTGATTATATAACTAATAAAATAATTAAAGTTATTCCCCCTTTTTCCTTATTCCATCATCGTACCACTTTATCCTGTATACAGGGTCGCGGGAGTTTATCCCAGGAGACTTAGGGCACAAGGCAAATCCATCACTGGGCACTCACACACACACACACACATACACATACACATATTCACACAATACAATTAGCCTAATCTGCATGTCTTCGGACTGTGGGAGGAACCCAGACCCTGGAGTTGCAAGGCCACAGCGCTAACCGCTATGCCACTGTGGCACCCGCCCTGTTTTAATTCTATGTTTTTGTGTGTGAAAACATACAGTGGGGGGAAAAAAAAGTATTAAGTCAGTCACCAATTGTGCAAGTTCTCCCACTTAAAAAGAAAGAGACCTGTAATTTTCATCATAGGTATACGTCAACTATGAGAGATAAAAATAAGACAAAAAAAATAATCCAGAAAATCACATTGTAGGATTTTTAAAGAATTTATTTGCAAATTATAGTGGAAAATAAGTATTTCATCACCTACAAACAAGCAAGATTTCTGGCTCTCACAGACCTGTAACTTCTTCTTTAAGAGGCTCCTCTGTCCTCCACT
>JAOVVB010000018.1:16288182-16302254 GCA_028570985.1 Heterobranchus longifilis | reverse complement strand
GACCGAGCACATGTACCCTCCATGAACGCAGACCCCGGGCGGGAATCGAACCCTCGATCCTGAAACTGCAAGGCAACAGTGCTGACCGCTGTGCCATCTAAATAAATAATGGCATAGCGAAAAAGAAGTTATATCTTGCTGTTCGTCTGAGGTTGTATTTGCCTAAAACTGAGACCTGAAATGATCAGAGGATTTTTTTGTTACATTTTTACACAAAAAAGCAACATAGAATTTAAAAAAGGGGGCACTAACTTTTACTCAAGATTATAGATGTTTCTTTCACAAAACGCAAATTCCTTTCAATTTTCCTTACAAAAAAGTAAGCAAGATGAAAACAGAGTGAGAAGTGAGAGGTGCAATTGAGTGCAAAAGTATTCATCCCTAGTTGAGTGATTGAATGTTCTTTGTACATTTTGCGCACTTACGGTACCCTTTGTTTGGCTGTAGTTCACAATAAATGTGGACATGTATCTGGCTCATAACCAGATCTGATGGTTGGTAATAAACATGGCTATGATAAGATCCAAGTTTGCTGCTAGGCTACAGAAAGAGAGAGAGAGAGACAGTGACAGAGAGAGTGCGATTTGGAAACATTAGCCTTTAAGCTCCAAGAGAGTCCCATCTCAGCTCATCACTGTCCCTGAGAATGTAGGCCAGTGTGTGTGTGTTTGCCCACAGAGAGATAGAGACATTCCAGATACAAAAAAAAACCCAACGTACAGATGGCAAACACATTAGCTGTCAAATCAATTCAGCTTGATCTGCACCCTTGAGCTTTACATATACAGTACATCCTATACACCTGTATGTTTCTCTACCACCTGTGTGTTTCACCAGTATGTATGATATGTGATGCTCGCCCGAAACCCGGCGACGTGTGCGTTACGCTAATCTGGTTATAAAATGCCAGTCCAAACAGGTCTCAGCAGGGTAGAGGGATCAACGCAGGAAGCGGGACATCTGAACTACTTATCAGAACATCATGAGGCTGCTCTGCTTGTTAAAAATAAGAAATAAATCCTGCAGCTTGGCCAACGTGTAAAGGTCACATAAGCATAAGCGGCTAAGATAAGATAAAAATATGCAGCTGACATGAAATGAACAGGATGAACAGCTGTGCGTAAGTATTTACCCCCTGAGCTTGTGCACGATGGATCTGTAGGGTGTGAATTAAGATTGAAAAAAAAATCCCATAATAATAAAATAAATACAGTTTGTGAAACAATTTACAAATTATGGATCTAAAAGTGGTGATTAGGAAAGTATTCACGCCCCCCAAAGGGTTGCTGTTCAGAAGTCACATGATCAGCTGAATGCAGTCACGGTTGCGTCAGATCATGTAATCACTGCAAACATTCACCTGTGACCTTCTGACTAATGTAGAGGTTTCACAGTAAGGTACAGCATGTAGGGATAAAATCATTTTGCAAACTGTAAAAGTGTTTTCTGTCACATGCTGTTTTGTCTCACGTGGAGAATGTTCCACTTTGGGGTGTCAATACTTATGCATGGCATTGTGAAAAAAAAAAAGCAGTAATGGAAATATGAATAATTATTAATGGTAATAATGTTGGAGCAGTCCCCATCCTCAGGTATGTGTTTTTAGAGACAGTTCTTCTTCTTTAATAGTTTCGTAAGGACAATAATAATCAGCGGCGGTGTTGGTGTGACAGCAGCGGGATGAAAACGTCCTGCATGATTTATTGAAATTGTCTTCCAGCGAACATCTGGTGTCACTCAGCAGGCGTTTGTTTGTTCTCTGCGGTTAAATATAGCACGGTTTCCTCGGCTCGCTAACAGACGTCTCCGCGCGGCGTAACACGCTCGGGTTCTGTGCTTTTCCTCGTATCAGAATAAGACATTTTGTTTTCTTACAACATGCAAATGAAGCAATGGGTCGTTAAATATGCACTAATTTGTATTTTTTTGGCATTTTTCTCCCTTTAGCTAACTTTCGGACATGTAGCTCAGACGTTCGCATAGTTTTAGAGATAAAATGTCTTGAAACTTGAAGTCCAAACTATTTAAAATGTAAAAAAAATAATCCAAAGTCTGGCTTTAAAGCATCACATCAGTGGTGGTCAAAAGGATTAAGACAACATACTGTACAGTGTGCGATGTATTATAATTCTCCCTGCGCACAAATCAGGTGATGTCACTAATTAGTTCGAGTCTGTCTGGCTGAAGAGGAGTTATGCTAATTACTTGAATAAATAGTGAAAACCCTGACAGTGATGTTCATCTTCTGGAGCCACGGGTGGATAGCGCTTTCCTCCGAGTGTGTTACGCCGCTTCCTATGGTGTATGCGCGAGCAGTTCGAAAAGATACAGTAGGCTGGTGTCACATGTCTCGCGGGAAACATGTCTGATGATAGCCTTTGCCCTGTCTGGTCACCGAACTGGCTACGACTAAATTAGGGGAGAAAATCAAAAAGATCCGGAGAAAACATTCATGAAAAATAAAAAACTACAAATTCATTGTAGAAAAAAAAAAAATCATATTATTTTGATGGTGATTATTAAAAAAACAAAAAGAATTTCAGAGTTTAAAACATTGAATTTCACTTTTTTCCCCAATACTTTTGTCCACCACCATATGTTCAAGTTTTCTTCGTAAGTTATCATGAGTTCGATTTTTAAAAATGTTTAAATCATATTTGCTTCCTGACACGTCTGTCTGCAGAACTCAATGTTTGTTGATTTCAAATGAACAAATTTGACTTTTTAGTCATAACGGATGAGGACATTCATTCATTTATTTATTTATTTACATTTCCAAACACTACTTGTCCAATAAAAATGAAAGTTCCATTAAAAAAAAAAAAGAAAGTTTATAAGAAAAGAATGTAATTTATTATGTGACAGATTTTTCAGACTAAAGAAAAAAAATCTAAGTTGGCTGTCAGGGATGAGGTGAAAATAATCGAAGGAAATTTACCAGTCAAAGTCTGAAAAACAGAAAATTGAATAAAATGTACCTGAGACTACTGGTGTGTTTTTAAAAGTGAAAGGCTGTCAAACCAAATATTGCATTAGTTCATTTCATAGCTCTGTACTGCTTTTTATGTTGTTTACAATGTTTTTTAATAACCAGAAACCTGACAAAAAATTTTAATAAAATCATTGTCCTGCATGAAGCCAAGAAAACAACTAAGATGATCATGGAAAGACTTTTGGACACCATACTGTGTGCTGTCAAAGTTAAAGGTGACTGAATTAAATCTTAAAGTGAGTGACTTATTTTAGACCAGGCAGCATAGAATTTTAATAGATTTTTTTTTATTTTGCATTCTCTTATTTAGATGTGCCTAAGACTTTTTGGACAGATGTATACATCTGTAGGACAAGGCTGTGAGACTCACTACTCGTGTTGCTGTCGGTGTTCAGCGGAGGCTCGTCCGAGTCCGAGTCGTCTTCCTGAGAGCAGCCGGCCTGGATGGCACACACGTAGCTGTGGCTGCGCGAGCGGAAGCAGGTCGGCGCCGGCAGATCCAGCGCCTCCACCGCCTGTGACTCCATGTGGCCGTAACCCGCCGAGCACAGACAGCTCTGATCCATCTGGAAGGATAATAGCGGGATGAGATGGAAAACCTGAGGGGAATTTGAGGTAGAGGAATTGTCTCATTCTGTAAAAAAAGGTTTTTGATACTGAAGTAAACTGACTCCTTTTTTTTTTTGCGTGATATAAAATGTCTTACTGTATATACAAGTAGATAACTTACTGGTTTTTCTTTTATTTACATAAGGTACTTGAAGTACTTCCATTTAACTTTGTACCATATAACGTGTTGACTCATTTAAAATATGCACTTAATTAGTATACCACAGTGTTGTTAAATTCCAAAATCTGATTAATTTCTTATAACACGATCTAACAAAGGTATAGCTGCAAATCACAGCTTTAGCTATATATTAACACGTTCTTTCTAATATGTTACTGTTTCTATAGCAACAGCTCATTCACTGGGATGTTTACAGCGGCTCTTTAATGGATGTGTGTAATTGTTAAAGTGCTGATTTGGTGTTTTCTCTGAGGAGATGCTTTAACATTTATGGAACAGTGTCAGCTCTTTGCATGATGGGCGTTCAAGTCAAATCGAGACTTTTCATTGTGAAGAATAACATAATATGAAGTTCTGAGTGTAAAAACTCCCTTTATTTCTCTATATAATCCCCTGCTACACTAATGCATTTATTCCAGTGTTTCACTAGTGCTTGGACACCATCAAAGTAGAAAGTTTTCTGAGCCATGATCGGACTGCCTGCTTCACGTCTGAAACGCCGGCCTCCAAGGAACTCCTTTAATGAGCCAAACATGTGGAAATGGCTACGAGCGAGGTCAGGACTGTACAAGGGATGTGGCAATAACTCCCACCCGAGTTCCTGTAACGTTTAAGTGGTGTTGGTGAATGATTGTGTGTACAGTTCCCACAGCCAGATGCGTCTCTTTCATAAGTTGGCTACAAGTTATCCGTCGATTTTCAAGAATCATGCGTTCCACTCACTGAATATTCACTGCAGTGGGCTCCGGGATTTGTGATTTATGAACGTACGGCCTTTTTAAAATGTTTGCACGTTTCAAATGGCAAAGAGTCTCATCACCATACTGTGCTTGAAGTATTCTGTAAATGCCTGCCTTCATTCAGGAGAAATTTCATCACAAGTCCTGGTTTGACTTGAACACTAACCCTAAACAATAAACCCAACGACTATTGTGTAATTAAAAAAATGAATAAAAGGTACACCATGTCAGTCTTTGATGAACAAAAATTAGTACTAAAATCTGTTGGGGTATTGCAGAGGTATAAAAGGAATAAATTACTGTCTTTTAATTTGTAATGGACTGATGAAGCCTACAAAGTGCGGTCACACAGCTGTGTCTTTGATAGGCACAAAAAAAGGAACAAATAAAGAAAAGACTCTACTGAAACCTAAAAGAGGTCACAAAACATTACGGTTCAGTTACAAGCTCATCATTGCAAAAAACCCGCAAAGAACCTACATATCGGTGAAAGAAGGTGAAGACGGAAATGTAATCTAATTAAGGCCAATTCAGAGCACTGCTCGTCAGTGAATCAAGCTCGTCTTCACTCGTTCCTGTCTCTACCTGAGCACAAAAGGCAACTGTGCTATTCACTCAGCCGCACAGCCTGCTGGGAAAACGGGTAAAGCAGCTGCTCCGCAGAAATGATTCAACCTATTTTTGATGTGGGAAAAGCGAGAGACGTTTCTCTTTGTCCGACCAGCAGGCGATATTTCCCACAGCACTGAGAGAAGATGGGAACGCTGCTTGCTCTGTGTGCTCAGGGACGTTTCTAAATGTAAACACAGAGACGAAGTTCGAAAGCCGCCATCTTTCTGTCTATTGTAGACAAACCAGGATGTTCCAGTTGAATAGAGTAAACTAACCATCTCATAATCAAACCACATAAAAGATATGAAGCCACAATAGCTCTAAAAAGGGCTTTATCTTATGGCTGTGTTTATTTAGGGACAACCTTTAGAGACAAACTATCCTTATTTTTTTATCCTTATGTTCTTGGTTACATTTGGAATTAACCACAATATCATATTTCACCTGCACCTCAACTTCCAACTAAAGATGATGCTAAAAACACAGAAGGCATTAATGGCAAGGGCATGAATACAGTTACAACTTTCATTCTTCAAAATAAGATACTTCGGTTGGTTGTAGTGTGATGTACCTGTGCCCAAACTTATTTAAATCTCTAGCAAAGATGGTGGACTAAGACTAATCTAAATGTCAATAGACCAAAATGCAGTATGAGCAATACAACAAGCATCAAGACAGATCATCCGAGCTTTTTAAATAAGTATTTGTATGTCAGCCTTCTTGTTAACACGATGTCTTTTTCACACTCAAAGTACAGAGATTCAAAGACACTCTAAATGCAGAGGAGATATAGCAAATCAAAGCTTTCCAAAATTTCATCACCAACCGCTTCTTTGCTCTGCAAAAGGCACTGAAGTCTGGGATAACATGAGCTACGGGTAAGAGCCCTTCGTTTTGTTGATTCTAAGGAGAAATAGTTGTTTACACTGTGTATGTTCTTGAGGATCTGTTATAAAAATATATTCTGGACATGTTTTGTGATTGACCCTTGCAACCTTGAAGCCACGCTGCCTTCATATTTATTCATGGATATGTTAAGTATAGCAGCTTAGGAAAGTTAAATAAGCCTAAATGTGACAGGAACATCATAACCAAGAAAAGACTAAGAAGTCAAGCAGGCAAGGAGACAAAGTGTGTGAAAATAAAGCTTGTAAAGGAGAAAGAGTAAAAAATCTGACCTGGCTAATCCCAGAACCCCGTCCGAGTGAGGACGAGCCGAAGTTCCTTTCTCTGTCCCAGTGCTGAGACTCACTCTGTCCCACCAGGCAGTCCAGGTTATCCAGGCTGCGGTTGGTGGTGAGTTCTCGCAGAGATGGCAAGCAGCTGAGACAGAAGAAATTGAGACAGGAAATAAGAAGGAATAGAGGCAAGCAGAGATGAAAAAGAGGAAGGATGACAAAGAAAGGACAATGCGGGACATGAAGGGATAAGGGAGATTGATAGGTGAAAGAGTGAAAGTAGGCAGGGGGGGAGAAGAGGAAGAAGGATGATGATAGATGAAGAGACAAGAAGAAGGGCATTGAGAATTGTACAAAGAGATTTTGTCCAGCTTTATTAGGCAGGAACAGAGGGGGAAAAAGTAGGTCAGAAAGGTTTAACGGGATAATTTAAAGCCTTGATCAGGAATTGCCGAAATATACCCGACTCCCAGAATGGTGGATGACAGGCAGCAATTCCTGATCGGGCTTTTACTCTGACAGACATGCACAAATGAGTAAGAGCTGCAGCACAGAGGAGATCTTCGCTACCTGTCTGACCAAGTATTCTCTACAGGGTTCAAGGTTCTAGCATTAGTCCATTCTTGGTCGCTTGCGATGGTTCCTCTGCCCTGTGCGCTGAGTGAGTGGTTAAAAGCTGTGTTTGAGAAGTAAAGTCTGGACGTGAGTGGACCAAACTGTGTCTGCTCTGAGGTGGAAATGAAGGTCTCAGGACATCTCATGGTTAGCAAGTTATACACATTTAAAGTAAAACACTTATTGTTGTGACTTACAAGTAATCATAGAGTAGTCAGTGTTTCCCAACACTGGTCCGACAGTACCTGTTCATCTGGTTGTTTAAATGCCTCTTTTGTTTTCTAATGTCAAGGCCAATATTATATTTTTTTCAGCCAATTTAAGCAGATAATTGTACAGTGAAATTCTTTTTTCTATGTTCACCAAACTGTTTGCCTGTGATTGGTCAGGAGATTTATAGGTGCATCGATTTACAGTATTTAATGAACATTACAATGCTGTGCAACTTGTGTTGTTAATTGTTTAAATGCCATGCCTCATACAAAGCAATAATCTTTTAAATTTTTCTGCCAATTTTCTTGTGGTACACAATCTGCCCATTAAAAAGAAGAAGCAATAATCTCGCAAAACAAGAATAATTTTGGTTAAATAAGCCAATTGATTAAATTGCACAGATTAAATAAGAACAGTAAGAACTGGCTCCTCTGGCATCTCTAATCTTAATATGAAACTTACGTATCAACAACGTTCAACATTGTTTCATCTTCTTCAGTTAATTGATCACATAACCGATGTTGGTAATCTGAAAGAATTTGGAGAAGAACTTAGATTTCCGTGAACTCCCCAATTCTTCTTGGGAAGTCCCTTGCTTCTCTCAACAGAACCTTTACATTCTCTCTGGAAAAGTAGTTTTCAGTCATGTGACCATTTTTGCTGAAGATGACGATGCAACTTTGTGAAATGTTCAACCTAAGTAAGTTAAGTAAACCATATTAAGATTTTGAGTAGCATATCTTGATCAGACAACCATTTTGGATATGGAAAATCTAGAGCTGTTAGCCAGTTAGAATATAACAATAAAATTTATCCAAGATTTTATTGGGATCACAGTGTCGCATGTAGTAAACCTCAAAGTTCTACATTTGAAGGTTGACTGAATTGGGGGTCTAGTGGAGATACTGTAGAACAGTGGGTTTTCCTGGACTAGGGTTGCTAACACTGACCAATGTCATTCTAACAATCTCATTTTTCTCAGTGTAAATTTTATGACTAAATTATGCCTAAATAGTGAGTTCCTTCACAAAAATCCAAACACTGATTGGTGACCACATATTAGTGCAGCCTTTTTGTTCTATTTCAGTCCATGTATGGGGGCTGAAGGAAAAGAATAGGTCGATGATGAGACAAGTGATTATTGTGGGAAGTCAGGATAAAGCCATGGTCTCTAGAGTGGTTAGATGTAGTCAGGGAGGATCTATGGCGTTGCTCAGGTGGTGCTCAGGTGGTTCTGTGCCACTGACCTTGCTAGGTGCTGCATGGAGTAGGCGTTCTGTAGAGGTGCCCACACCACCCCGTAGTGCTCCCGCATAAATGGACATGAGCGATATCTGTCAGCAAGTTGGGTGGGGATGGCATTGCAGGTGGAGCATTATAAAAAACAAAGACACTTCCATGTTCATAGAGATTGGTTTAGAGCTTTGATTCTAGCACTATACTTTCGACCTGCTCCAAATGGATTAAAGACTGCTTTTGCTTATACAAGCAAGAGGACTAGTGGAATTTTCACCCAAAAGATTGACCTACCTGAGGCTGCATATAACTGCCATGTTTTTTGTCCAAATACATTCTCTACGTATGTAACTTTTTATAAATAAAATGAGAGCAAACCTGGCTTTAGAGAAGACTGGAATTTTTAACGCAGCGATAAGCCATGGAGGACCAGTGCAGTAGTGTGAATAGACAATATATATATTTTTAATATTTGATGCACTACAATATCCAAAAATCACATTTCAGAGAGAATTTAAGGATTGCTGAGCTCTATGTAAATTGTCTCTGAGATTTTGACTCAAAGATAAATTCCGTCATGCTGGTTTCATGCTGGTTCTTCTTCATGCTTCTTATCCATTTTTCAGTTATGGCAGTTTTTCAGTTTCAGACTCTGTTATGGTGTATTCATGTATTCATGGTGGCTAAAAAAATCATAGACTCGTGTTATCAGTTAACAGCATGAAGGTATAAGAGGATATAGTGTAGGGATGACTCAGTGTCATTTTTATACCACTACACTGTTAGGTGATGTTCAGTAGAAGTGGGGAAATGAATAATTCTAAGCCAATATTATTTTATAATATTGTATATTGGAAATTTTGTACAAATCGTAAAGGAGATGGTTTGAAACCTCTTAGTAGGTGGCTCCGAATAAAAAATAAAGGAACAGTGTCAAAACAAAGAACTGTCAAAGAGGAAAGCATCCGACATTTTATACTAAGATAGTGCCATCTGCTGGTAGCATGTGGTTCTTGCCAGTAGTGCTGTTAGCATACAGTATGTCTAACTAGCAGAATGTTGCTTTGCACGTTTAAAAAGGTTGTCTACTGTAGTGTAAGAGTCAGTAGCTTTGTAGACATGTTCAGTTTGTAAACATGACCGTATCATTCCTGGAGCTCAGAAACAAAAAGAAACTAACGAACAAAAAAAGTTTTCTGGTTGTTTAGTTTGATAGAAAAGACTCCTTTCCATGACGTTCTTAATTCCTATAAACTAACATCGTATGTACACTGCAAACATCATTTTGCTTTTTAAAAACGAAAGTAAGCATGCACGTCTAACTTACTTGCGAGGCGGCAGAGGCGGCTGTTGTTCGCTGAGTGACTGTTGTGTGGCCTTTAGGTAGCTCTGGCGCCGAGCGGCTGTTTTTGGCGATGGTTTTGGTGAAGGAGGGCTGTCAGACTGTTCGCTGTCCTCGGGGTCACCCATGGCTTTAACGTAGCTGCCACTGCGCATTCTCCTGCATGGGATCTCTCCTCCCGCTCCCGCTGCTTTACCTAGCGTAGCACTCCACTCCCCAACAGGAACCTGGAATAATTCCAGCACAAAGTAACATCCAATCCGCTCACCTCAGTATTGCTCTAGTCCTTAAAGGGCTTCTGATTAAAGTAGCAAATGTTTAATGTTCAATGAATTCTTACAGGTTTGAGTGCACCTAAATGGCATTTAAGTCTGTGGGTGAACCATTATCTCTGTATGAAATTTGATTACCAACTGCGATTCAGATCTGGACATTTTCCAAATGATTTCCTTCAAAACCTACATTCGTTTCAACATTTTGCTACACAAAGTACCATGATGTTTTGCAAAGTTCTGAAAAGTTAATAAACCTTTTTGTACAGAACCTGTCTACATCACCTTACACATCACCTGTTTACATCTCTTCTTCATTGATACATCAGCCTTCCTATTATAAGCTTAATTTTTCATCCTTCAGCTTGTTTTTGCCACCAATTTAAAACACATGTTAAGAATTTCCCACCACGAATCCTGTTTTACCTGTAGGAAGTTGGTGGCCAGCTCTTGGTGGTAGGACTTGGACTTCAGCAGTGTCCGGTTCACTGTGGCCGTGCCTTTCTGCAGCCCCTGTCGAGCCTGGCTTAGAGTAAGAGTTGACCATGAGCCTCTTTTTGCCAGTGTGCCATCCCCTGCTGTTCCACCAGTTGAGGACAGTGTCTGGGTTTTCAGCTCTCCACTGCTCTTAGAGGGCTTGAGAGAACGGTGAGCTGCAATAGTATTGTAGCCCTGTAAGGTCGTTCTGGGAGGCGCCTGGCTGTCTGACACTGCCCTGCCCAGCGTCATCATGCTCAATGGGTTACGATAAGCTACAGCCAGTGGACCAGCTGCCTCCTGTGTCTTTGCTTCATCCTCCAGAGCGTCATCTGAGCTCCAGAACCCAGAAAGGTTTGGCCGGCCCCGTCTCTTTGCACCTTCGGTTTTGGCTCTGTCTTTACTCTTGGACCGGCGTGTGGCCTTGGTGCTGTCGGCTCCCTGAATTGTCCCCTTGCCACCTGAGCCTTCCACAGACTGCGTCTTGGAGAACAGTTTTTGGACAGAGTGCACCAGATTGCGGATGCGACCAGGGCTCTCGCTGCGCTGCTTGGAACCACGACTTCGTCTGTGGAACTGAAGCGTGCTAAAACCATCACGTTGCAGTGGAACATGGTGCTCTAGCTGGTCCAGCAGGCCAGTTGGGATGCGGTTCATCTTGGCTGCTGCAGCTGAGGAGATGGTCGCCGTACCGCTGCTGATCATTGGCGGAACCGTCAGTCCTAGACCTAAGCCCATTCCCATAGATGCGGAGGTGGTGAGGGTGCCAGTGCGAGAGGCTGACTGAGACACGCAACCCTGCTGCAACGAAAAGGAAAATTTTAGACCTGCTGGATTCAGCAATACGCACTATTTCAGATGATCTTAACCCAGTCTTTGGGGAACTGCGAGTCCACATTTCTGTTCTATTTCTGCCTCTGGGCCAGGTAATAAACTGCAAATTAACCTGGTCAAATGTAGTTGGAGAAGGAAATAAATCACAATGTGTAATTCCCAAGGACTGAGCTAGGAACGGCTACACTATTGTGTATGTGCTGTATAAGAATTAAGTGCAAAATAAAGACATTATGTATGTTTTATTTCTTTTGTGAATCCTTACTGTGAATACGTTATTCATTGTGGTGTCCATACATATTTTCACTCCACACATGCTCAGTTTAAACTTCTTTTAAACTTTATATTCAAATGACTAAACCAAATAAGAATACATTATTCAGGATTAACTAATCAAACATATACAAATACAACTACTGTAAAAAAAAAGGTGTACTAGTTGTATAATTAAGGTTGCACAGAAAGGTTTATAGGACACCTGGGGTGTGGACTTGGAATAGAAGTGGGCAAAGCATACCTGTATAAAAACTACCATAAGATTCTTGTGCGTATCTGATGTATGTATATTTACAGAAGAAGCATTTTAGGTATGAAAATGAAAGTCCCAATTTCTTTAAATTCCTACCTGAGTGTAGTCGGTCTGATTGACCTGGGATGGGAACTGGAAGTGAGGAAAGGTGTTGCTGGTGGTCAGCTGGTTGTTGAGTGGCAGCAGGCAGTCGGACTGCAAAGCGATGGGGCTTGCTGGAGGGAAGTGGTGCATATGGGGATCCAGAGTGCCATAATGGCCGATGGCAGGACTCAGGAGGAATGTCCCATGGGGGTCTGGGGTCAAGGGGCATATCGGCTCCTGGGGACCTGCCACAGGCATGCAGGAGTCCGACAAGTGACGAGCATGGCTGGCCCCTAAGCTTTTCATGGTTGTTCTGTTTTAGAACATGATCCTTGCTTGAGTGAGTCTACAGGCCTGGAGGGTGCCACCTGGTGGAGAAACCAACAAATCTTTCTTAAAGGGTATTCTAGAATATTCGGTAACTACAGGAATAATTAAACTTGTGCTACCAAATTTTGATGGTAGCGGATCTGAAAACCACAGAAAAGATTCCAATGCTAAGCAAGCTTTTCAAAAAAGAAAATGAAGCGTGTTTGCTACATGCGATGTTCTTCAACCAGTCAGAGGCTCTTAATACTTACATTAAACTTTCATACCGGCACCGCACCGTTCCCTCAGTGTGCCGTCTCGGCCTACAATATTTCTGAATGTCATTCACAGCTTGCCTCGCTTCCTCCCCTCCTCCATCTTTTGCTACCCTTTTAACAAGCTGTAATTCATGCACAAGGGACGTTTATCTTAAAGCCTGAATTGCCGGTGATGCTGACAGAATCATCAGCACCCATTCCCAGCTGCAGCCTCGCAAAGCCCCATTCACAAAATCAGTGGCATTCTCTCCCACACCATCAGCGCTAGTCACAAAACACCCCATTAGCATGCCGAGCACAGCTAGCGCTCAGCACTGGCTGCACTGCGCTGCCTCAATGGGGCATGAGCGGTGCAGCTTCACAATCCAGATGACTCACAAGGCCGTCAGGGAGGCTCGGAAACTCATTAACATTCAGCCAGCATCTGCTGAACCTCCAGATCAATCCCCGCAAAACGCCACAGCTTAGCACGTGACATCGAGCAGGCTATCTGAGCGCTGACTTGATACTGAAGTTCATTTAGAATGTGTCAAGAAAACAGTTAGATTTAAGTTGGGTCAACGTGACCTTGGATACTGGAGGATGAAATGTGTTCTGTACCGGAATACTGACTAGTCGTAAATTTGGTAAGCCATATATTTACACCTTCAAAAAATAATAATAAAATATCTGAGAAGGATGGAAGGATATAATCAGTAATCAGGATCTATTTCTTTACCTCTTAAAGTAAATTGAAGTGAGAACAAAATATAAATTCATACAATATTTAAACATTTTTCGGCTCCATTTGAATAAGCTAAAAGAGGTTGAAATGTTTCCATCTCAATCTGAAAAAGAAAAAAATCGATCCCATCAATAATCTGAACGCTAAAATGATTACCAAAAGTTTTCCTTTCATGCTGCACAAACCATTTCTGAAATGATAACAATGCCAAATCAAGCTGCTGGAGCAGAATAGAGCGTTTAGTTTAATTGAAATTAATGGAAGCTGTGGCAAATTATTCTCACTCAGAAAAAAAAGAATCTCACAACTGCTAGCTGTCCAATTTGCTTTTCAGAAGAGCCTCTTTATGTTGATGACTTGGCAGGCTGATTATACTGTAAAAGGGATTACACCGCTTACCGACTGTACTACTTGTAATTCATAGCTGTGATATTTTCATGATGCTGTGTGTGGGGTTCTAGCAAAACCTCCAAACCTTATCCTGTTTCTCAGGAATGTACAAAACAATGTTTAGTTGAGGTGACATTATCTACCATAGTCTACCATCCTACATGAGGGGCAAAAGAGAGAGAGAGAGAGAGAGAGAGATCATCGTAAAAACACATCATCATAATGGTAAAGACCAATTTCTTTATTTAGATTGCTTTCAAACACAGAGTTTTCAAACACTGTTGTGTTCTCAGTCCTCTGTACGGTTCTTGAGAACATTTCCACTTTATACTCACATTTGGTCTGTCAATGTATATATACATTATACACACACACACACACACACACACACACACACACATATATATATATATATGAAATATCACATATGGTATTAGGTAATTAAGTTACAACAACA
>JAOVVB010000018.1:16231173-16246127 GCA_028570985.1 Heterobranchus longifilis | reverse complement strand
ATGACTCTGTGTGTTTCAATCTCCAGAACCCAGACTCCCTGGACTCCTCCATCCAGAGCTCCCTGTCTGCCCTCTACCCTCCATTTGAGGCCACAGCTCCCACCATCCTCAGCCAACTACTACATGTCGTCGAGGGTCGTTATGGCGGCGACTCGCTTCAGTGCCTAATTAACTTCCTGATCCCAGCCAGGCGACTTCTGCAGAGGGTGCGCCAGGCAGCGTGTGTGAGTGTTGGACTGAATTAAAAGATGCAGCCCAATTAAAATAGATTTAATTAGCAGTTCTTTTGGTGGTGTCTGGACAAGATAATAATTGAATGAGAAAAAATGAATAGAAATATTACTCCAAATGTTTGATGAAATACACAGGAAGCTCAACGTACATAAAGTAGGGAGCAAATCACATGATCAGGTTCCTTCCACCTCTCTATAACAGCATGTCCCAAAGTGTATTCCTGGAATTTGCCAACAAATTTAGGAGGGCTATACTGAAAGTATATATTTTTTTTAACTTAGATAACTGGTTCAAACTGTACATTTTGGTAGAATAACTCTTCCTCTATATAAGTGTACTACTTAACATAGTCTCCATCACAAGCCAGGCATTTGTGCCATTGTTGAATCCAACTCTGGAATCCTTTTTGAAAATCCACTTTGTTGCACTGCATGGTTTGTCTTCAGTGCTGTTTTTTTCCTCCATCCATCTGTGCACATTGCTCTTGTCAGTGGTGTCATTTCTATAAACATTCTGTAGGGCAATGAGAGACCATCAAAGGGGATTTTGAAACTTGGGTTCAACCAGGGTACAAATCCATGGCTTGTAATGTTGAGGAGAACCTTTGTATAGAGGAAGTGTTACTCTACCTGAACCATCGACCCTGTCGGTTAATACAAACATTATGCCCACTTATTTATTACTTTGCGATAATCTTTTATATTTTTACATAAAACACATTCTAAATGAACAAATGTAGTGTGTTGTGATATTTCGTTTTCACATGCCAATTCCACGCTTCTACATTTTGAGCTTTCTGTCTGAACATGCTTTCCTAAAATAAGCTTAACATGATCTGACTTTAAACATCCACCAATGAGTCATGTAGACCTGCAAGAGCAAGAGCATACCTCTGACATCAAGAGCATTCCTTTACACTCTTAGTGTAAAGATTTATTTCCTTAGAGCATTGGTAGCTCAGTAGCTTGGAAGCCCAAGGGCTTCTTACTTTCCATATATCTCAAACCCAGACACTTTGGTGCTGGTCACAAGGACTTAACCAGAGCAGCCGAAAGAGTTTTTTAAATGTTTTTTAAATGTATTTTTCTGTCTATACAATATCTTTAGTTAATAACATCTCATTCTCTGTGGAATGGTACTGCCTTAACAGCATGATGTCCCTTAGCTTGACTTGTCTTTCCCACACCTCCAAGAAGAGGTATTCTTGTTCACAGATTAACTGATTGGCACAATGTTTTTTCATCCATATTTCAACCAACTTACGTCTTGTGCTATTATTAGTAGTTCTTATTCACAAGCATTCTGTTTAATAGTTAAGTGATTAAATTCTTTGAAGTTCTTTTATTGCTACAGTCACATGAACAGCTTTTCAAATATCAGGCAAAACTAGTGTCTTACCTAGCCTCAGTTTTTTTCTTTTAAATAGTTAGAACTAAATAAACTATTTCTATATGTTTCAGGGATCTCTAACATGTAGTATGCACTAAAGCATAATGATATATTCTGTCCTAAAGAGTTCTATTTCTTTTGGCCAGGTGCCTTATCTAGACTTGGAGGTCCATTGTTCGGGCTGGCCGCTGTGCCTGTTCGATCACGTTATCATCCATCTTGCTCCCATCAACCCGCTACTGCTCTCGATTGAAGACTTTTACCTACAGGTGGTGCCGATTGAGAAGCAAGCGGCCCGTATTGTGGTTCGGAGCTTGTCAGAAGACGAGCAGCATAATGTGGAAGAAATTCCAATCCCAGAGAACTCATTTAGTCGTATCTTCACCCAGGACTGGCTAAAAGAGCTCAACATAGGCAGGCATGGAAGGCTCCTCAGTCACTGTGTGCTGGCAACTGAGCAGTGCATGGTGAAGGTGCCTTGGGATCAAGTGGCCTACCCAGGATTTGAGGACCAGCCACAGTACATGGATTCTTCTGGCACTTCCAATCAACAGGATCCATTAAACGGACCTTCCTGGCAGGGTTATTCGATTGCTACCAGGATCTGTCCTGCTAAGGATGGTATTGCGGTGTCTTTGTGCTTGGTAGACAGCTCCAGACAGAGTGAGATGGATCAAGCCATGCCTGGGATGAGGCCACTTGGCTGGGTGTCTCCTAATACTTATGACACTCGCAGTAAAGGCTGTGTTGTGGATGAGGATATAAATGACATGGACCTTATCAAAGGAAAGTCTGATTTAGGAGACTCTCAGACACCTACTCAACTTAAAACTTGTTTGCTAAGCCCGCACAGGGTCACATCTCCTGTTAGTCATGATCATTCAGGTCATGAACGTCCCACCTGTGGACGTACGGTAAGGTTTGCCGAGCCGCCTTGCTCTCCTTGCCTGCGGAGGAAGCGTGGACAGGGGACCAACCAAGGGAACCAAGAATGCCGTTACAAGGAGTACTGCAGAGATGAACGATGTTCTGTTAGAACTGAAAATAGGCAAAAAGAACCAATTCTCTCTGACAGAACAGCGAACACAGACCATCTCCACAAACCAGTTTGGAAACCGTTTTCCCAGATTGAAGGTATAAATAATACTTCCAGTGAAAATCCCAGAAAAGTTCCTGATAATTTTCAGGGAATCTTTGAAGACATGACAGAACTGAATGAAGGAATTAGGATTGAAAAAGAATCAAAGAAGACTCATGTTGTTGTCCAAGGATACCCCGGTGAGGGACAAACAGATAGCAAATCAGAAATGATTCCAAGGTTACATGTAGCTCATGGGAAAAAGACGACTACTTTTGGACTTGTTTCACCAAAGTTAAACAGACGGAAGCCACCAATGCAAGGTAATTAGAGAATGTTAAGTGTTCTTCCCTGTTTTTATTTTAGATTATTTAAAAAAATGTTTAAATATGTTTGGCTTAGTGGTTTCCACGGTCCAAAGCCATGCAGATTAGACTTATTGGTGTTCCCAAATTGCCCATAGTATGTGAATGTTGACCGGAGGTCCTACCAAGGGCATAAAAATAGGAATAAATACAATGGTCAATATTGGCATATATGGTCCCTAGTTGGAGGCGGCATGGTTTTGTAGTGGTTAGCATTGTCGCCTTACAACTCCAGGGTCTTCATTTCCCGGCCAGGTTCAATTCCCACCAGTTTGCATGTTCACCTCATGTTTTCTCTAGGTACTCAGATTTCCTCCCACAGTCTAAAGACATGCAGATTAGGCTAATTGGCGTTCCCCAAATTGCACGTATTGTGTCAAGGAGTTTGTGTATGTATGTGTGCCCTGTGATGGATTGGCACCCTGTCCAGGGTTTACTAGACTTTATGCCCTAGGTCTCCTGGGATAGGTTCCAGGTCCCCCTGCAACCCTAAATACAGAATTGTGCGGTATAGAAGATGAGTGAGTGAGTGGGTCCCTAGTTGGACTGTAGAGGTTACTAGATGGATGGTTAGTCAGCCATTTACCATAGCTGATAAAATGTTGATACATTTTTCTGTTGCTTGCATAGATGTTTATTTCAGAGCTTGCATAGATGTTTATTTCTTGTATATATTTTCTCTAGAAGCAGCTACGGACCATAAAAATCTATCCCTTTTTGCTAAAGTATCTTGCACAAATAAAAGTGTACCCTCATTACACTATAATGATATAAAAAGGCCTGTAAAGAAATCACCATTCCCAGCTCCATCAAAACCAGAGACCTGCCTACTGCAAGCGGGACTTTCTTGCCTTACAGGTAAGATTGGAAAATCAAGCAAATTGAATAAAAATTATTTTTAGGTGAAAAGCTAGATCACAAAAAAAAAACTTATCAGACATTCCCAAGTGTGTTCACATGGTTTAAAAGTTAATATTTGACAAGTTCTTTTTGACTTTCCTGTATCTATATTATCTCAATCAGATGTCCATAACTTGCCTAAAACTCTCTCTTCTCCTCAGGTGGCAGAGATCGCTCAAATAGAGTAGTAGTGGAGGTTTATGGTGATCACCAGCACTGGGGGTCTCCTCTGCTGTCCAGCTTGGTCCTCTCTAATCTTCTGCTTTATTTCTACACCATCATTGGGTATGGAATTTTTCTCGCCGACTTAAACAATCATTGGTTTGGTATATTGATTAATACATAATGTATTCTTGAATATAAGTTTACCTTAGCACTTCCTGGTTATTATGCTACTCACATGGCTCTATCATGGTACATAATTCCACTCCATGCTGGGAATAGATAAAGGTTTTGGTATTCATGGTTTAAGTGTGGAACCTCATGCTAACTATGATAATTACTATGATTTTATCTTTGGACTTTATGATAACAATGGTACCCCAGTGGTTTCTCTGTGGAACTTCATACTAATATGACATTATGAAGGTTTTGTTATAGTATTTCAAAGCAACCATGGCTTTACTATGCTGCTTCATGATGAACATGGCATTACCAAGGTTTTACTATGACACATCATGCTAGCAAAGATATAAACACAGTGCTACTATGATACTGATACAGTTTTACCATGGTACTAAAAGCCACCATCCTCAAATAGTTTCACGTCTATGTTAAGACTGCAAAGTACTGTAACATTTAATAAAGCCTAGCTATACAATACTTTGTTCCACACAGAAATGAGGAGCGGGAGTTCGGAATGACAGTCGTGTACGACAGTCGGAAGATACCGCCACACCCAGAATTCTTTGAAGCTCTGCACATAGTGCAGGTGAGTGCTTGTGGTTTTCGGTTTAATAGTGGTTTTCAAAATAGTTTGCAAGAATGTTCAGTTGATTCATACTGCTGTTTTACTGCTGTAAGTATAATGTATTAACATATTATGCAAAAACCTAACATAAACTTTGTTAATTAAGGTTATCTACATTAAAATCCATTTATTATGGATCCCTCATTTAAAAGAACATCTGAAAACCAGGTGTTTATACAGGTTTTCTTGTATACTTTCTTTTTCTTTTTTACATTTTTAATAGTTACTGTTGCTTACTAGGTTTTGTAAATGGTATTAAATTTGTCCCAAACACCATCCCTAAGTATTTCCCAAATTTTGTCATCCAGCTCCCAGAACAATCTATATTAAATAACATAGTTTAGGTGACTATTTCTGAGAATAATCTCCACTTCTTTTGTTCACAATAATTTCCACACTTGGTGCTTTTCTTTAAATTATTTAGGAGCAAGATCCAAAAGCAATCCACAGTCTGCTCCTGCTGATCAGTAAGGAGAAAAATTACAGCCTCAAGAAATACCCCGGAGACATGGTTTGGGGCTTTTGCATTCATCAGTCACACTAAAATTAAAATATATGTCATATATTAAAGCATTATCCAATATTATATGTAGGGATAATAATGGTATGACACCATAAATTATACATTTTTCTCATTTTTTCTTCTTTTTTATGTAGGAGGTTGTGACATCTCTCAAAGGCCTTCACAGATATATAGATTACAACCAGCTGAGCCCGGCCCTGGAAGGCACTTTTCTTTATAGTCACAGAAACTGGCTGCACCTTCATCAAGTTTGTTTTATCAAGAGCATTATAAATCACAAGATTTTCTCATAACCACTTGAATATAAATTTGTACAAACTATAAATTATGTTGTTTGATTTACAGGAACTGTATCCATTTGTGTTTGCCCTGAAGGAGGCTACAAATTTGCTTCTAGAAGCCCTGAGGAAGTTAGAAGGGGTCCATAAAATAGACACGGCTCAGGTACAGGGCATATCACACATCAGTGGCTTAATATGGATTTTAAGAAAATAACACAACATACTTTTTATAGATTTGTAGTTGTTGTTACTGAATGCAGTGGAACACAAGTAAAATGGCATATAGCAAATGTTTCTACAATCATTTCACTTTTAAACAAAGGTGTGGCAGTGTAAAGGTATATTATTCATCTATAGGCATGATACAAAAATGTAATAAAACATATACAGCAGAACCCTGGGATCCTAATGACGTCCCTCATGAATTTTTACCTTAGCCACTTTTAAAGTTTTAAAGCAGCCGGTTCCGATAGGAATCATAAATTAAAGTCAGGTTTAATGACTATTTATTTCATATTTTACTTCATTTGCATGTCTTTTTTTTAAAATGTTTTGATTGTTTGAAATATGCAAAAATATGATTATAGTGTTGGAAATTTATATTATTGGTAATATTTTGGGGTGGCTGGAACAGATTATCTGCATTTACCTTATTTCCTATGGGAAAATGCGTTTTGCAGTACTAAGTTTAACTGATTCAATCTGTATGCTGAGGTTGTACTGTATATATTTTACAAACATTCATCTAATAGGTAACCTTTTTCTAAGTTAGCACTCCTGTTGTAGGGCATGTTTAGTTTTTTGATGTTTTGTTTTTTGCGACTTGTTTAACTTTTTATTTTGTCTTTAAGGATATACAGCAGTGCATGAATGACCAAAGGATTCTAATGAAGACTGTGCTTGAAAACACCCAATTGGTTACCTTGCAAAGAGAAGGCGGAGCCTTGTTGTCCAGGTTGAGATGGGAGAGTGATGTAAGAGCAGCACACTACGACACAAGCTGGTAATGCTAAACTGCTAAAACCCTATAAAACCTTATCTAAAGAACGCATGCTAATTTGTTAACCCAACAGAAATACTCAGAAATAATGATTCTAATACATCTGAACATAATTTAATTGTCTCAAACATGAAAAAAAATCTTAGTGTTCCTAGTAAATAATACTGTATGCAGATACAGAAAATGTATTTTTAAGTAGTGAACAATCTCTGATTTGCTCTTCCAGTAAGGTCATGGATACTGTGGATTCCCTTTACAATGAGGTAGAGGAACATGTCCATGTGCTGGTGAGAAGGTCCAACGTATCATTTCATCACCTTAGCTTTTTGCTACATTTAAGGAAGATGGAATCGAGGTTTATGGAGGTATGCGTTCGTGATCATGCATCTAGCAGACTATCATTTGAGAATTTTTATTTTGTATTGGTGCTACTGTACATCAAACAATAAAAAGGTTTTGTATCTGTGATTTTGCTATAAAAGTACATCCAAACCTCAATACAAGTTTTAAGTTTTTAAATTACGTTTTAAGAAATACAAAAAGGTGTGCAAATTAAACTTGACCTGGGTTAAAGGAGTCATCCCAAGTTTAGAACCCGTGTTGGCTTTCTCCAGATAAAGGAGTGGTTTGATGTAGAGGGCGAGAGACGAATACTCGAGGCTGAATCTGCAGAGGAACCAAGCAGGAACTTTGAAGAGATTCTCCAGTGCTTAACCACAGTACTCGCTGAAGCTAATGTAATTATTAATTCCTGTTTTTCCATCAAGATTAATTTCATATATAAAAACTAATATGAAATCATTATTTTTTTCTCCCTACTGTGGTGATAAATTTGGGTTGCATGTGTTTGACAGGAACATAAGCTTCAGGCGATGATGTTACTCAATGAAGCAGAAAGCATCCAGGGACCAAACTATCCAGAGACAGAAGTGTTTCACGTTATGATATCCACATTCAAATCCAACTTGTCTGAATTCCTGTCTGAAGCAGAGCAGTACTGTGATGAGCTGAACACGATGCTAAATTTGTGCCAATTCTGTGAAAAGGTAAGTTTCCTTTCTTTGTAACCAAACCATTTATTTCCCTTGGACTTCCAGCAAATCAAGAAACTACTTTAAGGCCAACCTACCTAGGTAGCACAAAGATATATTTTTGCAAATTTTGGTGGGACATTTAGATTTTTTCCAAAGTGAACTACTGTGGTAATATGAAGTCAACAGACTTAACACAAACAGAGGAAGGCGCAAGATTAGGGGGTCAAATCAAAGCAAACCAAGACAGACAGGAAACAGACAAGAATCATAATATTGCCTTATGGGACAATTTAATGAATATCCACACACTTCTTTGGCTCACTTTGTTCTATTCCCTTCTTACGTTGACAGGCAACTGAGGTGGCCATAGACTGCTCTCAGCAATTGGAACCAGACAGACTGCGGTGTATGAATAATCAAGAGAAATGGGCTGCTCTTCAGGAAGCCCATGAAAAGCTTAGCCAGTTTTCCCCTGAACTCTTCCAGGAGGCAAAGACCCAGGCCTGCTCCCTGCAGAACTCCTGGGGGATGAAGATATGGAACATGACATGGCTAAGATGTCAGGAGGTCAGTCAACAGCTGGAGGACACCTTGCAGGAGTTGGAGCAAGAACATCATTCTTCAGTACTTGGATCTTTACAGTATGAATGGCATACTAATGAAGGACAGGAGAGCACTGATGGAGGACCAAAGCTTCCACAACCTGAACCACGTCAGGACCCACCTGGATGCCCAGAAGTCAAAGCTCGGCAGAACCGAGACAGCATCCACGGCACGGTGACCTGCTTCAACATAAGCTTCAGGCAATCCCGTAAAGGACGGAAAGGCACCAAAACGACTCCGGTTGCAGATCCTGACCAGAAGTCTGACAGAAAACCGGCCCATGAGAAAATGCAGACAACAATTAAAGGGTCAGAGACAGCTGGTTGCCAGTGGTTCCAGTGGCAACAAAACTCAACCAAATACACAAAAGAGGACTCTCTGTCAGCATCCAATTCTTCCAAGATTCAGATACTACCGTCTACATTCACTGAATCTACAACTTCACCACCCATTTGTTCCAATTCACAAATCTTGGGGCCGAACTGCGCTGGAATTCAGACTTCGGTGTGTCAAAACTCTATACCACTTTCTGGAGGCTTCCATTTGGAAACTTTGGGCTGTGAGGCAGAGCACCCTGAAAATCCCTCCCATGCTGAAGACACTGGTAGATGGGGGAACGAACCACCAAAACCAAGTCCTGGAATGGAAAACAAAACTATGTAAGATATGACAATGATATTGTTATAATGGTTTATAAATCACATTTAATATGAGGTGACATTAAGTTTGAGATGAATTTCTTAATGAACGGTTTAAAAACAATTCACTTACAAATCAAAGAATTCGTAAAGCCGTCATAAAACTTGTCCTTTTCATTTTCTTCCTTTTGGTCCTTCCTAGTTCTAAAAGCAACACATTGACAAATATAGATCCACATCTATAAGTTATGCTCTCTCATTTTTTATCACATTTCAACTCTATTTGCAAGAACATATCTTCTAAACTCCCAGTTTCTCCCACAGGAAGCTGCAGTGTATCTTGGAGGAAATGTTGATGACAGAGCTGGAGTACGTAAGATCTCTAGGTTACATCCTGACTCATTACTTACCCCTGCTGGCTCGGCCAGATGTGCCTCCAGACCTGAGAGGCCAGCGTGGAAGGATCTTTGGGAACTTAGAGAAGCTCTATGACTTCCACTGCCATTACTTCCTGCAGGAGCTCGAGGCATGCCGCACAGAACCACTTCGGGTGGGCCGCTGCTTCCTACGACACGTGAGCTCCTCAGTTTATGTGCTAACGTTTTTTTATACTGTAATTCCTTTTTTAACACTGTTCATGGTGAGAGATAACGATGTCTTTGTTGTTCTTGGTCATTTCAATGAACTTTTCTTTGGGGGTAAGAAAGAGGATTTCGGGCTGTATGCACTCTACAGCAAGAACAAACCTCAATCAGATGCTCTGGTCAGACAGCACAAGTTCTTCAAGGTATGGAGTGACTAACAAAGAAATCTAAGTGTGATGTGATGTTAAATGTGACAATGTTAAATGAAACACCTGATTGTTTGAAGTCCTTTCTTGTGACATTTTAGAAGCCTTCCAACACATGTGCATAAAATACTAGCTCAGAGAAGAAAAGCTATCTAAGATAGTATGATGTATGCTAGCTTTACAAATTGGTATAATCTCAAACAGGCTAATTTAGGTCTTCAGACAGACCTGAGAACTCTGGGTTCTCCAAAAGTGTTAGGCAGGTTTACTGGAGGTTGTGACTTTGAGCTTCTAGTAATTTCTGGTACATATGGTGAACAACAAGATGAAAGACAGAGTGGACATAATGGGATCTAACTTGGCTCCCAAGTGGTGCAGTTAATAAATTAATGAAAATTTATGAAAAAAAGTGTGGGTTCTAACTTAATTAATCGCTTTAAATGTTTCCCTTATTGAGCTATCTCCAGTAAAAAAAAAGTAGACTAGCATATTGGATAAGATTTGCTCTTTTCAATACTACAGTCTAAACAGCAAGAGCTGGGAGACACCATGGATCTGTCCTCCTACCTGCTGAAGCCAGTACAGAGGATCAGTAAGTACAGCCTGCTCCTGCAGGAGATGCTGGAGGAATGTGGAACGTCACACGAGGCAGAGCGCCTGGAGATGCAGAATGCTGCTGAGGTGGTGCGATTCCAGCTACGCCACGGAAATGACCTGCTCACCATGGACGCCATCCAGGATTGTGATGTGAGTAAGATAAGTGGAAAAGCGGCTGGTGATGATGGAGGGAGAGATGGTTAGTCAGGGACGTTACACAGACTTGGATCTGATGTCTACTCCTTGTGTTTGTCTTCAGGTGAACTTTCAGGAACAAGGCCAGTTAATTCGGCAAGATGAGCTCCATGTGACGTTTCGCAAGAAGCGTTCTTTGCGGCGAGTGTTTTTATTCCAGGACCTTATTCTGTTCACCAAGACAAAGAAAACGCCACGTGGGGACGACGTGTATGTCTACAAACAATCTTTCAAGGTATAGTTCATTGCTAAAATAGGTTCATTACTAAACTTGAAAGTTTTCATCAGCATGATAGAAATTATATTACCCATCATTGTGTAGTGGATAAAAGATTTTTTTTATATAATTGGTTTATCTTCACAGCGTTTTTAGTGCATTTTTAAATTATTGAATGTAATTTGGTTCCATCTATTATCCATCCACTTGAAATACAGACATGTGACATTGGACTAACCCAGAACTCTGGACAGAGTGGCTTGTGCTTTGAGATCTGGTTCAGGAGAAGAAGAGCCCAGGACACATATACGCTTCAGGCAGAAAAACAAGACATAAAAGAGGCCTGGACTGCAGACCTGGAGCGCATTCTGTGGGAACAGGCCCTGAAGAACAGAGGTGAGATACAGATAGAGGAAGAGCAAGAGAGGGTTCCTCTATTAAAAAAAAAAAAACACCCCACGTCACAGTGTGTTAATGTTGGTTAGAACTTCATTGAATGAATTTAATTTCCCATTTTGTTTTGCAGAGCTGCGGAGACAGGAGCAGGTGTTCATGGGAATGGGCGGGAAACCCTTCATGAAAATTCAACCTGGAGAAGGAGAAGTCCATGACACACCCAACATGTGCTTCATGCAAGAAGGAGGTATCGCTCCATAAGTCCAGGTTTATCATCAAATAAACATAAGATGCTGTTTTTTCTAATGAAGGTTACTTAGTTGTGTGGTCAATGTGGTGTCACTTCGCATATTACAGATATGATAGTTATTACAGATATGATATTTACATAATAATTACAGAATTGTTACAGATAATTCAGGAAACAATGCGCTTAGAAGAAAGGTATTTGACCTTTAATGTGAGCTAATCGTGTCTTTGTTATTTGGGTGCTTTCTTGTACATAGTAATTCTGTTAAGATTTTTTCATAAAAATTTAATAAACAGTAGTATCATAAAGCTCACTAATTATACTTCCATTTAAAACAAGTCTTAGAAGCCTCAGATATCCTGCATTCTGGCATCACAGATTATTTAAATGCATCATTTCCTGGTCCTTGTATTTTCAGAGATATGAAACAAACAACACTGAAGAAAAACTTTTTTTAAAAAGAAAATAAAAACTTAGGAAAGCTAGGCTAGCCATTGGAGGTTAGCAGCTAAATTACCACCTCATTAGCTCAGTTTAGTTTTTATATTATTAAACAGGTGAAATTTAGCATATTATGTCGAAATAACACAATTACATCCTCAGACGATGGCGCTACTGCTACTAAAAGCGAACGCAAGCTAGAGTTAGCAACATTAGCGTCACAGTGTGGCTAGATTCAACATCCAGACTTAACAAAAAAAAACACACTTTAAACAGTTAATACACACTTTAACAGTTACAGCTTTACAGTTACTGTTTAAAGATACACACTAGTAAACAGTTACAGCTTTAGGACCCGAACATCAGGTCAGAACATTTCTACTGTAAATAAATGTGCCTTTAGTGCAGCTTCACAAAATAAAATAAAAATAGTGACTCCTGGACAGAGCGAACATTGACCTGGAGGGGGGTTTTACTACCTTTTTTCTCAGGAACATCGTTAACAGAACAATTAAAACATTGATCTGAAGGAAGTGGGATTTTTATATAAAACAAAAAGCAAGAAAAAAGATTATTAAAAGAAGGAAAAATGGAGAGGACGTGTTTATATATATTTTTTTCACACACGATATGACTTTCTAAAATGATCAATAAACTTTCCATAATTTTTAAGAACATTTGCTTCAGGTCATGTACATTACTTTTGCAATTCAGTTTTTCAAATAATTACCTAATTTTTTAAAAATGTATTACAGAGACCCCAGGATTAAAAGCAGTAAATATCACAGGACCCAGACATCAGAGCGACACCCCGTTACCACGGCCAGAATCGATCGGCTCGACCTCGGGCAGCCGCTCATCCTCCTCGTCTGGCCGAGGCTCCTTGTCTCCCAGCGGCTTCCGTGAAACCCCGGCTCATGAAAACGTCCACGGAGCTCAGATACCTCAGACCAGCCCTCATAACAATAGCCATGGTACGTATACAGTATGTCTTATATTTGCTTCATGTTTAGAGTAAAGCACATGTACATTTTGTACCCACATTTAAGATAAGTGTGATTAATCACCCTCTGTTTCTGCACAGAGTTTACGAGTCGATACGGATCATGTGTAGGTGGTTCCTCGGGTTCCTTCCGCGCTACAGGTGGGAGGTTTATGACCCCTGCTGGTACGCAGCTGCAGCGCACATCGTCTGCTATATGCAGGAGAAAAGGCTACAGCAGCACAGCATTCAAAACACACAGCTCATATTCTGCAGAAGTTTGAAAGACAATGTTGATGTTGCATTTGTTCTGAAATATACCACGTGTTTAATTGTTGACTAGGAACCAAAAACCACTAGATCTTTCCAAATAAACATTCTGATTACATCGGTTCATTTGTGAGGGGCGTTCAGGTCAAAACGGGACTTGATGAAATTTCCTGGTTAATGGAGGCATAAAAGCGATTTACTGAAGACTTCATGCACAGTACGGTGATGAGAATTTTAGCCGCAGTAAAATATTTGAACAGTGCAAACTTTTTAAAGAAGGCCGTATGTCCATGAACGATTATCCTGGCCGAGGCGTCTGAGACCCCAGTGCATGTCTGTGGGAACTGTACACACAATCAAAAGTGTAGCAGGGGATTATATAAGAGAAATACAGGGAGTTCAAAGGTCAAATCAAAAGTCCCGCTTTCACTTGAACACCATTTGACTTGTATTTTGGAACAACAGATCGTCAGTGTACGTGTTGCATCTTAATTCACAACCTTGGAACAAAAACTAATTAGCCAAAGTCCAACAGCAAGTATCATATTAAATAAACATTTTATACAACAATTTGAAACCAGCAAAAGAATAAAGTTTCCTTTCGTATTCATATTTTCTCTTTGATATTTACTAAAAAAAAAAAATTATTATTGGCACCTGTACAAAATATCTAAAGTAAATGTACAGTATATTGTCATGCTTGAAAAATCTATATAACATTTCTATATAAAACTAAATATTTATCTTAATTTAATATTATATCTCAGTTCATTGGAAGTCCATCGTCGCCCTTACAGCGGGTCCGGTTTCCGTTGGGAACGAATATTATCTTGTGCGCGTCCAAAATCTAACCGTCCTACATGTACTGTAGAAGAAAGCGAAAGTGAATCAAATAGAAGACATCAGGTAACTGATCATTCCAGAGAAATGTGTGTGTGTTGAGGGGGGAGGGGGGGTGTTATTGGAAGTCACACACAAGAAATGAGTCAATGAAGCTCTTTCACACACCAACAGCAATCATTAAATAAATTCATACTTCATATTCTGGTGTCGTATTTAAAAATGCTGGAAAGGGGGTTCACACACACACTAGTGTGTAGTGTACCATGAAAAATACAAAATAAAACATAAAATTATATTACTGACTGGAGGAAGAGTTTTATAATTTTTTTTAGACACAGTCTTTATACTGTAGGAGCAGATATTTTACAAACCAGCAACTATTTTTAATATATTTTTTTTTAATGTTGAATTTAAAACAAAATGTATAGTGGCCTTGTATAGCATGTGTATAAGTGAATAGATGTGCTGCAGAATTTATTGACATTTATTTACAATGCTCTAAAAATGTTTCTTAGTAAAAATAAATAAATAAAGTGTTATTGGCTAAATGACTACTTTTCTTCCTTCATATTATTGTTTTTTTGTTTGTTTTTGGACTGTTCAGCATAATTCATTTCGACGCCATCTCAGCTTGCAATTTAGTTTCGTTTGAAGCTTTCAGAATGTTTGTTTCCAAGAACATTTCTAAATCATGTAAGGCTATAAGAATGTCTAACACCACCATGTGTAATATGTGCATATGTACAGTATGTGTGTGTGAGAGAGAGAAAAACTAAATAGAAGTTTGTAATAAACCAGAAATTCTAAGAAAACCTAAGCACTACGTCTACACTAGTCTAACAGGTGTAAATTGTGAGTCTGAGGTATTTCCGTTAGTCTTCCACTTGGCATGAGTTGCCATAAATAAAGATATTTAAAGGTGGTGAGCTATGGTAAAATTAGCTATGCCATAAATAAC
>JAOVVB010000018.1:16218069-16231073 GCA_028570985.1 Heterobranchus longifilis | reverse complement strand
CGGTGCACCTCTAGGGTCTGAGTTTGAGTCTGGCCTCGGGTCTGTGTGCATGGAGTTTGCATGTTCTCCCCGTGCTAGGTGGGTTTCCTGCGGGTACTCCGGTTTCCTTCCACAATCCAAAAACATGCAGATTAGGTTATTTGGTGTTCCCATATTGCCTGTAGGGTGTGAATGAGTGTGTGTGTATGTGTCTTTGCCCTGTGATGGATTGGAACCCCATCCAGGGTGTACCTCGCCTCATGCCCTAAGTCTCCTGGGATAGGCTCCAGGCCCCACGCAACCTTGTATACAGGATAAAGTGGTGTAGACGATGAATGAGTGAATAAAAGCATTGAACCAAGTAAAATTATTTGCATATAATTAAGTATAGTGAATATGCACTATGTTAATCACGTTACTACTTATGTTTGCGTAGTGATTTGCTCACAAGCATTCCCTTTGCTAATTTATATGTTGGTCTGGTAATAAGGTATGTAAGCTGGCTAATACGCAAAAATGAAGTCAATGCATAGGAAGCACACTAGACAAAGATTTAGTAACAAAAAAATTGAACATAAATAAATAAATAAACATCACAAATGAGTATGCTTGACCTACAGTATGCGAATATGCTAGTGTGCACGTTTACTAGGGTGTAAATATGCGTGTATGCTAATACACTTGTTTAATGTAAAAAGACAACTTGCAAGCATTCAAGGATGCTAGTATGCAAGTTGCACATATAACAAGCATGTTGTCAAGTAGCATGTAGGTATGTAACATAGCTAGTATGAAAAAGTTTAAAGTATGCTAGTATGTTTGGTTGCAGTTAGCACAGCTATTATGACACTATTGCTATATGAGGTTTTGTATGATTATGCTAACACATTAATATGGTGTTGTAAAAGCTACTATGCTAAAAAATGCTACTATGCAAATATACTTGTATTCAAGTATGACGGTGACGATACACTCACGAGAAGTTTGCAGTAATGGCTCAGTAGTTTGGACGTATGATAGTATGTTAGAATGAGAGTGTGCTGGAATGCAAGTGCTAGCATGTTCCAATCTTCTTTGGCGCCTCAAAGTGCTGGAGATAGAGCGTGTTGATTTGGAGTGCACAGTGAACAACACCGAGCACCACACCAAGCTGAACGGGGTGAACAGACTGATCGTGAGGAGAGGTCAACCCTTTACCATCACGCTTTACTTACGAGCAGGCTCACGCTTTCAACATGGAAGCGGCATCAACCTCATCTCCCGTACAGGTACCATACTCACTCTCACTGGCTAGTTAGCATTAAACAAAAGGGAAATTAAGCTCGGTCTCTGCTTTTAACAGCTCACAGTTGGTGTGTAATCATACTTGAACATTCAAAGATATTGATTTAGCAATATCACATTTGTACGCATCATATGTTATCCATGGAATATGGAACTACAGTTAAAGTTAAGCGTGTAATATTTACGGCAACAGCTATGTTACATTTAACTAGCATGTGTGTGTTTTTTTCTAGGTCCAGACCCTGGCGCTGCTGTTAAATTTGGACCTGGGAAATTCGTCTCCAAAGTCCGCTGGAGTGTGACGACAAAGTTAGCATCTGAGAGCAGCGTATCACTCACTATCGGTTCTTCACCTGATGCGCCAATCGGGGTGTACCAACTCGCCCTCGAGTTTGTTGGCAGGGAAGTTAAGGAAGTCAGCTTGGGACAGTTTGTGCTGCTCTTTAACCCCTGGTGCAAGAGTAAGATGTCATAGTTGCTTCATTGAAAAATGTATAAAAGCATGTTGCATTTTATATACAAACAGTTTATTAGCCTGCCTGAACATTAAGGTCCTGGAAAACAGGGTAACTTCATTATTACGGCTTTAACAGGAGATTCGGTGTACTTGGCGAGTGAGGCTGAGAGACAGGAGTACGTTCTGTCTCAGGATGGACTGATCTACCGTGGAAAGGCCAAATGCATCAGTACACTTCCATGGAACTTTGGACAGGTACTAAGGCTCCTTATTTTGTACATTTACTTAAATGTGCATTGAAATGTTTTCTATATATTGTTTTAGATTTTCCAAGAATCACTACCGTTACAAGGCAAAGAAGGTGAAAATTAGAATGATCCATGCACATAATCCAAATCTTAAATTGGTGTTCATGAGTAACAACTATAAAAAGTTGCATGTTTATTAAATAGAGACTTGTTAGAGATTTTGGAGACATAGTGTCCAAAATCTCCGTCACGATCATCAGAACATATACTTTGAAACTAGGTGATCATCTTCCCAGTAGAATTCCAGGTGAAGGTTCATTGAAGCTATTCTGATAGATTGTGGTGGCACAACCCTTACCTATAAGGCCTATGTTGGATTTTCCTTCAATTTGTTGTCCATATGTACGGACAAGCTTCAGGAAACAAGCCGTGGCACATCGGTGAATATGTGATGTGAATAGGACCAGCTATTAGTAGTGTGATGTTAGCCAAAGACCAACATGTGAACAAGGTATATCATGTCTTCATTAGACATTATTCATCAATTGGGAATGTCTGAAGGCACTACTGAATTAGAGAGCATGTCAGAGAACATGCTTAGATGCTTCTCTAAAAGTGACAAGAATGGACAGGATTAAGAGTGAGCATAGGTAGGACAGTGTCAAGACAAAGTTAAGAGGCCAGATTAAGAGGGTTTGGACATGTGCAGAGGAAGCATAAAGGTATATTGGGAGGAGAATGTTAGAGATGGAGCTGCCAGGCAGTAGGAGAGGAAGAAGTTCCAACAGAAGGTTTATGGATGTGGTGAGGGAGAACATACAGGAGGTTGGAGTGATAAGGGAAGAAGTGGTTAAAACAGAGTTAAATGAAGACAAATGGTCAGCTATTGATAGACAGCCTTATAAAACATGTAACACTGTTCATGTTTTATATTGTGCAGTTTGAGCCTGGCATTTTGGACATCTGTCTGAGAGTTTTGGATGAAAACCCGAAGCATTTGGAAGACCCAGCGCGGGACTGTTCAGACAGGAGAAGGCCTGCCTACGTGGCCCGAGTCATCAGCGCCATGGTGAGCATCAACCAACCGCTCGAAATATTGTTTCATCATTTAGAATATTGCGATGATTGTTAGGACAGCCCATCATCCAGGAATATTTACGATTAATAGTGGATTATTACATTAAATAGGCTATAATATTTCTCTTTGCCTGGATTAGATAAACAACAACAATGATAATGGAGTTCTGGTGGGGAACTGGTCAGGAAATTATGAAGACGGAGTCAGACCTACTGCATGGAAGGACAGTGGTGCGATTTTACACAAGTGGAATGAACAGAACTGCACAGGAGTGCAATATGGCCAGTGCTGGGTGTTTGCTGCTGTGGCGTGTACAGGTCATTAAATCACCTTTAGTCAGTATATCCACCTGTATATCAACCTTAGGAACAAGCAATGACTTGGCATTGATTATCCCTTTAAGTAAAATAGCTTGCTTTGTGCAGTGTCCCGGGCGCTGGGCATCCCGTGCCGAGTGGTCACCAACTACGAATCAGCTCATGACACAAACAGCAACCTGATCATTGAACGATATTACAACGAGATCAATGAGGATATTAGTAATGACTCCATATGGTGAGATTTTGATGCTTTTTAAAGATAAAGATAAAATACAGAAAGCTTTGCTATGTTGACATTACAAGCTACATAGTTAAATTCGGATATTTGTTTGGTCAGATCGGATTTGCACGTCACAACGATTCACATTCATTATTATAATTACAAGTGACTTTTATCTGTTTCATGTGGACATGTCTGCTGTGACTCTGGTAATGTCTGGTAATGTGAACTCAGCCTTTATTTTTTAATATGTTTCTACATTGAATTTCATGTTTTCGCATCATCTGTACAGGAACTTCCATGTATGGTTGGAGAGTTGGATGACCCGTCCTGACCTTAGGCTCGGCTACGAGGGCTGGCAGGCCAGTGATCCCACACCACAGGAAACAAGTGATGGTAGAGTGGAAACATTCTGGAAACACTTTGGCTTGAAGCAGGAATACACCCTGGATGGGAGATTCACCAAGACCTTGGGGCAATTTTGAATGACAAATCAATCAATCAATTAATCAATCACTATACCACTTATCCTGTGCTGGATCTTAGGAATTCTAAAGCCTGTTCCGGGGAACTTGGGGCATGAGGCAAGGTACCCACTGGACAGGGCTCCAATCCATCGCAGGACAAGTGGCGAATCAACCTAATTTAATTTTTATTTAATTAGAGGAATCTTAATAACTTGGAGGTAACCCATGCAGAGACTGGGGAATATACAGACCCCATACAGACAGTAACCTGAGGTCAGGATTGAACCTAGAAAAACATGTATATACTGTATACAGTAGTTTCTGCCTTCACATCAGTTCATGGTGTTCCATCCTCATTTCAATGCAACATGCTGAGTTTTTGGTTCCTTGTCTCTTTTTTTCGATCAGTGGTTTACTGCTGTGGTCCGGTCCCTGTGAGAGCAGTAAAGGAAGGTGACCTGAGCGCAAAGTATGACGCTCAGTTTGTTTACGCCGAGGTGAACGCAGATGTGGTGGAATACATCGTTCTGGGTGATGACAAAGTGGTAAAAGTAGGAGGATCAGCTACTCATGTGGGCCAGAGCATCAGCACCAAGGCAGTCGGCACAGACGAGAGGGAAGACATCACGCATCACTACAAATACCCTGAAGGTAAGACGAACATACTGAAGAGCACATAGACGTGATTTTTTGAATCCCAGGACTTCCAGGCTACCTCTACTTTGAGAGAATGATAAGCGTAGATCCTTTCCAGGTTCTATAGAGGAGAGGAAGGTGTTTGAGAAGGCCAACCACGTAAACCGGCTAATTAAGAATGAGGAAGAGCCTGGTCTGCATGCGAAGATCAAACTGAGCCCTGATATGATGGTGGGTTCAGACTTTGAAGTGTACGCACGGGCCATAAACAACACGGACACTCCGAAGATCTGCCGGCTGATGTTTTACGCCCAGGTTGTGACCTATAATGGCAGACTCGGGGGGACGTGCGGCCAGATGAAGCTCACTGAGGCTAACCTGGCCCCAATGGAGGGTAAGAGTGCTACGTTTATCCCTCTCTAGGAACTGGCTAAAGGAAAGATAATTGAGCTGATTGAGCTGTCAGTACCAACCAATTTAGTTCCAAACGGTTACCAACAATGCTACCTTCCAACTGTATTGCCATGCTGTTATGCAAATATTTAATCTCTCAGCAACTGTGTCGATTCCCATTTTGCATTTCAGCAAGCGAGGCAACACTTCGCCTACAATATTCAGAGTATGGAAAAGTCATGACTCAAGACAGAATGATCAAATTGGTTGCTCTGCTTATCGACTTGGAGACCAAAGAGCTCCAGAGAGCAACAAAGACCATAGTGTTGGATACCCCGCCTATTATCATCCTGGTACGGATAACAGATTATTAAATGAACAAAACCAAAGGACGTTTCCTAAATCAGACAAGGATGTATCTCGTTATGTGGCAATGTACGTATGCAGTTTGTTAGATAAAACTGTTATACTCAATGTATAACATTTGTCTGATTCCTCTGTAGGTTCTTGAGGATCCTAAAGTAGGCCAGCCTGTTTTGGTTGATGTGACAATGCAGAATCCTCTGCCCGAGTCACTGGAAAACTGCATCTTCTCCTTACACGGAGCCAACCTGACAGACGGCACGGCCATCACTAAAGAGTGGGTCAATACAGGACAAACAGCTGTTGCATTTTAGGAGATTCATCATTGTTGATCAAGATCTTAGGTTTTTTATTTTTTTATTTTAGAAGAATACTTTAAAGCTTTAAAAGTATTAGTTGAAATGGAAAAAAGTTAATTTTTATATTTATAAACGTCATTATTAAAATCTGTAGGTTTGTAAATTGGCAGAATGAAAAAAGTTCACCATTTTCTCAATGCTAATTTCTTTTTTGTAGTGTTGTCAGTTCTTCAGATTTTCTTTATGAAGGTGTATCTCTCTGTTTTACCCCCTCAGTGTTGGGAAAGTAGGCCCTGGTGACCTCATCACTGCCGAGCTCGTGTTCACACCCACGGCTTCAGGGAAACGGAAACTAGTGATCGATTTCTCATCTGATAAACTAAGCAACGTTTATGGATACAAAAACATCAACATCAAAGAATGAATACTTGTGTCGGTCACAAACCGAACTGATTCGTGTTGATGGAATGCGATGGAACAGAACCGATAACATGACGTGCTTTCATTTTTGCTCTATTAAACTTAAAGAGAGAATAAAGGGAGATCGGTGGGGGAACGAGTGTTTACAGCTGCTGTAATGAAACTGAGCACAGAATTTTTTTTCCTTTTTCACAACACTATATGTTACTATAAGTAGATAAATATTGCTTTGTTTTTTTATTCTTATGTAACTGTTTAAAAATGTAATAAAATGCTGACATCCTTTTATTTATTTTTTTTCTACAACAGCACTACATAAGCCACTAGTGGCAGCTTGGTGGTTATGACATTGGCCTACGGACTAGAAGATCCAGGGTTCAAACCCCAACATCACCAAGCTGCCACTGTTGGGCCCCTGAGTAAGGCCCTTAACCCTAAACTGCTTAAATGTAAAATGAGATAAATGTTGCTCTGGATAAGTGCGCCTGCCAAATGCCATAAATGTAAATAAAGGATTTTATTTTATACATATAAAATAACGCCTAACCAGCCAATCACTTTTTCACTATACCCTATAAACAAACATTAAGTTTGTGTTTCCTTTTCTCATTCACTATTTTATTTAACTTTTAAACACTCTCACTCACTCACTCATTGTGGGCAATTTGGAAACCCTGCATGTCTTTGTACTGTGGAAGGAAACCGGAGTACCCGGAGGAAACCCACCAAACATGGGGAGAACATGCAAACACCAAGCACACACAGACAGGAATCGGACCCTTGACAGTGGAGGTGGGAAGCCGCAGTACTAATCACTTTTAAACACAGGATAGAGTACTTTACTTACAGTCCAATGACCATATCATACTCTAAGTGTGCTGCAAATATGGACGATCCCTACCCTGAGGTGCTGTGGCATGACCTTAAGCTCGAAAACCCTCCAGTGTTTCTCCGCCACAGCGATGTAAAAGACCTACTGGCAGTCATTGCAAGCGCAGTTATTAGGTTTAGGGGGCAATTACTTTTTCACATACGGCCAGGCAGGTTTGGATAGCATTTTCCCTAAATAATTAAAATGATCATTTAAAAGCTGCATAGAAAGGAAAATGTGCTGACTTCAGCTTTCACAAATAATGAATATTAAGGAGTTGCTCATCTAATCAGTGCACAATTCTAAAGAAAACAAAGAAGAAGAAGCAAAGGAGACAGTTTCTTTAGTTAAGACCTGCTGTTAATGTTCTCTCCAACATGTCATGAATTATTAGCTCAAATTCTGGAAAGGAAAAAAAAACTGCTTTCTTGATTAGCCACTGACTTGTTTTTTCAGCAACCTACTATGAAATGCTTTTGGAAAGAGAGAAAAATTGCATACAGCAGATAGACTTGTTCACATCCACGGCGTGGAGTCTGTAGCGCATATGAGGACTGGGCGAACGAGTGAGACGCGAAGAAAGAAGGGGGGGGGGGGGGACTGCCGTCGTATTTTCTATTCTCACAACAAACAAAAAGAAAAGTTTTTTTTTTTTTAAACATTAAAGACCAAAGAAAATATATGCGGGAGATAATATAGAGCTTCTTTCAGGGGGTGTAAGTCAATCAGGCGTGACATTTGGTGTCATTTGAAGGTGTATGTATCCAAAAAATAACAGAGGTCTATGTGTCCTAAAATATTTTCTAATAAATACGCAATAAAAAAAAAATTATAATCAAATGTGTAGTATGGTAAGTGTTGAACTAAATCAATCATCGCTGCATCTCCCCGAGATTTCAATTCAATTCATCATACTTTAGAGAGTCAAGTCAAAACTTAAAACAAACAAACAAAAACGGTACTACAGTGGAACCTCGGCATACGAATTTAATTTATTATTGAAAATTTAAAATTAAAAACTCTTAATCTCCCTTATGAATTTCACATTACGTATTGAAATTTTGCAAGAAATTAGCATCAACACACAAAGTATTTTCGGCGTACGAACAACACAACTAAGTTGCGCGTACGCCAGGGAGCCGTTCAAAAATTTTGCGCATTTTCTACAGTCAGCAAAAGCTGTTTGGAAAGAATCGGCCCACGATACCAACGTTCAAAAGCTATGTGATTTTTCAAACGGGGTGTTTTAAAAAAAATATATTTTTATGTGATATTGGTAATATTTTTGGGCAGCTGTAACGGGTTCTACATCTACATTTACATTATTTCTTATGGGAAAATTTGTATCGCAATATAAAGAACTCCTTATGCTTTTAATTTCTTTAATAATTAATTAATTTCATAACCTGAGGTTCTGCTGTATATTTTTACAAAATAAAGTTTTTGTTGGGTGGAGATACACTTCTGTTACTTTTAGTCACTTCACCAAGAAAAAAATAAATTGTAGTTGGTTAGTAATGGAGATCTGTCACTCAAAATAAACGTAACATAATGACATACTGTTTATCAGCATCTACATACAATCTCTTGAATGTTTAACCTCATGGAAGTAGAGCCGGTCATAAGGTATTACAACATTCGGCCAAATGTTCACAGCTTACAGGAAGTCACACTGTGTCTGAGGACTGTCCACGATTAAAGGAAGATAAGATATAAGAGTCGTTTTGGGCGAGACCGACTTGCGTTACTTCTCCCAGCTCCTTTTGGTATAAACTCAATCTTTTGACAGAGTATTGCTTTTACTTTAACGGAGTGGACACTAACAAGTAAGGGAAGTCAATTTTTAAACGCCTAAATACTCGCATCAAATAAAACAACTATAACACACAGTATACGATTCAAGATGGCCACCTTCATAACGTTTATGTTTTACAAATTACAGAAAGTCACTCTGTCATGGTTTGAGGAAAACTGTTGAGAGGGATTTTTTTTAAAGAAATCGTATCAATTATTTAAACACAAATGTTACAAGGTTTAAGATTGTGATGACGACACGCTCGCAAAATAATCGCCCAGTCCTATCTGCGCTGATGATGAGGGTCTGTGAGGGTGAGCTGTTTATTTCTATTTATTCCGTGTTTTTTCTGCTACCTAGCCTTACCAATACCTCATGGGATTATCAATATGCAAAAAAAAAACAACTAAAACTAAATCACGCCCTAAAGCAGTAAAACTCAAAACAAAACAAACTCTAATAATGATAAGACAGCAGAGTCAAGTTCATGTTCTCGGATGTTGACAGCAGGAAATCCTTTTTCTTCTAAAAACTGAACGCGGAGGCCGACGAGGACTCGGCCCGATAATCAGCTGATCGGCTGGTGACGGTGGAATCAGAGTCCAGACGGAGGATGGAGGGATGAAGAGAGGAGAAGTGATCAGTCGGTGGAGAACAGGTCTCCGGCCGAGGGCAGCGGTGCGAGTCCTCCGGTGACGTTGGGCAGCAGCGAGAGGTCGGGCAGACTCTGGATGTGAGACTTCAGCTCTTTGCGCACTTGAGTGACCCGAGCCAGCTTCTGCTTGTACTCCTGCAACAACCGAGAAAGTCATTTGATCGAATCCTGGATTCTGGTGGTAATTGATTGCCTTAATTGATTTCAGGGTAACAGGTCACGGTGATGAGTGATAACAGGAAGTGATGCTATTGAATGAATGAAAAAATGAAAGGCAGGATATTTTCAAGAGAAAATCTGTAATGTTTTTCAAGGATTTTTTTAAAAAGGAAAAAAAAAAAAATACGTATGTTGGTGATTTGTTTCCTACAGCAGCATGCCTTCCTTATAGCGTTCTACATGTTAGATCAGCGCAATATCAACTGAACCTCAATACTTAAAGCTGCAAGAAATTAATCGCTGCGAGAAATTAATTTCTTCTATTTAAGAGTAAAAAAGTATTGTTTAGTGAAGGTGAAAAGATCCTGATAAGGTGTGAATCTGGTGGGCGTGGCCTTGTGTTGCGGCGGGGTGTGAGAGGACGCTCTACCTCGAGTTTCTTCTCCCTCTCGCTCAGCGCCTCCTTCTGGCTGTTGATGTACTCGGTGAGCATGCGCGCCAGCTGTCTGCGGTCCTCCAGCTCGGCCGCCAGTCTCCCGTTATACTCGGCCAGCAGCAGACACGCTTCGTCCACCGTCTTGGATAGCTTATCTGCTGCCTCTTTATCTGCATTTCAAAATGAAAAAAGAATTATTAAAAAGTAAATAAATAGAACATGATATTTAATACAACGTAGTCATGCTTATTAGTTACATAGTTATAGTTATAAATAGCATAGAATTAACATAAAACTGACCTGTGATCTTCTCCAGCAGAGAGACGTCCTGCACTTCCTGAGGCAGAGAGGCGATCTTCTGCCGCACGGTGGCGTCTCCGGATGCGGCGTTCTCCAGGTCCTGCAGGGCTTTAACCAGCTCCTCCGTCTGTCCACAGAAACACGGGATACAGTTCAGTTCTCTCACTTTAGCATTTAGCAAAGTACACAATATGAAATAATATGAATTGTAGCCCATCTGTTATTAATGTTATTAAGTTTTGGGGTGATTTAATGTTAAATATCTTACAAGTTAAACACGTTCTGTCTCATTGATTGCGTTTGTAATAAGTGATGTGCGTTTGGTCTAAAACACATGTTTGTACCAGTTGCGGGCCGTTGGTGTCTGCCTCATGGGGAGAATATTGAGCTCTGTAATCATCGTCATCCTCCTCCTCTTCCTCTTCCTGTACCTTCTGGATTGTTCTTTTTACCCCCTTCTTCTCTTCTGTTACAAAACAATACAACACGAGGCATTATTAACAATGGTCACAAATGTACTGGTGTATCTGTCAGTCATAGCGAAAGTGGGTGTGACCGTTGCATCTGTATGTTGTAATGAAAGTAGGAGTGGTCTATGTCACCTAGTGAAAGTGGGCGTGGCCCAGGTACCTGTCAGACCTAGTGAAAGTGGGCATGGCCTATGTATCTGTCATTCCTAGTGAAAGTGGGAGTGTCCTATGTATCTGTCAGACCTAGTGAAAGTGGGCGTGTCCTATGTAACTGTCAGATCTCGTGAGAGTGGACGTGGCCTATGTATCTGTCATTCCTAGTGAATGTGGGCATGTCCTATGTATCTGTCAGACCTACTGAAAGTGGGCATGGCATTTGTATCTTTAGGTCCTAATGAATGTAGGCGTGGTCAATATCATTCCTAGTGAAAATGGGCGTGTCCTATGCATCTAAGTCCTAGTAAAAATAGGTGTGGCCTATGTAGGTAATTCCTGGTGAAAGTAGGCATGGCCTATGTTTGTCCTTGTGAAGGTAGGTGTGGTCTATGTATCTGTCAGTCCTAGTGAAGTGGGCGTGGCCTCTCTGTGCATATGCTCCTGATGTCCTGTGCTGATCAGAGTTTGCATCAATCACTGTTTAAGGTTTTTTAATTCCTTCCTTACTCATTTAACATATATGCAGATAATTAAAAAGGCTAATCTAATGTTAAATAGGTATCAGTGATGAAAACACCTGAGAGTGAGTACACCGTGAGTGTGTGTGTGTGAGAACCAACCCGCACTTTTGTGTCTGGGGCTGTTCGAGTCCTCGATGGCGAGTTTGAGCTGCTGGATGAAATCAGAACGGTAGAGACTGCGCTCCTGCCAGATGTTCAACAGCCTCTCCATGTGCTTCCTGCAGCTCTCATCAGTTTCCCTACATACATATACACACACACACACACACACACACACACACACTATTGAGTACGAGGCTTTAAATGGTGGACTTTGACTTCCCTTCCCATGGAGCACCAGGACACACTAACCTCGCTACATGCGAGCAGGCATCGACGAGGACGCCTTCAAAATCCCGCGTGAACTCGGGCCCTTTCTTCTTGCTGTTCTGAATGACGTCGTTGGCGAGGTAAAGGAAGGTCAGCTTGCGGCTGCTTTTGGCTGAGAAACACGCAGAATTCTCAAATCACAGTTTTGTGTCTTATTACACATTGAAACTTTTATTCTTATTTATATGAAAACATCTTATTTGTAAGTATGCGCTATCTTTGCTGGATTAAGATCAGAACCGTAGGAAAGGCATTAAACATAATTCTTACACTATATTGTAGCTCACCTTTTTTCAGCTCTTTATGCCACACACGGACGATGGCGCTCGAATGCTTGCGGTGGTGGATGATCCAGAGCGACAAGGTCTGAACGCTTTGCTGCGAGTTACTCAGCTCGGACAGCTTCTTCTCCAATGCAGACTCAGAAAACGACGACATGATGAGGTGATACGCTGAACTGGAGAACCGAATCCGACCGGAGGAACCTCTAGGTCTGACCTCTTAGTGACGGCGTTAATACATGTCGTATCGGGGAAAAACGAACGCTCCTTCGGCTCTGCTTAAATATCTGATGGGGAGACATGAGCAAGGTTTAGTCAGAGTAAAAAATAAATAAATAAATAAAAAAACACAACACACATGTTGAAGTGATGCAGGATAATCAATCAAAAAATCACAGACAGGTTTAGGATGTTAAATATTTCCGGACTACCTGAAGTTCTACTTTCTCATTGATGGGAAAAGAGTTTGTAAAAATAGTTAAAAGGTTAATAAACTGATCATCTGTGATATTATTATTATTTCAGGTTGTACATATCTGTCTAAAACAAAAAAAAATTATGTGATATTATACCGGTTTACACTGGATTAGTGGCTACATATTAGGAAATTGTACAAATTGTACAAAATGTACCTAGTTCATGGCAAGATTTCTACTGAACCTACTGTCACTTCATATTATTACAATCAATAGGAAAAAGAAGATAGAGAAAAGTTTATGTTTAAACCTTGTTTACACGAAGTTGTACTTATTTGGTGGTCAGACAAATACACTCCCTGTTCGGTAATCGGAGAGAGAATCACAGATGAGAAATGGAAAAAGTAGATC
>JAOVVB010000018.1:16202574-16217969 GCA_028570985.1 Heterobranchus longifilis | reverse complement strand
ACTAAGGCACACATTCCAATAAATAATTATACAAAAACACTAAGTTGTGCAACTTAACTTTCAGGACTAAACGTTTCAAAATTTACTGACGATTTCTGTCGTTTTCTCTTGCTGGTTACTTCTGCTCTTGGCTCGCTGATATTTTATTTCGCTAACTGTTTGCGTCTCCTTCCGCTTTGAGGGTGACATAAGCGCTTCTTCTCCGTCTGTGTTTAATAGCGGCTTTCATCCGGAAGCGCGCTGTGTCACGCCAAACAAATTATTGAGCAAAAACATAACGCAAGCTTTGAAAATTCATTAAAAGAAGTTTCGAGGCAGAAGATTTTGCCTCGATCATTTTTTGTAATCGACTTACTCGAGGAATCGTTTCAGCCCTAGTTTAAGCATCCCTAAAATTAAAACTGCTTCTTTTTTTTAATGAAGAATTGTTTGTTATAGACTATTTATAAAGTTTTGCTTTTATTAAATATATATCTCATCGATTTGAGAAATACCTCTCTTGTGTTCGTCCAATGAAATTGGAGGGCGGGTCTATGTCTACTTGTTGCGCTTTTAGCACCACAACCTTTTAGCGTACACTGATCCTTTTTTTTTAGCAAGAGGTTAGACAATATATACCACAATTCCTGAAAGCATTTGTAGGCGTAGTTTTTAGCACTGTCCTCTCTCACCTCCAGGGTTCTATTCCCGCCTCAGGTCTGTATGCGTCCTCATAGATTTTCCATGCTTAATGGGTTTCTTCCGGGTACCAACGGTTTTCCTCCCAGGGTGAGTGGTGACTCAGTGGTAGGTTTCCCGCCTGCCATGCCTGGGTTCAATTCCCACCCAATGCCCAAACTTCAGCCACTGGATGCAGTGCCAGTACCGGATATAATGGGAGGGTTGTGTCAGGAAGGGCATCTGGTGTAAAACCTGTTGACCACAGTACCCCACTACCACCACGTTGTCATTGTTGGGCCTTGGAGCAACTTGAATCAACTACTCAGATGTATAATGAGATAATGTAAATCGCACTGGATAAGAGCGTCTGCCAAATGCCGTAAATTGAATTCATTAAAAAAAAGAAAGACATATGGAATTGGGATATTTATAAAATCATGATACTCACACAGTTGCAATATTAATCAAATCAGGACTTCGATTTCCTGCCAGGAAATTGAACCTTTGGCCATGCTGAGGAATCCTGCAAAACACTATAAAGACAAAATAGGAAATTTCAGTATTTATTCAGCTGCTTCCAGGCAGTTTGTATTTAAATCACAATGTTCATTATAACATAAATAAGCATTTTATTCAGTTTTCCCACTTAGTCCTAATTCCAGGTTCCAGAGAAATGGTTGGAGTTTGTTGGTGAGCTGCCGATTATGTGAATTTTCGTGAATAGAATTTGGGCTTTTAGGGTGTCAGGGCGTTGGAATGTGACTTTATCTTTCTACAGGTGGGTGAAGGCGTTGGCAAGAAAATCTCCACAGATTATGAAGTTATTTTGTTACACTCTCTGCTAGTTCTCATATCGACTTTAGAGTTTGTTTAGATTCATTAGGGGTGTGGCACAGTGTATCTTAAACACTATTGGTTGTCGTGTAAATCATAATCATAAGTGAAATTCAACATGGTGTACCTATTAACTGTCTTGGGATTGTATTACATAATGTTGGAATGTTGATTCTTTTTTTTTAATAGTTCACTCATGCACGATGGCTGATCATCAGATCGATGACCCAAAGATTGCGTTCGCTTACCTGCGGCCTTCCTGTGTCCTACTGACCAAAGAACCCACCCTGACCAATATAGAGGCTCTGAATGATCACCTGCATGGTGTTAGCGATGGAGTCCTCCAGCTGCTTCAGGATTATGTCCTCTTCCCTCTCCGCTTTGTCCTCAAGACCCCTGGGGCGAAGCGAGACGGTGTCGTTCAAGCCGTCATGGAGGCCATAACTTATGTTCTGGACAAGACCTGTGTCCAGAACTGGGAATCTCTACGTGAACTTTTTTCTGAGCTTTGCCTTTGCCTGTGCTCTCAGAAAGACCCCGGAAAGCCAGCTCCGTCATCCGAGGAGGTGAAGTTAGCAGTGCTGCGATGCCTGGATGCTCTCGTGCATTCCTCGTACGGAGACGTGGCTTTCAGGATGTATGAGCCTGCGATGCTTCCCGGACTGGGAGCAGCCGTGTCGCTGCTCTTGGCTCTGGCCGAGCAAGAGAAAGCGAGGGGAGTGCAGGCAGCAGCGTTGAAGTGCCTTCTGTCACTATTCCTGCAGTGCGACTGTGAAAGAACGCATGTAGAACCAAACGAAGAGGAACGAAATTTGCTTGGAAATACTCTGGCTTCATTCCTACCAGGAATCACTCAAGCTTTGAGTCGTGTCGTTAGCGGAGATGTGAGGCAAGGGCATGTGGTTACGGTGAAAGCCATGAGGGTTTGGTACACCACAGTGGGCCTGGTTATGATGGACAAACAGCTTCAGAACGACAGCACAGTGAGTGCAGAGTCAGCCAATTTGGGTAGGATTGGAGAACTGGTGGTGAAAAGAACTCCAACATGGAAGAAGTCCACGTCCAAAAGACTTGCATTGGCACTGCAGAAAGTGATCTCTTACACCACGGCGCACCAGCACTGGAGAGTAAGATTGGAACTGGTCAATATGTCGGATCATCTTCTTAACCAGTGCAGCGAATCTTTACCTGAATGCATTGCTCCTCTCCTGGAGGCTTTGGTTGGTGCGGTCAATGATGAAGAACCTCGAGTCAAAGAGCGGTGTAAAGCAGTACTGGCTGAGGTATCGAGAAGAAACCAAGCTACTGGAGGTCGAGCTTTAACCGACGTCTTGTCGGAAAACTTGCACAGCCTGGCGTCTTCTCTACCTCGCCTCATGAGAACGACAGACGACAAGCGCAAGCTCTTTATTCTCACCGTCTTTCTGGGGTACCTGAAGATTCTTGGCCCTCAAGTGGATTTGGTCTTGACGTCAGTGGTTCACCTTAAGCGCATCTCCAAAGCGCTGATGCAGGTGCTGGAGTTGGACGTCACAGACATAAGGATAGTCGAGGAAAGAAGTTTCGCGCCATTGTCTGACTTGGCACCTGATGCTTTAGAAGTGCAGCACCAAAGGAAATACTTCCTCTATTTTACAGACGACAAGATCTTCTCGGCGTTGAAGCAGGTATGCCGGATGCTGGGTCGCTATGGAAATCTTTATTTACTGGTCGACCACTTTTTGGAACTTTACAAGGAGTCGTCTGTTTATCGCAAACAAGCAGCTCTGGTGCTCAATGAGATCGTCAGCGGGGCAGCAGGAGTTGGGGCAGACATCTTGAGAACAGTTGACCAGAACGGTGCTGAAATTTCCAGAACAAGTCACGAGGACCTGAAATGTGCGATCACGTCTATCATTGAAGAATATATCAGTTTGAATAACTGGCATCTCTCGACTGTAATGGACGATGCGGAAGAACAAGAGCAGGAGACACGTCCTTGTGCAGTCCCCTCTATTTTAAGCAGGTCTGACGGATACGGGCAGCGAGTCGCCCCAGCCTTGAGTTCCATACCTTCCACGCTCCACCAGTTGAACAGCAACATTTGGCAGATCTGTATCCAATTGGAAGGGATCGGATCCTTCGCTTTAGCCCTGGGCTCTGATTTCCGCTTACTGCTGATGACGTCGCTCTACCCGGTGCTGGAGAAGGCGGGAGATACTTCGCTACTAGTCAGCCAATCAGCTCTCAGCACCATGCACAACCTTTGCATGGCTTGCGATTACATCTCCCCCAAGGAGCTGGTGATCAGCAACGCAGACTACCTGCTCAACGACATCTCTCTGAACCTGAACAGGCTCGGCCTTCATCCTCACGCACCGCGAGTCCTCGCGGTCATGTTCGCCCATTCAGATGCCGCTCTGCTGCCCCTAGTGGATGATGTGGTGCAGGACGTCCTCACGGCCCTGGATCTGAGCTACGACCAGAGATCTCAGCAATTCTGCACAGTACTGCATTCGCTCATGAATGCGCTGGGTGAGCGGTCTTTTTATCTTCGAAACATCTCCATACCTTTAATCTTAGTTGTCTTCACGTGTCTTCATGTACATCTTCGTTTCACTGCAGTGAGGTGGTTTAACAACAGCACTACAGATACGCAGACGATTTCAACATCCAGTGCACGCACACCAACTCATGAGACGCGAAATCTTCGCCAGTTTTTGTTGGATTACAGAAAGCAGAAGGAGCTGGCAGAGGGGATCTGCGACGATGAGGAGGAGGAGGAGGAGTCAGGTGATGCAGGTAAGAGCGATTCATTTGTTGATCTAACACAGTTGTTTACATGTTTACATCAATAGAAATGTCAGATGGAGCAATCACGGTATCTGTGCTGTGGTGTGTCTCGGGTTACAGGAACGCCTCCTGAGGCAGCGGCTTCGGAGGTCAAAGTGGAAGACGAGGATGAAGGCCCTGACGTGAAACCAGAACTGCCCTTGCACGTGTCTATCGCTAAAGATGTGATGGAGCGCTGCGTTCACCTGCTGTCTCACCCCAGCATGGGAGTACGACTGAAGGTAGAGAACTTTAAAAGTTCTGATTGGTCATTGAGGAATTTTTTGTAAAAGTAGCTGGATGCTGCGTAATTGTAAATGGATAAAAAATGTGTGTGTGTGTGTCTTTTGCAGGTGTTGGACATTGTAGAGCTGTGCGTGAAAGTGCTGTGTGAGATGGAGAATGAGCTCTTACCCATGGTGCACCGCTGCTGGCCGGCTCTTCTCCAGCGCCTCACCAATGATGACCCGCTCACTATACCACGAGCTTTCAAGGTGTGTGTGTGTGTGTGTGTGTGTGTGTGTGTGTGTGTGAAATGTTGTAATGTGTATATCTGTACACCTTTCTCTCTATCTTTCTGTAGGTGTTATGTGTGTTGGGTGAGACATGTGGTGACTTCCTGAGGAAGCGAGTGTCTAAAGAGATCCTGCCCCGCCTCACCACATCACTTACACGCCAGGCCGAGACGAGCGCTCGGTCCGGTCCGATGTACACGCACACACTCGCGTACAAGCTTCAGCTGGCCGTGCTACAGGGACTCGGACCTCTGTGCGCGCGCCTCGACCTGGGTAAGGCATTGCCTTTGTGAACGTCAATCCTAGTTATGTAAAAAAAGAAAAACTAAAAAAGGAGGTGTGGCCTCTGTGAATTTCACTCCTAGTTACTTAAAAGGAGGCGTGGCCTTTGCGAATGTCATTCCTGGTGTAGTTTAAGGAGGCTTGGCCTTGGTGCATGTCAAACTTAGTGAAGTAAAAAGAGGTGTGGCCTTTGCCAATGTCAATCCTAGTTACTTAAAGGGAGGTGTGGTCTTTGTGAATGTCGCTCCTAATTAAGTAAAAGGAGGTGTGGCCTATGTGAAGGTCAATTCTGGTTGATTAAAAGGAGGTGTGGCCTTTGTGAAGGTCAATTCTGGTTGATTAAAAGGAGGTGAGGCCATTGTGTCAATCTCAGTTACTTAAAAGGAGGTGTGGTCTTTGTGAATGTCAATCCTAATGAATTCAAAGGAGGCGTGGCCTTTGTGCATGTCAATCCTAGTTGCTTAAAAGGAGGTGTGGCCGTTGTGAATTTGAGTTCTACTTATGTAAAAGTGGCCTCTGTGATTGTCATTTACTTTGCAAGAGAATTGGGTGTGGCCTTTGTGTAAGTAGCTTAATTAATATTGATTGATTGATTGATTTGTTTATTTATTGATTTTCTTGTATTAGAAAGCCTGTGGAAACTTTTCTACTGCTGCAGTGAGGTCATCACTCCACTAGATGGCAGACTTGTATCACTGCTGAAACAAACCTCAGTACAGCTGCAGTGAATGCTCCCTGTGCATCTCAATGTGAAGGACCTCGCGAGCGCGCACACACACACACACACACACACAGGGTGTCCCCTCAGTCTAGGGCAGAAGTGTCAGGTGCTCTCATACCTCAAAAGACACACACACACCACAGACATACACACACACACACACATACACACACACACACAGAGTTGGATGTGTGAGATGGAGTCGAGTGAGCGAGTTAAAGAGAGAGAGGCAGAGTGAGATTAAGTAGGAGATGAAGAGATGATCAGAAGTCTCTTCAAAGGCAGCGTCTCAGTGAGATGGCCTGGAGCCAGTGGAGGAATGAGTTGTTTACCGGAACGGTCCGTAATGAATTTTAATTCCTGACCTCCGGAGACGTCGGCTCTCATTCTGCGCTTTGTTTCGCCGGAGGAAAAAGCGGGAAGGTGATAAAAACACGATATAATGAGCGACTGAGACGAGCTGAGGGGGAGCAGACCACCAGAATGCGTGGGAGGCTGTGAAAAGTGTGTGTGTGTGTGTGTGTGTGAGAGTGAGAATGAATATTCACAGTTTCAGCTTAGGATGCTGGGCCTAGACAACACTGAAAGGTTAGAGACGCAAAGAGAGTGGGAGGTTTTTAAAGGAATAAATTGAAAGCTAATGATGAAAACTGAGTGGTGTTTAAGCAGAAGAATGTTGTCCATTAGACGTTTCACTGCTTGAACCTGCAATAGTTTTATCACGAAATATTCCTCGGAGCAATCGTCCAGCGCCTGCGGTCTGCCGTTTCTTCAGTGCCTCATAGAAATGTCTATCTTGGGGTGGTATTTTGGTTACAATATAAATATAATTCCATGACATGTATCGCATAGATGTCTGTACATTTTGTCTCAAGTTCACAACCACAAACTTCGGACACACAAAGGCAGACGATCCATTTTTTTCCCCCCCGTGTTTCAGCGTCTCCAGAAATAATCCAGATTTTTCTCTGGTCGTCAGTCTGCAGGAAGGCGCTGAGAGGTTGACAGATTGGACAGCTGGTTGAGGCCATTACGTACTTATCGTGATATGAAAACGTAATATTGCGCGGGCCTGGTGAAGTGGGATTCGACAATCTTTAATTAAATTTGACCGAACGATTAGCAGGCTCATTATCTAAGTCAGAGATTAACGGGAAGCGTCTCAGCGGGAAAGAGACTCGTCTCGCGCACGTCGACGCTCACAGTGCCAAAGCGCAGAGTTCAGCTCATGTTGTATTATGTTTTTAACATTAATGTACAGTTTTTATTGTTGCATCTATTCATTTGCTTGGTGTGTGTGTGTTTTTTGTGGTGTGTATGTTTGCAGTGGATGCGGATCTGGACCGTATCTCAGAGGCCTGTCTGCCATACCTGAGCTGCCGACAGCCAATCAAATTACAGGAAGCTTGCCTCCGGTAACCTGTCCAAGTCTCCCAAGCCGGTTTTATTTGAGTTTGGTTTTTACACACACACACACACACACACACACGCACACACACGTTGATGAGTAAGAGAGAGTGAAAAGCAGATTCCTATAAAATTCTGACGCTGACTCGGTTTTAAGAGGTTGAATATACATCGCCTTAAAGCCATCGAGTCAAGCATCCAGTCAGGACGTACTGTAGGGTAAATCATTAGGGCCCAAGCACTATGACATCAGTCCTGTGTTGTCATAGTGTGTAAGGGCCCTCTTGTTCTTATTCTTTTTTTCAGCATCCAGGGTTGTTTTGGGGTCAAAAAGGCATGAAAATCAGCAGACAGGCTGGAGTCTGCTGCCATTACGCTTCCTGAGAGTCTTACACGAGATTTTGCTGCATAACTCATACACACTTGCACGTATGCACACAAAACCAACAAATCTGATCTTAATACACTGATTATGCAAAATTGCTGAGGGATTTTTGATATCTTAAACGGGTATTTGGAGGTCTTGATATAAAATTCCCCGTATTCTAAAATTGTCATAACGGTATATGTATGTCCCCTTTCAATGCATGGGCCCACTGTGCCCATTATCTTTCTGATGTCCCCTGTCCATTTGGGTCGATGGTACAAGGTGCTTGGGCTCGCTTATTGTTGCTCGCAAGTATATTTTGGAAATTATCAATTTAACGGCGATACTATTTTTATAATCTTTAATCCCAGTTGTAGTTTTTCTGATGTGTTAAAAAGTCATAATTAATGTGAAAAAAGACATGATCCAAGTAAAAACTGCAAATCTTAATCAAATCTGCTAAACTACAGCCTCAGGTCATTTTAACAAAATTTTTCTTTTTGAACATAATTAATAAAATAGTTTTGAAATATGTACAAGGGTAAGTAAAAAAATAATCCGCCCTCTGGCTGTAGAATTTAGAAATTTTGACTTTTAGAAAAGTCAAATACATCATTTGTCTAATGCATGATTTTTAATCTCCTTGCTTTTCAGTACACTTTGTCCGTCTGTCAACAAGCTTTCGTATTCCCTTATTAAAGTGTTGTAAATGCACCACTGTCTTCATTTCTTCATCAGAAGTGAATCTTCGTCCTCGTAGTTCTGCTTTCAGGCGACCAAACAGGTGAAAGTCTGATTAAGCCAGATCAGGACTATAGCTTTAACGCCTCAAAACGAAAAGAAGTTTTTGCAGAGTGTCGACAGTGCAGTTAGAAATATGCGGATGTGCATCGTCATGCGAGATCACGATTCCCTGGAATAGCAGTCCTCCGCGTTTAGGCTTCAGCGCTTCAATAAGGAGATCAATTTAGCCTCCTGGTTTGTTTCAAGAACAAAAAGCTGGGTATACTACCTGTTATTGAGCAATTTCATCGCATAAAATAATAAATTCTTATCCTGATTATTTAAAAAAGAGAGAGAGAACATTAAAAGAGAGTCATTAAAACATTGAAATTGAAACTTTTTTTTCAATAGTTTTGACCACCACTGTATCCATTTTTTTTACTAACTTTCCAAACTTTCAAAAAAAAAAAGGCCCAGGCAAACTTGATTTCAATAGCTAGAAACGCCTCTGAAATATACCGTATTATTACTGTAGTACTCCAGACATTACCATGGTAGGACGGTAGGTACGAGGGCAGAGGTAGTGTGGCACTTCATTGGGTACCGTGGTAGTACTGTGGTGTTACTACAATATTTTGATGAGTACCTTGGTACTTATGTTCAGCAGGTATATAATATGGTATGTTTGTACATACTGTACCCTATTAGAGACGTTAGTACTGTTATGGTATAGTGCAGGCAGTACCATATTATGTATGTATGTAACATTAAGAGTTTCAATATGCACTATGGTACTGTGCTATGTAAAATTTACCATTATGGTGCATAAACAAGTATACCATATTTCTGAGAGTATTCTGGTACGTATTCCATAGTATATTGTAAAATACAGAAAATAATAAAAATAAAGAATGGACATTGAATTAGAAGGTGTGTCCAAACTTCTCGGACTTCCGTCATCCCTACAAAAAAATATATACATTTTAGTTTATTTGCTCAATGAACACCATCGTCCATACAAAATTTTGGTAATGTTCCTACAAATGTTCTACTGTATATTGTATGTTATGTACATATATTATATTATATACACTATATATACAAATCATATGTTCTTATTGCATCAATCTGATGTTTTTGAAAATCACAGGAACAACAACTAAAAGTTTTCTTAATTCAATGTTTCCTTATTTTTCATAATAAATAAGCCACACAAATTCTAGATTAAAAAAACAAAACCATTAATTAAGACCAATAATTTCTTGGAAATCCTAATTTTAAGAACGTCATTAATGTCAGTAGCATCGATGCTAGTTAACTCAATTTTTTTTGTATCAGCAAGAACAACGAAAATCTTGTAATGAGGTGATTTTTTTTTTTGTTAGCATTTTTTTAAATTTTAATATATGTCTTTTTAGATTCAATGATAAAAAAAAGCTTTAGAAAGATTTATTTAGATTTTTTTTGGGGTAAACGGAGCTACCGTACACCCGTGAGGAGAAAAAACAACTGTGAACTTTGGACAAATTTGGACCGGCAAATTATTATTATTTTTTTATAGATTGTCATGCTAGGTCAAAGTAATTATCCAAACATATATCAAATATCTAGTGATAAGGACTTATGTCTTATGTCAATATATAATATGTCCCCTGTGCGGCAAGGATGTCACGGTCCAGAGAAGGTCTGTGTCTCTGTCTAGATATTTCTAGTGTAAAATTTGTGTGTTAAAAAAAAGAAAAGATGAATTCTAGTGACGGTTCTTGGATGCTAAACTAAGCTATAGTAGCCGTATTAGTGTTAAGTTTAGCTAGCTAGTTTTAAATAAAATCAAATAAAAAAATGTGAAAAACATTAACATTTTATTGACTTTGTCAATCACCTGGACTGTTCTCTGGATGTTTTTTGTTCTTTCATCCTCCTTCAGGGTTTTCCGTCACCTGATGCAGCTGGACCTGGACTCGTGCTGGTTCACTCTGAGCGAGCTGTGCTGTCCCGTTGCCTACGAGCCGCCTCACTCGCTCCTGTTCCCTGTTAAGTTGAGCGGGATGAGCCGAGCCAGGAACGAATACACGCAAAACGTCGTCAAACTGCTGCAGGAACTCGAGCAGAATCATCACAGCAGCGCCGATCAGGATGGCTGAAGTGACATTGACACAGATTGAATCAGGATTTGTACAAATGTTTTAAACATTAACATTGTATGATTTGTAACAACACAGATATTCCACTATCATGTAGATAATGTGCTGAGAAAGGAACTGACAACCAAATATTGCGTGTCACAAAGGGATGTAAGTAAGTAATATTATCATTTCCAGGGTAAACCTTTCCCAAAATCTCTATAAGTGCACTAATTTTGGAGGGGGTCTATGTACCCTACGTAGTGTGCACCTGGGAAGCGTTTAGAATGTAGCCACTAGCTGAGGCTGGGGGGAAAAATCAGAAGAAAATTTTGTGCAAACACATCTACCTTTTATAATAAAATCACAAAGTGATTTCTTTGTGTCCAGTCTTTTTCTTTATTTATATATATATTTCCTGTCTCACCATGACGGGTCGTGTTCACTGACCGTGCTTGGCGCCCGTGTGGTCTCTGAGGCGTCTCCTTTTGACATCTTAATGCATGTTTTAGCTTCAGGCAAAGAAGCCTGCCTCGTGCACTTTGTGTTAGCGTGCTAGCTTCTTTATCTGCCGCTATTTATCCTGCTGCCAAACCACACGACTCGAGCATTACTCATAAAGAGCCGGTCGGGCTAGCACGTTCCTCTCGAGCGTGACTGATAAGCCGGCGAGCTAGCTTCATTACACAAGGGTTCGGCTCGATGGCACGCCGGCCGCGTGACTGATTAATAGCCATTAAGGACAACAAAACAGCTGCACTGACAGGATGACTGAGGGAAGCGTCGATTAAGCAGGTGGCGAGGATTGTGAGCGTATGATTAGCGCCGAGTGTCGTCCTTTACGGCCGTGTTTCTGTGATTAAAGATTAAACAAACATAAAACGTTCACCTGAGGTCTAAACCTAATCTAGTTCGGAGCACTAACAGTACAGTAGCGGTTGTTCCATTCTTAAAACCCGTGACTACATTTCTACACATTTGTTCCTGACTGTAAGTTTCCAGAGGATTCCTCACACCACTTTCTTTCTGCCCAACACATGCAGGGTGTAAAATAAATGAGGCCCCAGAAGGATTTTTTTTTTTTTTCAGCTCTGTGAAGCCAGATTAAGCGTATACTCTACTCCTGGAGATACAGCGCTAACTCTAATCCATCTTAATTGATCCGGCTGATTAAGGGCTACAGGAGCATCAGAGCCAGTCGTGCTAGCCATTAATTCTGTACAGACAATTCCAACAGCTAGAAAATGAAGCCTGTGGTCTAATCCTAGCAGGAATGCCTGCTTAAATAAAATCTTAGCTCTTTTCAGAAATGCTAATCTTTGTTTTGCCACAATGTAGCGACTTACAAATAAGCTAAGTCTTGAACGTCACTGAGTAGCTAGCATCAATTAGCATCACTGCAAGCTTAAATGTTTTTACTGCGCTATATCTAATCTAAACATATAATAAAATTGTAACGTTGGCGTGTCTGTACACTGAAGGTATTTGGACCTTGGAAAAACCACTAGTTCTTCTCAAAATTCAACTCATGAGTGTACAATTAAATTCCACGCGAATGAAGTCGCAGGTACATCTGGTTCCAAATAAATGTGATTTTTTTTTTTTTTTACTATGAATTAGCTACTTCTTTCTCTCTCTCTCCAACTTGCAATGTAGCATAGCAGAGCTATATACTGTAGCTAGCTAAAGATTTACAGGAACAACCCTTAAAAGTCTAAGCTCTCGTTTTAACTTCTTTCTTCAGAGCAGCTTACAAATACAGAAGCAAAATCTCTTTATCACTATTTATTTTCCTTTGACAAAGGTAGTTACATTTCCTGTACTAGCTGTAAGTAGCTACAGCTTGCTGCTTTATCAACAGGTTCATGTAGCTGAAGCTTAGCTATTTTTAAGCTAAGTCTCATTCTTATATAAAGACACTAAAAAAAAAGCTGTTTTAGGGTAATTAACTGCACATTATCACTATTTATTTTCTTCAGTTTGACAATGCAGCTTTACCATAGCCTAGTAGCCATTTTTTCTGCACTAGCTTTGAGTTCAGCTGCCTGCTTTAGCTTAGCTATTTTTCAAAGCTAAATCTTGTACTTATGTAAAGGTTTAAACACACGTTTAAAATTTATTTTGGGTATTTAGCTTTACACTATTACTATTTATTTTTAGTTTGACAAAGCAGCCTTAGCTTAGCTCATTTTTTTCTACTAGCTTTCAATACTGCTAGCTGCTTTATCAGCAGCTTTGTTCAGCTGTGGCTTCGCTATACTTTTTATAAACTTTTAGCTTTATTTAAAATTACAAATTAGCTTCTCAAGCAATTTTGTTGGTTTACAAATGTCACTTGGTTATGCAATCAGAAGTATTTATTTAATTATTATTATTTAATTATTATTATTATTATTATTATTATAATGCCTTGGCTTTCTGTCAGCATTTAGCAAAATGTTCTCTTTTAAGCTAATTAAAAATTGCATAACTTAAATAATTAATCTTAATGATAATCCATCTTATGCTAATTTTGACAGCATCAACAATAAACGAAATGATATGTAGTTCATTCTATGCTGCACAAAAATAACAGGTCTGCCGCTTAGTTTTCTTCTCCCTTGTGAAACTAAGGTGAACCAAATTTACTTTGGAAACAATTTATCTAGAAAAAACAGCTTAAATGATGTGAAAGCAGCAGCTACGAGAAACAAATATTTTTTTCACGTCCCGCATCTTTTCTTCTTCAGAGCATTTTCTATTTATTTATATAGTATAGTATGACCGCTGTTTACCTGAGAAAACACAAAAGCACAGTTTTCAAGTATCTCCTACAAGGTCATTAAAAATAACCATAAATATTTGCACCCATGTAGCGTATAGCCATCTTCAGCTAGGTAGTTTTTAATGTTAAGGGAAAAGAAAGGATGGGTTTGGGAACATCCCACAGACTGAATGAATTTAAAATGTGAATGAGAATACATAAAACAAAAACAAAAATTTTCAATACAAATGTTTTTTTTTTTTATGTCGAACCAATTGTGTTTAATCATTCAAACGACCGAGAATGTATATAATATGTGAACATATTAAGAATCATATAATTACCGAAACTCAGTGTATAATTTTTTTATTTGATAAAAGCATACATTTAAGATGAAACCAACACTTTGGAGGCTATTTAAACATGTACTGTTTTTACATTTATTTCTTACAAAACTAAAAAGCATTAAAAAAAAAAAAAACAATCCAGAAATGAAGGCGTCATATCATCATAGCTGTACATTTAACTCATGAACAAAAAAACTGAAAAATGGTGTAAAATACAATATCCTGAACACCCACATCCACCTGATCAGCTCCATCTGACCTACAGCTAATAAGGATGAGATCGCTTCTTTATTGACCTTCGGAGTGGATGACTAGGAGTCGTGTGGATAAAAGTGCAACTAATAAAGTGGCAGCAAAGAAAGTTTTGGCCCCCTCTGACCTACGTTATATTTACAGGCTGAACAAAACAGGACACGATATAAAGGTTTGTGTGCGTGGTCCAGCGTCAAGTCAGGTATGCACTTAACTTTGTGTTAACCCTAACCCTAACCCTATTTTTTTTCGCGCTAGAATTCATAAGAAGTGCTCTCCTTTTCTCCAATATTCTAGGTGATGGGTGTGAAGAATACATCCTTAATCAACAGAACCAACAAAGTCAGAAATAAAAATAAAGTCAAACTAACAGCAGCGTAGATGGAATTATAAGAGCTACATTTGTTGCCATATTATTATTGTGGATCCACGATTAATCACTAAAAAACTAATTTATTTATTTGTCTGATTGTTAATTTATTTAGGAAAACCATTTCCAACATCCTGTTCCAGTCCTTTATTCCTCAGCAGGAACTCTGCTCTATGTCACACCGCACGACGATTGTGGATTAATTTCTACAACAGCACATCCCCAAGAGTGGAACTTTTGTTATGTTGTTATACTCTCAGCCAGTACAACTACAGAGATGAACAGGTGATGCACTGTTGTTGTTTTTTCTGTCATCTCATCAAGACTAGGGTCTTATCCAGACGTACTGTGGTAATTTTTTTATTAACAAGGGTTTTTTTTAATGCAATTTTCCATTTTGTCCGCACACAAATTCAGTTTTAGGGCACTGAGACGGAACTTTTTGGTGCGCTGCCTGTGCCGTATCTGCTGCGGTTGATATCAGAGCTTGTTCCAGGCTTCTGATTGGCCAAAACAGCTTTACGGGTAGGGTTATACCGCCGCCTGCTGGTTCGGTTGCTCTTAACAGCATGTTTTGCGTTTTTCTTGCAGACAAAGATTTTTTTTTTTTAGAATAAAAGAGAAAACAAAAACATTTTAAAGAAAATGTTCATGTACGTGTGGATTAGGCCTTATTATTATTATTTAATAATAATAAATGTAATTAATTAAATAATATTATTTTTAACATTATTTCTTGATGTGTTACTGATTTCAAGTTTGAAAGAATTTTTTCTTCAATCCTGCCAACCGGGAAGAAAATGTAAAACGTGAAATGCATTGAAAAAAGCTATATTAATAATCTCATAATAAGAAATATTTAAGAAATTATTGAAGAAGATCTGGTAAAAATGGTCTCCACACCATTCTGTAGACGATGTTATGATGTTATGTCGACGCAGCACGCCTCCTCCCACCTGTCCTATCAACGAACGTATTAAAACAGCAAAGCAATAAATAAAGAAATAACTACATACATAAATATAGAAATAAATGAAGCAGAATGAAACAGTGACAGCTCCATGCTCTGTCTGATTTGTTCTGTCTGTTTCTGTCCTTCAAGTTTCAAAAAGCGATAAGAGCGAACGTCGTAAGAAACATTTCGCGACATGCACCAAACATTTAGTTTTGCTTTATACAATAATATACAGTGTGTATTAAGATTTGTGGAGAAAGGCTAGAGGAGAACAGATTAGGGTGT
>JAOVVB010000018.1:16177726-16194615 GCA_028570985.1 Heterobranchus longifilis | reverse complement strand
AGACATTTATTTAAAAAAAAAGAGAGAGAGAGAGAGAGCGAGAGAGAGAGAGAGAGAGAGAGAGAGAGATTGCACTGCATTCATAATATGGACAAACAATTTCTGGACAAACTGCTCAGCTCTGTGCTTTGATCAGATTTTTCATTACTTGATGATTCCATGTCAAATTCCAAATATACTTTATGAAATGCCACACTTTTTAAAAGCATTTTTCTTAATAAACAAGTCCATAAATGCTGTAAATTGTGTATTTTCTATATAGAATCAAAATTTGCAATTATTTGTCAAGCTGCATTAATTTCATTTACAGATGACAGAAAAGACCTCACATCTGACCTGAGCCTAACTATTAATGATTTACTAAACTACACATTTTATGAGACATTAAGCTTCAATTTATTTTGCAAAAAAAATGTGGAGTGTTACACCTAATTACAAAGAAATAGTGAATTAATCATCTATATAGTTTTTTTTACTTTTTGCCAAAATGTGTATTTTTCTGTAGGCTTTATTATTTTATTTTCATTCCTGTGCTGTTTAACATTAAGCATGTTTTATACTGTGTTTCTTTTAACTGAAAAGGAATGTACTATAATCAAACAAATTATGAAAAAATTAATTCTGTATTAATTTTAATAAAAGACATGGGTGCCAATACTTTTGCTGCAGCACAAATAATAATAAAAAAAAAAACGTGCTCCCTACACAGTCGTACCAATGGACCTGAAACACGAGTTAAATCTGTATTCAGAGCGCATTCTGACTAGCGCAGTCGTATTCGGCAGTGCCGGCAGTGGTGATTAAATTTGTGCTCTCGGTTCATCAAAAGAGCTCTCTGTGTCCGCCGAAACCCCATAACCACGTGTGAAGTCAAACACCGACTCCCTGCGGGACGAACGGGACGGATTAGCATTCGCGTCAGTCACCTGGTTGGTGGTCCACGTCTCCTTGTCTGTCCACTCTTTGTGGTTCCTGATGTACCACCACTGGATCTCCAGAGAATAAGAAGTCGAGCCCGATCCCCGAAACGAACAGGCCATCTCCACGTCCTGCCCGCTGTGCGCCGTCATGTCATGAGGGACCTCTGTGAACAGAGCTGGTGAGACAGAAGAAGAGGGAGACAGAAAGGGCTTTATTTTACGTTTATAAAATCAAAAGAAAGCGAAAGGAAGCGTGAGAGATGATAGAAGCGCTATGAGAGAAGTATTACGTGCATTATTTTAAAAGCATCATCATAAAAAAGACAATTAAAGTAAAGAACGATTCACAAATTTGATTACGGCCGTGATGTCACTTCCCTTACGACAGACATAATGCAGTATAACGCAGTAGCAGGAAAACTTTGGGGAAATTTCTGTAAGGTAACAATCTTTTTCCCCAGCCTTCCAAACGAATACAAACCGGGTCTCTTTTTCAAAGTTTATTTTTATCGACACTCCTGAGACTTTCAGGCGAATGGAGCAGCAGCGAATTCAGCACATTTCAGACCAGACTGAATTCCCTTTCATCATGTTAGACACAAATAGGTTGGCTCCGTTTTGGTGCTGTCTCCAGCCCACCGTCCTGTCATTAGTTTCCTCCCTGACTGGATTCATTCGCCGCGATGTTCTGTACTAACTCTTGATTTGTTTTTTTCTTGTATTCATACAGTTTTTAAACCACTGCCAACCTGCCACTGATGACCCAATACACTCCAGCGAGCTGCAATATGTGAAGACAAATCCATACTTCCCCCTTTTTTTCCGTGGCTCTATTATTATTATTATATATATATATTTTTTTTTCCAATTCAAAATGGAACATTTTAAAGAAACCGATCTCCAACGGCGGACATGAAAGGGGCAGTTGCTATTCAGCGTGGAAATAAGCGACACACAGGACTGCTTATCGGACCGCACACACACTCCTGGCAGCCAGCAGGCAGCCTTGTGCACTTCAAAGCAAGCAATTCAGCTCGGTATGGATCACTCACACCTCACTTTCAGACCCTCTACACGAGACGGTGCCGGTGTCTAATGCAGGTGTCTAATGCCGGTGTCTAATTCTGTGAACCGAGCGGGGGAGGTGTGTGCAATTGAGGAATGTGGAGCGCTGATACCAAAATAGCAACACACTTTGTAGGAAATAGAGTGCCTTGAAAGAGGAAACGGTTGATCCTGTTATGGCATTCTTTATGTCGGATTCTCCATTCCGATAGTTCACATTTTCCCCCGGTGCTGCTGCCATTCACGGATTTATAGTCAATTGCTCATTTTAATATGCGATCGTTTCTATGGCAACAGCTTACAGAGAGGCTTGTCTAGTGGACGGTCCATATAAATTGATTAAAACATGCGTCATCTTTCTGTAAGGAGACGTTTACGAGAAGTTTACGAAAAGAGTGTCCTGTGTCAGCGCTTTGGACCAGTCCAAGGTTTTCTGACATTATCAGGATAAAGGAGTATTTTATTATTAATGTTTCATTTAAGAGAGATAAAACAATTAATACCCTGGTGTGAGGACATATGGTGTTCAAGTCAAAGCGGGATATTTGATTAGGGAGAATAACAGAACACAGTTCTGAGAGTAAAAACTCCCTTTATTTCTCTATATAATCTCCTGCTACACTAATGCACTTATCCCAGAGTGTCACTTGTGCTTGGACACAAGGTAGAAAGTTCTCAGTATGCCGGAGCCATGATCGGACCACCTGCTTCAGGTCTGAAACGCCGGCCTCCGAGAGACTAAGAGCTGAGAGTCTCATCACAGGTACTGTCGTTAAAGTCTTCTACAAATGTCAATCACTATTATGCTGTAATTCACCAGAAATTTCATTGCAAGTCCCAGTTTTACTTGAACACTGTCAAATAATGTGTTTATTTAAAAACGCTTCAATGCAGAGTTTTGATTTGTAATTAATTGACACAGCCTCAGATTTTAGTTATTTAGTTTGTGCACTGCTATTTAGTAGTTATTTTATTGCTATGAATAGTGAATATATAAATAGAGTTATGTATTCCAATAACTCACCCCCACCACCACAAACACACCTATCGGACGATTCTGATTTCAGTGATCAGAGCTCCCCTAAAGCCCAGTATAAGAAAAACCTTATTAGAAATGTTATGTTGTATTTAATGCGCATTTTTTATTCACACATAATAAACACTTAATAATGTAATGACACACTCTAGTCAGGAGTCTAATCACAATAATGGCTTTAACTCTTAAATCAAAAATCTAATACAGTAAGAGTATTATTCCCTTTTTAGGTGCCTGCTTATGGGATGGCGGTGTAAACTCTGCACATTCATCACTTCATCAGAAGGGTCACTTCTCTTTTGGTCGTGGATATTCATTTGGTCGTGGTCGTGTCCTGTCTTCACTTAGACTGTCCTTACTCGTTTAGGACCTGTGGAGGTCTGTGCACACACACATTTTTATAGATGCTACAGATTGCAGGGAACTGAAGAGTGTGAAGTTGTGCAGTCTTTCATGTGTAAGGTGTGTGACTCTTTAGATCCTAATACAAAAGACTACTTTCCACATATGAACTGTATAAAGTCTCTGGCAGATGTGATGTTTGAGAGACTGTTTAGTAATAAGTTCAGTTCAGCTCACTGTTTTCATGACCTTGTCACATCTGTCATTTGCAAAGTCAGTTTGAGTTCAGATTTGATTTCATGTCAAATTTAACAAATAAATGTTTAATTAAAATGTTAATGTGCACATTGTTAATTTGTTTATAATTTGGTTTCAATAGATATATTGACCTGAAATAAAATACTCCTGGAGTAAAGGGTGAATACGATTTTACAAGTTAAAAAAATAAGTAAGTGTAACATAATCATTTTGTTAAATTTGTTAAATAATTGTCTACTTTTCTGTTTCATCCACATTGCCTTTCAATTTTATCTACTCAATTTGTTTTTATTGACGTAGAGTTACCACTGTATTAACTCATGCTTTTTATTACATTTACTCAATTTTATGTCATTGTACTAAATGTAAATATTCAGATCTACTTAATAGTTTTACTGACTTTAACTCAATTCATAAGGTTTATTTAAATGATTTTACAACTTATATATTTACTCAATATTTTTAAGTGTAAAAAAACAAACAAACAAAATTTTGGGCATTAATACACATTTTTTGCAAACATTTTGTGTTGTAATAGAAGCAAAGAAAAAGTTGTTGTGTAAATATCAGCTGTAAATAGAGTGTACATCCACCACAGTCGTGTCATCAGCAGACTCGACAATGTAATTGGAGCTGTGTGTCGCTACACAAGTGTTGGTTTACGAGCACAAACGGAAAGACTTATCTCTCTGGATTTATTTTTACTTTTTTAAGGTAAAATGCAGGTTAATTTGTTTCATTTTTAATTAATATTTTGTGTTAATTATTTTTATGTATTTATTTTTATGTGTTAATTATTTTTATGTATTTCTTTTTTTAGGTTTTTTTTCTTATGGAAAAATGTTTTGGAATACGAGCCCACTTCCGGAATGAATTATGCTCGTAATCCAAGGTTCCACTGTACTTATAAAATCCCTAATAGAAATCTATTAGAACCCATTAGACACTTGGAGCGTGAGCTGGTCATGGTGAATCAAGACTTCCTTCTTTGTGAAGCTGTCTTGTGATTGGCTGATTGCAGTGAACTCATTTGCATAAAGATAAGTGTTAGAATATGGGGTGCTCCTATAACGAACGGGACGAGGCGAGAGTTTAGATTAAACTGGCCTTCAGGAGTGCTGTGTTTGTGTGTTTGATTTAGTCTCATGCTAAACCCCGCCTCTCAGTGTGTGTGAATTCTTATTCTAACTATCAAAGAAAGACAAAAAGAAAGAAAAGACAACCAAAATAAAACATTCATAAGCAATAAAGGCATAATACAAGGTGTGAGTGTGTGTTGTTTTGCTGCATTTAATAAACATCACCTAAAAACCACACAATTAGGGAATGTCTATATGCAAAGGACGAAACATTACCGATGTCAAATTCAGTAAAGATAAGCGCAAGACTCACCTTAGAAAAGGTCCTTGGAAATGTAGTCCGCAGAACCGTCTGTTCTCGAACACTAAAAACTCACACCTTCGGGACAGTACTGGGGCTACCGACCTCGCAATGGGAGGCAGTCCTTTTATTATTTTATATTGCAAGCAACTACAACTTTAAGCAAATAAAACAAGGTACATTTATGGTGAATACAATAATAAATACTAAGCAAAGGGTTCAATGGAAAATAAAAGAACACAAAGTCTTGTGAACTTAAATTAACAATGTATGCTAATACTGCCCAATAACCAAAAGAACCAATTCAGGAGTACAACAGAACTCTCTTATACCCTGGTCCTGTGACTCATGTTCTAACAGCCTTATGCTACTAACCAATTAGCAGGCCTTGACCTTATAAGGTAAATACTGGCACACAAAGCTAAGCTTATACTGCTTCTAACTAGACCTAATGCACACATCAAAATACATATTTTTATCTCAGGGCTGGCTTCCTGCCAAACTGGAACACATTGTACAGCAGTAGCAAACGTGACACTGTATAGTTCACCGTTAGGTGAGAGGAACATCGCTGGTAACCGCAGCCTTGCAGATGTCAACGGCTTCCTTCTCTGCGCGTGATACAGCATGATACAGCATTGTCCGGTTAAGGGGCCTCTGCTGCAACTTCCGTCAAGGGGCCTCGGCACCTCTTCCTGAGTCTCCGTTGAGTTTTCATCTCTGAAAAATATTTAGCTTCATGTAATACATCTCCTAAAGTAAGCTGGGACATATGACAACTTATAATATTAGCCGGTTCCATAACACTCCCCTTTGAGATGGCCAATCAGCTCTCTCTAGACCTCCGGCTGCGAGAGGTTACAGCATTACCCGGGAATCGAACTCGCGATCTCCGGATGATGGGTGCCTTTTTGGACACGTTCCAATTCGAACAAAAGATAATTGATAACATTTTAATTGTTCGCTAAGCGTGATATTAAATAAAACAGTACACAGTGTCATAATCTAAAATATCTCAAATCAAATGGAGATTTGAGTGCAGCCTACATCATGGATGATAAGCACTTCTGAATAAATGGGACTTAAGTTGAGATTTGAGTGAGTTTGGAGAATCTCCGTTAGGGATGTTTTCAGGGAGAGAGTTGCAGAGATGAGGGCTCTGGACCCCGTGGTGGTCAGGTGGCCAGAGGGTGTAAAACAAGGAGCCTTGATGAAGAAATGTATATATGTTGTTTTTTTTTTGTTTTTTTTTGGTAAGAAAAAGAACCCGAGGGAGGAGATGATATTTGAATCTCTCCTTGGGGAAACTCTATATAATGGGTTTGCATTAAACTGCTAAATTGGCTTTATTCAAGCATTAAATCCTGCCCACTTCATCTAGGTCCAGACAAGATTTAAATTTAATCGGCATTGTCTAGTGGAGGAATAAAAATCTCCCCATAGGCCACAAGCCCAAGCCATGCACTCCTGAGACGAATAGCGAAAAAACATCCCACACATATGAAGAGCTTATCAACTAAGAGAGAGTGAGTGATGATCCTCTTGTTAAACTTGAGGAGGAAGCTATATTGTTGATCGGGGAACAGTTCAAGATACAATTTATAAACTGTTCATCTGTTGCTGAGCGTTCAACATCAGCAATATACTAAACACCGGCCTGATCATCTGCACCTGTTTTTCACTGGTTCATGCTTTAAGTTAGATGATTTTCCTCATGCTTAAAATGATTCAGACAAACAAAAAAACATTCATCTGATATTCAACTGGACTGAAAATAATGAGACAAAAAAAAAGTTCTTCAGGAAGCCTGGGCAACTGTCCCTCAAGACTGCATTAAACCTAAAAGTGAGTCTGGAGCTTTGAAAGTGAAATATGAGGAAATAAATCAGGGTACTTTAGCACAGTATCAGTCTCCACTTCTTTACAAGTATGTGGGGCGTTCATAAAATTATTATTGCTAAGGAAAAATAATTTAATGGAAACGAACATGCGAGGTCGGGGGAGTAGGGGGATGAGGCAGAATTTCGTACCTCAAGTTGCCTGCAAGTTTCTCTGTTTGGTGAGACGACGGCGCACTTGAATTGTTTTCAGTGGGTGCGACATTTTGATTTTGTACAGGGATGTGACCCCTCAAACCCAGGAACAAATATCTAAACACATCAGGTTATTTGCCATGTACATGGTAGGGTTTTGAAATTTTTAAGCTTCATGCTCAGGTAGGGGGCGTGGCCTACCATTGGACTACATTAGAAATCTGAGCATTATATTTTATACAAACTGCATAATATTAAGATTCACAGCATCTTTTGAGGTTAATATGTGACTCCGTGACACCGTGTGAGCGGCTACGTTATCCTCGTAGCTTTAGCGATAGACTTGAGACTAAACACCAATTGGTGAGAGACGAAAGTGACATACCAAAAGTGATATCAGTGTATAATGCATAGTGGCTAATCTAATCAGGGTGGATTAAAGATAAATGAAACCTGCATTAAAAGTAGCTAAATTCTAAATAAGATTAATTAAATTGTACATTGTGTAGACTATATTGTGTGTGTGTGTGTGTGTGTGTGTGTGTCCGTGTCCAGAGTGCACGGGGAGGTGTGTGTCGCCTGCGACATCGCATCGCTCCGGATGTTCAGGGGAGGACGCACCGACTACATCCGCTCCCCGACCAATCAGACGCTGAAATTCGTCCAGGCCTTCGATGACCCCGCCCTCTCTGTGAGTCACATGAGCCAATGAGAAACGAGACGAGACGAGAGAGCATTAACACGGAGTTAATGTTCCCTGTTTGGTGTGTGTGTGTGTTTCAGAGGGAGGCGAAGGTGGAGCTGTTGCGTGAAGCTGTGGAAGCTCACAGTCAGCTGACAGATCAGGTGACTGTGACTCCGCCCACATTTGTATATGAAATGATGTGTTTTAAAGACCTAGATACAAAGAGGATTTGGTTTAACGTTAACACCGTTTCTTGTGTGTGTGTGTGTGTGTGTGTGTGTGTGTGTGTGTGTGTGTGTGCGCGCGCGCACGCATACCAGGCACTGAAAGGCCAGGGTATTGATCGCCACCTGCTGGGTCTGAAGCTGCAGGCCATCGAGGAGGGACTGAGCGTACCGAGGGTGTTCATGGACACCGCTTATGGACTCGCCACGCACTGGAAGCTCCGCACCGGACAGGTACCACACCAGTACCATCAACCCTAATTATCCAGAGCTTTTCTTGGAATCAATGGCATCTGCTACAATTTAAAATTAGTACCAATCAAGAAAATATAATACGAGGGTGAGTCAAAAATTATCCGCACTCCGGTTATAGTAAAGCTCATCAGTTTATCAGTTCATTTGTAACTGCGGTGCGAGCAAAAATGGACGCTCCATTTGTAATTTGCACGAAAGATCATCAACGTGCAGTGATTCAGTGGTTCGTTTTTGTGGTCTGAGGGCGAACCTGGTGTGGAACAACTCACGGAAGAGCATAAAGAGAAGCGTTTGGAACAAATCTGCGAACACAATTTGTAGCAACACTCTAAGGAAGGTGAACGTTGCTTAAAGAGAATCATTACTGGTGACGAGACATGGATTCATCACTACAAGTCTAAGGGTAAACGGAACGGAAATATCCTTAATCGCCGACCGAGAAAAAGTTCAAAAGTCAACCATCAGCTAGATGACTAAGACTAAACTTCAGATTACACACAGTGGACTGTTATCCAAGGATGTCGTGATCTCACGTGACTATGCACATTTGCACACGTCCGTCCACACTGTCGACTCTCATTTTTGAGGTGTTGAAGCGTCCTCACTGTAGTCCTGCTCTCACTCCATCACTGGTTTGGTTTTCTGGAAGCAGCCCTACGAGGATGAAGATTGACTTCTGATTTAGAAGTGAAGACAGCGGTGCATTCGTGGCTTGCAGCTCAGGAAAAAAAAGAATTTTAATCAGGAAATTCGAAATCTTGTTGACGAAGTTTATTGAAGTGCATGCTAAAAAATGTTTTATTAAAATCAATTCTACAAACAGAGTGCAGACTCACCCTCATAATACTAATAATAATTTATCACCAGCATGTCGTGTCGTATATTTGTTCCTATTCAGGTTCCCGCTAACACGGACAGCGTGATGTGTTTCGGGCCTCTGGTTCCGGACGGTTATGCCGTGTGCTACAACCCTCAGCCGGATCACGTTCACTTCTCCATCACCGCCTTCAACTGCTGCGAGGAGACCAATGCTGAGAAACTGGCTGTGACCATCCAGAGCGCCCTTCATGACCTGCACGAGTTACTGCAGCCGGCCGCGTAGAAGCACACGCGTTAAATTCGAATAGCATAAAACGTGCCGCTGATTCCTGAGAAAGGAAGTTTGTAATAAAGCAATTTCATTGATGTTACGTAGCTTCATGCTCAGGTAGGGGGCGTGGCCTACTATATGACTACATTAGAAATCTGAGCATTATTTTTATACCAAACTGCATAATATTAAGATTCACAGCATCTTTTGAGGTTAACATGTGACTCGGTACCAACGTGTGAGCGGCTATGTCATCCTCGTAGCTTTAGAGATAAACTCGACACTACACACGACGATTTTTTTTTTTTGCCGTATTTGATCAAAAGACAGGAAGTACATGTCTCACTTGAACCGCATCCAATCCTTTTCGACACAAATACTATTTTCATATTACAATTTGTAAGCAAAGCATAAGTAGTACAAGCTTCATCTCTTTTTTTTTTTTCTCTTTGAAATGAAATAAAAAAATTTTTTTAAAGCTTTTTGCTCAGCTTCTTAAACAGCATGCGTTATTTAAAAAACGCGCGCGCCGCCTTCATCCACTACTTCCTGCCCAGATTGCACGTTTTAACGCCATTGTGTCAGTTGCAAAGCATTATGGGACCTGTGTGCCTAAAAAATGCATGACTGATTCCACTATTGGGCAAATCGTATGCACGAGATACCTGCCTTCATGTGAAAGTCTCAGCTTGTGTTTGGAATTCGTGCTCAAAGCAAATGTTTGTACTTGATAAGGGGTTTGTGTATGCTCAAGTTTTGGGAGAAATTAATAAATAAATAAGGAATTGTAAATTTTGATCATGTATGCATCTACTTTATTTACTGAATGTATAAAAAAAAAAAAGGTTTGTCCTTAGTTAAGGTTTCCTAAAGTCTAGACAAAGTGAAATGCTGTACAGGTACTAATGTACAGGCTCTCGCACCGTATTTGGAGCTTTCTCACTCACAAGTAATTCTGCCATTAAATGCAAAATAATCTTTTTTTTTTTTACAGTCTGGTTTTACAAAACATATAAATGATAAAAAAGTAGTCTTTAAAAACACATTAAAATACAATTCCTACTCACGCACTTAAAGATTCGGTTCAATGATTCCTCATGTGGGAGATTTTTTTTTCCTCTACCACTAGTTAATTCTAAGATTATACATGAACACTAAAAGCAAAAGAACTTTTTTTAGTAGTATTTTTTTAGTACAGGAGTCTGGGGATCTGAATGAGCAGCAGTAAAAACCGGCTGTTCTTATGTCAGAACCCGAGTCTCGTCCAAGACCATACTAATCAGCTGTACAATCCACACTCCTTATGTCCTGTTCACTCAGACTGAAGGTCGTTCAGAAGGCCGTTCGTTCTCTTGATAACACGCAGACACAATATTGTTGTTCCTCGGGCAGCTGGTTAACTTTTCATCCTATTAGCACACGTTATATTTGGGATCACTTCAATGAAATTTCTTTGATTTTGTTTATTGATTTTTTTTTCTACAATCAACAATACTGGGAATTTCAAAACTATGAAATAACACATATGGAATATGTAACAACTACAACAACATTTTAAGATTATTTTAATTTTAAGACATGAAGGTCAGCTGTTCTGAAACAGTATTGTATCGAGTGCATTTGCAAAACCCATCAAGCTCAATGATGAAAATGTCGCTCATGAAGACCTTCACAGGAAAGCAAGACCAAAACTGACCTCTTCTGCAGAGGAGAAGTTCATTTAGAGTCACCAGCCTCAGAAATCACCAATTAACAAACAGCACCTTAGATTAGAGCCATTATGAAGGATTTACAGAGCAGAAGTAGCAGATATACATCTCAATATCAACTGTTCAAATTTGATTAGTGTGTGATAAAAATCAGGAATGACCATGGAGTTAGAAAGTCATCCCGAACGTTTGAGCGGTCGTGTTACCATGAACAAATCGTCTAGACCTGAGCGACTGTAGCAACCCCAGATCATAACACTGTCTCCAGAGGCTCGTACAGTGGACACTCTGCATGACACTTCATACGCTTCCCTTCTTACCCTGACACGCCCATCACTCTGGAATAGGCTCAATCTGGACTCATCAGACCACATGACCTTTTTTCATTTGTTCAACCTTCAATCTTTATGCTCCCCAGCAAACTTAAGCCTTTTTTTATTATTAGTCTCAGTAACAAGTGGTTTACTTATGTCCACACAGGAAAGTCTCAATCCTGTGAGTTATCACATTGTATGTGTGGTAAAGCTTTTGCTTTCACTATTAAACATAGCTCTGACTAAACATGGCTCTTTTTATAATGCAACTTCACCAACCGTTTAAGTGATCTCTACTCACAGTCTTTTTTCTTTTTTTTTTTACCACATTTCTTGTGCAAAGCTGACAGTTCAGCACTTTCCTTCCAGATTATAATAATATAAAATATAATAATCTAATAATGTTAGATGTTTTTAATCTTATTCCAGTGATTTCTGCAATCTCCCTTGTTGTTTTCTTTGCCTGATACAGGAGAATAATTGGACCCTTCCCTAACAAACTAACGTCCTTTCCATGACCATGTGATATTTCTCTCAACATGCTTGTTCAAGAAATGAGAAGCTACTTCAGTAAAAGTGTCTTGAGTATCTGTTTATTTAATCCAAATGTGACTTTGGCCAGACAGTGTATTTCTAGTCATGAACCCTCTTTATTTACATTTGTGATGGTTTCTTTCAGTTCTAGACTTTGACAGTGACATGCCAACCTTCTCCAGAGTGAAATCTGGAAGGAGCTCAGAGTAAACCCGCTGCTCCTCCACATCGAGAGGAGCCAGTTGAGGTGGGTCAGACATCTGGTAAGGATTCCCACTCGTCGACCCTGGAGGTGTACCAGATGGGTGAATATTCCCCAGGGCCGACCCAGGACATGCTGAAGGAATTAAATCTCTCGGCTGGCCTGGGAGTGGTTAGGAATCCCCCAGGAAGAGCTGGAGAAAGATGTCTGGGCATCTCTGCTTCTCCTGTTACCATCGCGACCCTGAATTTGATAAAGCAATATAGAGAATGGATTAAAAAATAAATGTATGGATGAAATAATTTGTACAATATTGTGAAGAGGTTTTTCTTCGCCAAGGAAAGAATTCTCTAATTATCCACTTTGGTTATCTTCCATTGTCCCCCAGGCCTTTTGCTGATCCCACCGGTGCATCCCTTCATTTGACCTCTTCTAAAGTTTCTGCTATCTCTCTGGTAGGCCTGTTTTGTTTTTTCAGCCTAACAATGTCCTCTTTCATTAGCACTGGCACATGTTTAGACTGCATATCACCAAATTCCACACTCTAGACCCTTTATCTCCTTGATTTTGTATGAAATCTTGAGGAAACAGGCCACACCTTGCATGAACCTGCTGAGCAGTCAGTTACTTTTGAGCTTGTGAAAATGGAGGTAAATTATGAAAATAGCTATAATTTAAAAATAATTATTGCAATATTATTAACTACTGTAAACCCCATGAATTTAAGGTGAGAGTCTACACTTTGGTTACGGTACATCTTGATTCTTTCATTTCAAATCCACTGTGGAGGCAAAACATTTCAAAAATTGTATCGCTGTCCAAATACTTGTGGATATAATACAATAAAACTGGAGTTATTCCTGATAAAAGGTTTAGAAATTGAGATTAAAATAGAGCCCTTAAGTCCCTAAACACTGTCATGTGTGTTAGCACAGGGGCCCTAACAGCAGAGACTTTTTTAACACATTAGATGTAAAATAAAATGTATGGTGTGACCATTAGGGGCGGGCCAAATAAAAAGCCATTTTTCATTTAAAGTTGACCATTTTTTAATTAAAGTTGACTTTTGCCCTTCAGTGACACCACAACCTCTTAATATTATCATGTTTATGTTAAAATCTCTTAATATTAACATGTTTATAAGTCTGCCCCTTATAAGTTTTAATGAAAATGGACCAAAAGACCAATGCTGACTGGATAGTTTTTGGATAGTGGATCATTTTTAGCACAGCAGTGACACTAAGGTGGTTGTGTAGCATCATTACGAGGGTGAATTAAGTAGAGCAGTGTCGGAGATTTTAAAAACTGTGTACAATTACACACTTCATCACACACTCCTACGTTGTTAGTTCAAGGTGTAGGTGTGCAGGTTTTTTCCACGGACGGGACGGCATTTGTTATTTGTGCTCAAGCTGTGTAGCTGTTTTGCCTTTCGAATGCTGTGCATGCTGTGTATCGAAGGCTTTTCATTAAAAATAGTACAACGAAGCTGTAAGTGTGTGTATGTATATGTATTATAAAACCTTAACCTTCATTTCCTGCCCGATACAGACTGTGGAGTTGGCAGGCGGAAGTAAAGTGTAACTGTTAACTTGTTTTGGCACAAACGGTGAGTGTTAGTGGCCGTCTTTAATTGTTATGTTGTTTTCCATAAAATGTCTATGAGGATTCTGCGACATCATGTGCATTTCCCGGCAGCCTCTACAGCTGAGCAGTAAACCACATTCCGAAACAAGAATGTGTAACCACTTAACAATGCATACTGTCATAATGTGAAGGCAGACAGTCAAAGAGGTCTTTCTGCTTGGTCTGACTAATATTATTTAAACACAATACTGATTGGAATCTGAGGCTATAGTGGGCACAGGTTCACACAAATTCAACAGAAAATGTTGCCTGGTCATTTTTTGTTCTGGCTAGTTTTGGTAAGCCTGCGCCCAGTTTAACTCCGGATTACTGACAGGCACAGACAGACCTGATGCACACTTTGATGCTAGGAGTTGTTCATAAACAAAAAAAAAAAACATCTTTCAGGACCTACTATGGCAGCTCTGATGCAATACGAATTGACAAAAAAATCCAAAATATCTTATTGGATTAATATTTTCTTTCTACAACTAGCAGTTTGTATGTCCTCCAATTGCTTGACTGGGTTTTCTCTGGGTATTCAAGTTTTCTTAGGGTTACCAGACGTCCGGCAAAAGTAGGACCTATTTTATGTTGTGTCGTCCATCCTGCAGACATTGACCTGATGTGTGAAAATATCCACCTTTCATCAGTCACTGACTTGGACTTGGCCATATTATTGGCTGCAATTGCGCACTGTCATCTCTATGCTTTAATCATAAAGATACGATAATTAATATAACTGTTTTTAATATATAAACATGGCAACGTGCAAGTCGACATTTTTGTATTATGTTTATTTGTTAAACAAATATGTCGATGTCCGGCAACAAGAGTAACAGCAAGGAAAAAATGCTAATTTTCTGATCACACGAAGACTAGGTGCTTTGGTGACGGATGCACCAAGAAGGAAGCAAAGTGTTTGGTTCGTGATTTGTACATATCAGTTGTACCACCGATGAAACATGGTAAGAACATCTGCTTCGTCTACGAAAGTCATGACATTTTTTCAATCCATGAAGCCTCACACTGCTGAAGCAATGTTAGCGATTAATACAGTCACACATAATCGATCATATAAGTTGATGGACGTCACTCCTGGTCTAATGCGTAAGCTTTTCACTGACCCCGAAACTGTTAAAAACAGTACATGTGCCAGAACAAAAACAGAAGCAATTATAAACAATGTCACTTGTCCTCACATTGTTGCAGACCTAGTAAAGTCATTAACTACTTTGAAATTGCAAAAGATTCTGATACTGTTGGTGCAAAAAAAAATAATTCCCAATAATCACTCAGTATTTTGATTGGACTAGATTGCAGACTAAATGAAACAGCTGAAATGAGATCGAAGTACCTGATGAAAACCCCCTGTTGTCCAAATGCATTGAGATTGCAGAAGAACTTTGGAGAACTTTTCAATGTGAACCTTGGAAGCATCAATAGGAAAGAAAGCAATTGTGTTTTCAAAGTTGAAAAAGTTGCTTATGAAGTCATTGCTGGCATCAGATGTCCAGCCCATGTTCTTCACAATTGTATTCAACAAAGTACAGGAGGAGGAAAGATTTCTGTCAATTGATTGACGTTAATCAGCAGTTGTTGTACGACAGAAACACCAGCTGGCTCAGATTATTTTCTGCAATCGAGAGGGCGCCGCAATTATTCCAAGAATTGAAGGCATACTTTCAGAGCATCCACTAGTACTGATCAATATTTTTTTTGAGAACAATTCCTCAGAGGTTTATTTGTGTTTTTGCATATGTTAATACCCGTGCTTCAAGTAAAAATTGCAGCTATTGGAAGGAAAGCATCCTGAAGTCAACAAAGCAAATTCTGCCAAACAGAAAAAGTGAAAATTTTCTTCCACTGAAAGTAAAGCAACTTATGAAGAAACTGTGTGTAAAAACGGCCAAGATGAAAAATGCAACACATTCGTGACAGAGATTAAGTCTGTGTACTAAGGGTGCATTGATTATTTGGAAAAATGGATGACACCCTTCAATGAATTTCAGTGCTTTCACTGGATGATTTGAAACATTTGATGACCTGTTGTCTTGCGTAGAGTATCTGAATGAAAAGGGTATTGTTTTGTACGATGTTCAGTTGTTTGACCAGTACTGCAACTTGAAATAATTTACAGGACGGCAAGATGACGAGGTTTTTTGACAGCCTCCTTCATGAACAGTGGTTTTAGTACTTTCAAACCTGAGCAACCTTTGTTTCTTAATCCTCCTTTTTAACCTCCCCTGTTCTCCCTTGGAGCTACAGTACACAGGTACCTGGGTCCCTAGGTTTTCTCCTACAGTCCAAAGACATGCAGATTAGGTTAATTGGCATTCTCAATAAAACTGTAGTGTGTGTGCGTGTGCGCCCCTTTGTGCCCTAAGCCTCCTGGAATAGGCTACAGGCCACCGTGACCCCATATACAGGATACAGTAAGTGGTATAAAAGATGAATGAATGGATGATAATTGCAGATAGAATAAAAGAACAAACTCTTAAGATTTGGTAAATTATTCAATGTCTTTAATAAATGATTAATAAACGATTAATAAATTATTCAATGTCTTCATACATATTTTTGTTGATTAAATAACCCTACTCACTGCATTAACATTAGCAAACCACAAAGCTCAACATTATTGTGTAATTTAGTTCCAAACATGAAATCTGAGTGGATGAGCTGCATTCCGCGAGTGATGATATAGAGCGTAACAGCACTGGGATGTTTAACTATGCATCATATCCATATCACAGTTTTTCTAACCAATCATTACTTATACTAACTGTCTGTACAGTCCACAGTACTGGAAAGAGGGGAGAGGAGCTGCCCGCCAGCACATTCACATCTGATAATATTATCTCATCTTAAACAACAATTGTCTCCTTAGCAACTGCTTCTAAGTCATTCTGAATTGCCCCTGAACCATCTGTGTTGTTCTGTTAATTGCTAATGCAAGCTACAAAGCTAAACTAGTTACTAACACAAGGCTGAATCCCAAATCCCTCTCTATTAAGGGTGTCTGGAACAAGGCTATTTGGGATTCAAACCTGAGTTTATGTTCTAACATGAAAAAAATGGAAAAGTCAATCTCAGATGTTTCTTATGAATTTCCATCACCTCCTTGGACTATTCTCCTAAATATACTCAGCAAAAAAAGAAACGTCCTCTGACTTTCAACTGTTTTTACTTTCAGTAAACTTAATGTGTAAATAT
>JAOVVB010000018.1:16160536-16177626 GCA_028570985.1 Heterobranchus longifilis | reverse complement strand
TTTGCAACATTTAAACAGTTTAGTATCAGTTGACTTCAAAGCGCTGTGTGTTAGAGCTGCAGAACTGAAGAAGTCAGGTGTGTATTAGGGTTAGTTGTGTGAATAAGTGTGTAATACCGGGAAAGTCCAGAGGGTGGAAGTTGTTCTCAGTGATGCAGGGCAGTTGGAGCTGAGAGAGGGGCAGAAACACCCTCTCTCTCTCTCTCTCTCTCTCTCTCTCTTCATCTCCACACGCGCGTCTAATCACAGCAGCGCGGTGTGTCCGTGTGTACATGTAGGAGCTCAGGAGTGTCCGTGTCACCATCATCATCATCATCATCCTCCTCACCATCAGCACCACGGGACGGTGCGGACGCGGCAGGAGGAGATCGGACCTCGGTGGAGAGAGAGAGAGAGAGAGAGAGAGATGCTCCGCGCGCTCAGTCCGACTCTCTGCGCAGCAGCACCGAGCTGGCACCGAGCCAGTCCGACCTCCAGCCGCTGAGTCGGTGTGTGCACGGAGGGACCAGGAAACATCCATCCTGCTTAGGAGTGTGTGTGTGTGTGTGTGTGTGTGTGTGTGTGTGTCTCCTGGGATCGAGAGAGGAGTCGGACCTCAGAGGAACCCGTGTGGAGAGAGTTTAGTCTCCTCATCACACACACCATGCTGGACTAGTGCTGGATCAGAAGACACTCTTCACCATGAGCACCAACGGTAGGAAGGGTTTAATATAATAATAATAATAATAATAATAATAATAATAATAATAATAATGAGAAGTCTTTTCTCTAACAACCTCATGTTCACAATCTCAGATGTTTAATTAGTGTTTAATTCAAATAAAATCAGTGATTTAATTGACAATTTAATTAGGGTGTGATTAATACGATTCCATTTTGCAATCTGATATTTCTATTTTTCTTAAGGCTTAGTGGTTATCACTGTCGCCACGCACCTCCAGGGTCTGGGTTCGATTCCAGCCTCGGGGTCTGTGTGTGTGTGGAGTTTGCATGTTTTCTCCCCGTGCTTGGTGGGTTTCCTCTAGGTACTCCGGTTTCCTCCCACACTCCAAATGCAGATTAGTCTAATTGGCATTTCCAATGTGTGTCCCAGTGTGTGAATGAGTGTGAGTGTGTGTGTGTGTGTGTGTGTGTGTGTGTGTGTGTGTGTGTGTGTGTGTGTGTGTGTGTGTATGTCCCCTGCGATGGATTGGCACCCTGTCCATTGTGTCCCCCGCCTCGTGCCCTAAGTCTCCTGGGATTGGCTCCAGGCCCCCCGTGACCCCGAATACAGGATGAAGCGGTATAGACGATGAGTGAGTGAGTGAATGAGTGAGAGTAGTAGTAGTTTCTTCTCTAAGAACCTCATTTTCACAATTACAAATGTAAATTTTGGGAAGGGTTTAATTAACATGCTCAGTGATTAAATTGGCTATTTAATTAGGGTTTGATTCATTCGATTCTGATTTGCAAATCGACAATCCGATATTTGACGATACTCCTGAACCTACAGTCTGATACCAATCAAAGCGTCTGATTCCATTTGAATAACTTTGCCCTGATTCTGGGTTAATTAATGCAAGATGATGTGAGCCCATTCAATTATTTGCATGTATGATTTTTTTTTTCCTTTTTATGATTGTCATTTTAATTCTTCCCAAATCATCATAATTTTTTTAAAGATGTGTTACAGATAGTTGACCTCAAAGAATTACAATCAAAGGCTGAATGTTTTAACAGTTTTAACTCGAAATAAATGTTCTAATAATTATTTGTATGATTTGAAAAATACTAATATATATTTATTTATATATATATATATATAAACATAAATGTGTTCAAATAAAAACTCAGTGTTCATTATAATATAGGACTCATTATAATATCTCAGGAACAAACATGGCTGATGCTGAGCTGAAAACTAAACAGTAGCAGATTCTGTAAAGTAGAAATGTAAAGTGACACTGAACACTTTTTAATCAGAGCCGGGTTCGTATAGGACAGCAGGGGATTTTTACACACTTTGCACAAATTTACATAAATTATCCTCCAGCAGTGCTCCCCGGGTTCATGCAGTGGCGAAAGTCATGCACGTTTAGAAACAACATCATATTTATTTTGTACCTTTACACTCCCATAAAAAGTGTTATTTTGTTCTGCTTAGATTTCTCTCATCAGTGAGGCATTTCTCGTGTAGATAGAACTGGATGAAAATTTTGTTTGGTTGGTTGGTTTTTTTTGCAAGAAAATTCCAACAGATGAGCACTTTCAAACCAATTAAAATTGCTGAGATTTTAAAAGTTGTTTGGGTAGGAGTTCAGTCCTGACCTCACTCAAAGCCATTTCCACATGTTTGGGCCATTGAAGGAGTTCCTGAGAGGCCAGCGTATTAGACTTGAAGCAGGGGATTATATAGAGAAATAGACTTTATAGATTTACATTTACATTCAGGTATTTGCCAGACACTCCAGTCACTGGGTTAGTATGTACCATCAGTCAAACACTGACTCTCGAACTATGTTCTTCCGTTATGCTGCACATAATCAAAAGTCCTGCTTTGACTTGAACACTATGTCTGTTGCAGTATTGCATTGCATGGAGAGTGCATTGATATCCGCATTCTCTGAAATTCTCACTTTAGCCAGTATGGTGCCAACCACTACGCCATGATCGATGTCTCTGATATCACTTTCGCTCCCCGTCCTCACAACTGATGCAAACATTAACCTGAAACCTGCATCTGATGATTTCACGCATTATGCTGCTTCCACAGCTGACTGGCTGGTGGCGTAATGCATGGGATCGTAAAATCATTCAGATACAGGTTTCAGATCAAACATCTGACCCGTGCTTGTTGTTCCAGACAGAATGCTTACTGTGATAGTCTCTAATCTGACCAGAATGTTTGAACACCATTAAAAGAAACTGCTCTTAGAAGATTGTGCCTTCCAGCGGTGCCTGCAGAACATCTGTTTTTCGGGGCACAAAGGAATTCTGTGGATCTTGAACAGGAAAGGAACGAGACGGAGAATACGACCTGTGGCTACCTAAGGCTTCAAAAGTTACTGCTCCTAAAAAGAAAAACTCCTGACACCTTTTCTAACGAACAAGCAGAACAAGTTCCCTTTATGATTAATAAAGTACTCTTATCTATCTATCTATCTATCTCGGTATCTAGTGCTGCTCGGACTTGGTGTGGTCACGCGTCACTAGGCCAGTATGGTACTGATATAGATATATAAATGATCCAATCATCCAGAACTAAAAAAAATGAGCAGTTTAATGTTAAACAAATTTGGGAGAAATGTTATAATATTACAAGCTGTGAAGTAATTTCCTACTGGTCCAGTAGTTAATCGCCTAATTAAGGGTTAGTAAGATTGAGCTCGTACTCTACACTAATGATGAACACGCTCAGCCAAAACTGCTGCCTGGAAGATCCAAATCCCGCTCACATCTGGTGCACATGAATAGAAGAAAAAGGAAAAAAAAACTTCTGGAATCTTTATTTCTACTTCAAAAGAACGTTTAGTGACTTGGCTTTTTCGAATAAAGTGTTTTAAACATATTGGAATCTTATCTCGTGCAAAAAAACAGGAAAAGATATCAGACAAGAGAGGGTCAGCTGCAGGAGAGACGGCTTTAACGTTCAGAGCGTTCAGAAAAATCCCACCAGCCTTAATACACCTTAACGCAGTTTAAATTCACGGTGTTGCACAATACAGGTGCTGTGGCAGCGCCATGGGGTGAAATGAGAACATGCTACTGCGTTTTTGTCAACCAGCTCACGTGTGTGTCGGAACCGACATCTGCTTGCAATCTGTCACTCATATGAAACATATGAAATCCTTGACTGTCAGGAAGTGTTCGTAAACAGCTGTAACATCAGGGACGCTTCTGAAGAGAGCCTGAGTTAGTGATGATATGTGGTATCTATGAGGGGTGTTCAAGTCAAAGCAGGACTTTTGATTGTACAGAATAACAGATCACAGTTCTGAGAGTAAAAACTCCCTTTATTTCTCTATATAATCTCCTGCTACACTAATGCACTTATCCCAGTGTTTCATTAGTGCTTGGACACCATCAAGGCAGAAAGATTTCTCAGAACACCAGAGCCATGATCGGACTGCTTGCTTCACATTTGAAACGCTGGCCTCCCAGGAACTCCTTTAATGGCCCAAAAATGTGGAAATGGCTTGGAGCGATTGGAGGATTGTACGGGGGATGTGGCAATAACTCCCAGCCGAGTTCTTGTAATGTGCAAGTGGTGCTGGTGAATGATTGTGTGTACAGTTCACACAGACTGATGTGTCCCTATGTTCAGCAATTTGGCGACAAGTTATCTGTCTTGTCAACTTTCATGGATCAGGCTTTCCACTCACTGAATGTTCACAGGAACGACGGGCTCCGATCCACCTCAGCCGGGATCGTCATTCACGGCCTGTTAATGTTGCCATTAAGAGTCTCATCACCGTAATGTGTTTCAAGTCTTCCTTCACAAGGACGTTCATCACAAGTCCCGGTTTGACTTGAACGCCCCTTGTACATATAAAGAAACATAAAAAATTTAGTGTAACTGTAAAAAGTACCAGGTTTTGCTCAAAAAGTCCCCAAACACACCACTGTTTCTAAATACGAATAAAAAAAACGTCCAGCTATGTAGCTTTAACAATTAAACAGCTACTATCTTTTTAAAAGTTGTTAGCTATGATAGCTAACAAGCTTAACATCTGCACATAAACAGATGGTTATAATGGCTAGGTTTGTGTTAGCATGGTCTTAGTTAGCTAATCTATTTCAAAACATTAATAATCCACTCCCAAATTTTAGCTAAGCGACCCGCTAGCTAGCTGGTAAACATATGTTTAGATTCACGTAGCTGGATTCTGAGAAGGGAAAATGAAGACAAGATCGAAACAGAGAATTCTGCTCAGGATGCTGAGATGGCTAAGATAAATGTGATTTAGCACTATCGGTTATAACTCTTCCCCTCCGTTCTTTTGTGTGAAATCCACTGAACTCGCTTGTGTGAGATTAAAATTTCTATTAACCACAGATAAAGCCACACCGATATGTGGAAAGACAATGTCTGAAATCTGCATGAGTATGTGACTAAAATTCCTGATCATATTCAGACAGGCTAATCCCGGATTTGCTAGCATGTAGTGTCAAAATGAAGCCCGTTCAGAACGAAGATATCAATCTAGCTGATCCGACCCGTACGGTTATTATCTCTGCCCCAATCCTCTTAACTGCTCCACACAAAACGCTTTTAATTTCCCTCTGAATCCCATTCGAAGAGTGACGGCTGCCTCTTGGCCCTCGGGGTGTTCCGGAGACTTCCGTCTGCTCCCTGAGATCGTTTTGAATATTCAGACATCCACTTCAGAGCTGCTCGCTAATGCTAAATCCCTGCACGCCTCCCGGGAACAAGATTGTCATCATCATCATCATCATCAGGAGTTCACGGAGCCATTGTGTAAATTCGGTGCGTGTCGCTGCTGATGAGATGCAGCATATATGCAGTCTTATTTTCCCTGCAAATGTTTTCTGAACTTTCAGCTATAAACGTCCATCACTGGAGGCCCCGCCCCCCGCTTTAGACTAATGCACTGATTCAAATAGCAATGATCTAAATTGATTGAGGCAACAATCAGAAATGGATTATCAACTATATCAAATCATTATTTTAAAGGTCCCATACAGATCTCAGAGCTCTCCCAAAGTGTGTGAAGGGGAAGTCTACCTGGCTCAAAAACGAAATGCAGAAAATGTGTCTTTTTTTTTCCATGTTTTTTTGTTTATACACACACACTAGAGACCCAGCTGAATCGTAATGTAATCAGTGGTATCTCCAATTGTTGCCTTGTTAATCAAAATGATTAAGTCACCAGCGACCACCTGATACGAGAATTTCACGATACCTCAGTGCTGATTCAATTTGTTTTGCGATTCTTGAAGTATCACAATTTTTATTTAATTTTTTTCACCCTAATTTAGTCGTATCCAATACCCACGCCATTGGAACGTTCCCCCATCACAACTACTACTACCAGTCAGTCAGGGCTGAAGACTCTCACGTGGTTCGGAGGAAACACTCACGCTATATTGGGAGCGGCGTAACACACTCGGAGGACAGTGCTATCCACTCCTTCCGCTTGCGTGAGCTCACGTTATGTTATCATAAAATATTGAATCCCAGCCTTAGTTGTATATAGGTGCTGATGCAGAGGTGGCATACATATTACTGTACATAGAATCAAAATGGAAATCTGCGTTTTCTAGTATTAAATTCTTTTTGGGACTATTTTCTCCGTCAAAAGATGCCCTGACACAGCTTTCCTACCTCCAAATCAATCAGTGCATGTTTGTCTCTGCTACGATCAATCAAGAATACAGTACAGTAGAGATGGTAAGGTAAAAAGAGAGATGGTAGCTTTTAAACACATCACAAATAACTCTAATGACAACGATGTTAAGATTGAGAAACACGGCTTGTTCTCCTGCACCGGTTAGCGCACACACGATCAACATGTTTGAGCAGATCAGCAGTGAAACAGATTCTTCAGACCCCGAGAGGTCGCTTCACTTTTTTTCTACTTTGTTTGCTTGTTTTATTAAATTGTGCGTATAGTTTAGTTAAAACGAGTGATCAAATTAGAAAAGCGTGCATTTGTGCAATACTTAGACCATGCACAACAAACTTATACTGAAAATGAGGGAATGCAATAAGTAAATCATACTCTGGAAAATGAGGGAAAGGTGCAGTACCTGAGTCACTGATACAGTTCCTTTGTATACACTGCATGAATTATCTCGAAACATGGGGACAAATTAATTCTTTCTATGACAACAACAAAAAACCCTGGGAACAAATTATATCTCATTCTCATGCAATAGCATTTCATACACTCGTGGCCTTGATCATTTTTTTCCTCTCTATGTCCACTCCAAGGCTCTATATGAATTAGACTAATTGAAGTGCTCTATTTAAAAATTCCCTGAGTAGTCAGATGCAAGTTGAAATAAAGGCTTCATTCAACTAAATACTAAGAAACAAACCCAATAGGAAAAGAATCTGATATTAGAAAAAACATCAGCAATGAAATGAAGACTCAAGGCTGGAAAAAGTTATCGGAAATAAAAAAGTGCTTCTGATAACCAGAACAACGCTGCAATGCACAGCATCTACTCTTGACAAAAGACAGGCCTATGTACGTTAACAAACGTGAGTGAGGTCGCCCTCTTATGGTCTGGGGGGAATAACGCGTCACGCCTGAGACCGGAGTAGATTTACACGTCCTCTGTGAAAAAAGCTGTCACCACTTCAGCCGCGCGGTCTAAAGCCTTCATATTCAAAAGCGCCCGTAAAAACTGATTACAGGGGAGGTAGTCCTGCTGATCGTACGTGACAGAATACAAAAGCTTCGTGGCAGCTGGCCATTTTCGAAAGGCCACATGTCACACCGAGTTTAAACAAGCCTCAGTCTGCAGGGCCGCTGGGAGAACTGCAGGGACATCCATTATAAATAAAGGAGCCGGCTAGCTTTAAAAACTACCTTACAGTGTCTAAAATATTCTGCCTTCACCTCAGTCACTTTTTCCGCCATAGCTTCTGTTAAAAGAAACCAAATTTGGGTTGATTTATTTGTGCACATGGAACACGCATGATGTTCTTACGAGCGGAAAAGGGCGAACTCCAGATTCAAGATGGTGCTCGTGCAGATCATTCCCATACTTCAGTCTCATTATTAGTCGTCGATCGCTGTACAGCTTTGTCCATTGTTAAGTCACGGCTGGCGGAGCAATACTCTGAAGCCATTCATCGCTCTATTCAGCATCTCGACAAGCCTGACGTTAATAGCTTTAAAAAAAAAATAATCAGGACACTGGCTGTAAGGAGGAGAATAATACACAGCCACGGTACAGTCTATGCCCGATCGAGGGGCGGCGCTGAAGGAAATTGATCGGATGGCATTATGTTTTTCATTTGTAAAAGTACAAAACAGACGGCACATCGATTTGACATCACGTTAACCAGAGAGGAGGACGCAGCGAGGACAGAGCTCTGGATGACTCTCAGGTTGTGGAGGTTTCTCCCAGTTTACTTCCTGTTTTAGTTCTTTAATCGTTGCTCCACCCTGACCACGCCTCCTGATCCAAGTGCATCCGAAGAAACTTTACAACCTTTACAAAAAAAGTTTAACAAAAAAAATTTACTCTCAAACAAGTTGCATCAAAACAAAATGGCCGCTCTGAGCATCGGCAGTAAACGCAGGAAGCATGTACAACATACAGACGTGTGCTTGTTTGATCTTCAACACCGTCTATACAGTTATAACTCAGCTACCGACGTTGTTGCTACAGTAACAGAAGATCATCATGGAGACGTCCTCCCATTTTGTAGCTTAAACGCACAACATTACAAAATAACATTACGTAATTCCGAGCTTCCGAGATGAGCCGAATGCAGCATTTACGCCAAGTGTGAAGCGTTCCCTTTTTCCAAGTAGAAAATTCCATTTGAAGATATTCTTTAAAATTGGAACTTCCACTAGGAAAGTATTTTAAGTAGTTAAATTTAAGTAGTAAATTAAAGCTTGGTGAAGCAAACAGCTGGCTAGCTTGTTGCAAACAAAAGACGATCATGAATCACTTGAATGCACACAGGTTAAAAAAAAAAAGACATAAATCCGAACTCTCAGAAATGGTTCAGTTTGAATGAAAAGTTTTATTTTGTGTTCGCTGTGTTCACAGCTGGCTAGCTTGTTGCTAACAAAAGATGATCATGGAGGCTCTACACATCACTTTGTAGCTTGAATGCACACAGGTCAGAAAAAGAAAATGACATAATTCCAAGCTCTGACTTCACACTTAGGAGGTACTGTACGTCGAATGCAGCGTTTCCAGTACACAAAATGTGAACCAGAAACGCTCCCATTTCCAAGTGGGAAATTCTGCTTAAAACGTCTTTCAATCCTGGAATTAATACTCGGAAATGGTTCAGTTTGAATTAAAAGTTTCATTTTGTGTTTCGCTATTTGGAAAAACACACAGCTGGCTAGCTTGTTGCTAACAAAAGACAATCATGGAGGCGTCCCACTTTGTAGCTTGAATGCACAAGGTTTTTTTTTAAAAATGATGTAATTCAGACTTTACACTTCATCAGCATTACCTCGACTGGGTCATTCTACAGATTCTGTGCCACTTTAAAATGTGACTGCTAAGACATTTTAGAACACTGATCAAATTATATTTCAACTGCAGTATCTTAAAGTTCTGCATAATTTGTACAATAGAACATCATTTTTTTATTAGAAGCTAATTTCGAAATCGTGAAAATCGTGCCCTGAGTCTCCTGAGTTAGGCTCCAGGACCGCGTGTTCCCAAATACAGGATTATATCACAACCAAAAATACAAGTTTTTAAATACAAATGGTACCGGTTCTACAGAATCACAAATACCATAGCCTGCATCCCACATTATAAATCAAAAGGTAATTCACATCACCATGGCGACAAAGCCAATTTACTTCAGTTGGAAAAAAAATGTGAATGTGGCCTGTGGGAACTGTTTAGCTTTGCACAAGTTAATCAAGGTCAAATTTAACCAATTTGCAACTATTGGAAATGCGAGCCACATGCAACAAGATGGTGGGCTAGCATTCGATATGTAAGGAATACGACACTTAAGGACATGCTGTTATAGCAAAATAATAAACACTTGGCTTTTGATATGAAATTGAGTAGTCAGGTGTTTGATTCTCCGCTTTAGATCACGTCTGCGGGTTCTGGCGGAACGCTAATAGCTATATAGAACCTGCACTTATGTCCATCCGCCTCTAGCTCCCCGAAGTGTTACATCAGCTGTAATTTCTTGTGACACACACCACATTATATCCTTTTATTTCTATAATTGGTAGCTCAAAGGACACAGCACCTGACCGGTAAAGGATTCCCTCTGCTCCGGCATGCCTCATTAACTTCATAAAAAGGTTCCTCATTAGCTCATCAGGTCAATCAGTTGTGCTAAAAGGGGACGGAACAGAAACCGATCGTTTAAAGATCTTAAAAGTAGGCAAAAGAGACACGAGCGTGGACTTACACAACTTGTATGATTAATAGGACAAAGCGGGCCGTAGTCCTATCAAAGCCTGCGCACTCAGAGCGGCTTCTCTTCGACAATGAGCGCCAGAGAGCCCGGCGACTGTAATTATTGTAGCGTTATCGTAATTGGAGGCCTCAAAGGACTTTGTAAGTGATACGAGAAAGGCTACGGAGACATCATTATTTCGCCGAGATATGATCGGACAAGCTGCTTTTCCAGTGAACGCACAATCAGTCGATCAAGTGAGCGAGCCGCGGGATCACAATGGCCGGGTTTAAGCCAGAAAGTGAAAGAGAGAGTGAGACAGAGGGATCTCATGTCGTCTCTTTTATTTCTGATTTGCTGATTTATCAGGATCAAAATGAGACGTGGCATTTGATAAGGAGACTCAAGAATCACACAACGTGTGTGAGTGAGTGAGTGAGTGTGTGAGCAAGTGAGTGCTTCGGTGGTGAGACGTTGTCTCAGCTCTAAACCGAAGGCGAGCGATAGGTACGAGTGTGTGAACAAGTCCTAAGCAAAGGATCATCCTGGGCTGGGCAAACAGAGCATATGTCTGAGAGGTGCCCTACGGTTTGAACTCAATCAAGCCTTCAAGAAAGGCCAGGAGCAAGAGTGTGTGTGTGTGAGAGAGAAGGAGAGTGAGAAAGGAGAGAGAGAAAATGGACCACTTGACAACTCAAACAAAAAGAGAAGGGAAGTGGAGCGATTTCGAGGTCTGTCAACACTCCTGTCTTCTCTCTCGTCGACAAGCTCTCTCGCTCGAGCCTCGACTCAACCCGACAGTCCACATTTATTATTGAAATAGTAAGATCCGGGATCAGGAGCTTTACCTGTCCACATATTTGAGTAAATGTGTTCATTAGGATGTTAAGGGTAAAACAAGACAGCGCTGGAGAGGAAATTCACTGAATCCCTGTGTTCACACTAGCAAGAGACAAAGCGACAGGCGGAGGTACATTTTTCTGTTGTGATTTCAGCAACAGCGTGAAGAGCGAGTGAGATTTTCGCACTTACTGCCAAATCTAAACCACTGGCTCGCACGATTCCTTAGACCAATTGTGCACTCTTTTTAGTTCCACACCAACTATTAGCAAATAGTTCCTGTTTACTGCCGAACAAAAATGGTTAAATGTTGTCCAACCATGGTAGTGTCCTGACATCACACTCAGAAATTGCCTGCAATAATTCTATAACACACTCCTAAAATGTCTCTAATTTGCTGAGATCAACATCCTGTTAGTGACTGCCCCTTCATCTGAGTGGAAATTGGTTCGGAAGGTCAGGAACATTCCAGGAACCACAAAGACATAAAACTGGAAACTGCTGGAACACCAGTGTCACTGTCTACAGTCAAACAAGTTTTACTTCACCATGGACTGAAAGGTTGCCATCCGAGAAAGAAGCTCCTGCTCCATAATCCACAGCATTGAAGCTGACCACATGGACAATGAAAAAGCCATTTGGAGGGCGCGTTAGACTAGAGGTATGTTTGGAGGAGTAAAGATGAGGCATTTAACTTGAATAACACTGCATGGTGGTGGTAGCATTGTGGGGCTGTGGAACTGGTGCAATGCACAATGTGGATGAAAACATGAAGAAGGAGGTGATCTACTTCTCAAGCAGAACTTCAAATAGAGGGTTGGAACTTGGACATAATTGGGTGGTCGGACAGGATAATGATTAAAAGAAACATAACAGCTAGTTGTGAATTGGATAGAGCAGGGAGCTTAATCAAAAAATTGTGAACTTGCTTAAAAGCCAGCTGTGTGCCAAACCCAACAAATTTATTTGAACTGTTTATTTGACTAATTTTGCCAAGAAGAGTGGTGACATACAGGACCAGAATTCTGCCAGAAACTTGTCGATGGCTGTCAAAAGCATCTGCTAAAAATGAAACTTGTTTACGGACATTCATTCATTTGGATGTTCCTCATCCAAACCTCGGCAATCCAAATGCATGACTGAGGTCAAAACACACAGCATCATCATCATCATCATCATCACATTCCTTGACCTATAGGTTTTAGCAACTGGGGAAGTATTCCAATCTATTAAACCCCCATCCCAATACTCAAAAAAGTTAAGCGCAGTAAAAACTTGGCAGAAACGCAGTAGAAACCAGATAGGAAGTAGTATTTTCTCCCATTTTTTTGGAAAGATGTTCAAAAAGATGTGCAAGATACAGGAAAAACCTAATAAGGATGAAGTAACATAGGGACTTCATTGATGTTCTACAAGCATGGGGCAGAGGGGAAAGACGGGATGCCATTCCGATTGAGTTGTCATTGGGATGTCACTGTGTTTTTTGCTACGTCAATGGAGCTCTCACAGCACCCTGTTTGCGCTGTGACCATGGTAGGTCCATGCCATGTTGTAGAAGGAATTTTGCATATTTGTCACACTTAAACGATCTGATCGTATGTGGTAATAATGCGGTTTGATCTCATTGGACCTGGTGAGCGCATGATCACGTGCATAAAAGGAAATTAGCGACAGAATAATAGACTAACCTGGCAAGGACCTGGCTAGGAAGTAGTATGAATCTTTTCATTAAAGACGTAGTGAGAACTTCACTGTCTTCATTGGAGTGTGACAGGGCCGCGAAGCTCTTGTACAACCATTATTATGAAATATTTACAGTCACAGGTCTCAGCGAAAATATTACACAAGGAAAAACTAGTGTACGTAACGGTACGAGTGTTGCCTGAGCACCAGTACATTCTGGTGAATAAATGAGGTAATTAGTATGTAAAAGGCTAAAACCTAATCCTGAAACATTTACAATCAAAAGCTCACAGGGATAACAGGAAGCCGTCTCCGACTCGACAGATGCGTCCGCATCCTGATTAACTCTGTTGGCGGAATAAATTTAACAGGCTTTATCTGTGATTATTATTTTTGGCCTCTCGGTCTCGGTAAGCGTCGATGTCTGTCGAGAGCTGAGTGCTGTCGAGCGTGACAGGAAGGGCAGCGCTCGAAATTTCGCAAACATCTCCAACCTCCCCTCTCCTGCTGCCATGAATACTTAATATAACACACGAGCCGAGTGTCACTGTTGCCCCTGGAAACAGGAGGTGGGCCGCGGTACAGGATCCCATTTTGAGAGCTGCAGATGGGTACACGGGGAGAGAGAGAGGAAAGGGAGTGAGCACAAAAACACAGGTATGAGCTTCCAGATGATGTGCGAGACCTTGAAGGAAGTAGACACTCGAACAGCGGCGGCTCGTGACCGCAGAGGCAGGACGACATTAATAACGACAAAATGAAGGCGACAGGTTGTCACACCTGACTTACGCTACAAGCGACTATCTGGTGAAATTTTTAGAGGTGACAGCATCCAGTCATGTACTTGAGCTGGACAAGGATGTTGTGGTACAGAAAGCGTGCTTGGCAGGTACACTGCACTGTATGGCCAAAAGTTTGTGCACCCCTAATAATGACACCCTTAGGGATTGATTTATTCTCCGTTTTGCTGTTATAATGCAACTTGTTGTTTTTTTCTGGGAGCTCGATAATATTAAATACACATATAAGGGGCGTTCATGAAATTTGTATTATTGTAAAAAAAAAAAAAAAATAGAATAAAATATTTGCCCAAATTATGTTTCGGTAAATGAGTACGTTCATGAACATTTCCTCTTCCGCGATATAGTTCTGCACGATGGCTGCCAGACGGTCAAAACCAAAATGGCGCACCCATTTGAAAAAACTGAAGTGTGTGGTTACACGATTGTAAAGTGGCACCCAGTCACTTCTATCTCTTCCATCGCGTTTCATAGACGCGGACGAGGTGGAACTTTTCCTCAGGAGCCAAAAACAAGGCTTGAGATCACGAACTACGTTTGTTTTCAATTACATTATTTTTGCTCAACAATAATGACAATTTTATGAAACACGTTATTGTCTTCGGGCCTCCCTGACTGGTAGTGGTAACCTTAATGTGGGAGCCCCCTAGTGACAGGAGGGAATTGGACACGCCGAAAATAGGAAAAAAATAAATATAATAAATAAAAAATAAATAAAATAAATAAATACTCCAGTTGGTGTCGGGTGGGTGATGAGAGCAGGACGTAATAATAAAATAAAGAGTGCTATAGAGTGAATAGAGCTGTAGGAGCTCTGTTATAAATTGGGGCTGCTGCAGCCTTAGTAGGATGACAGACACCTACACGCCCACACTCTCACACACACACACACACACACACGCCAAAGAACATGATGAATGTGCTGCTGCTCTTTCAGATTACACCGTTATTTTATCTGCGGTGAATCTGCGGATATGAATCATGGCGCTGTTGTGTGTCGCCTCGTAAGGAGTCCGAGTTAAGCGCCGCAGGTGGCAGCTGGAATGAAATACGTTACCGCCGATCCTGAAGCGCAGACACACCGTGGCTTTAGGTTTCAGAATAGACAAGAAAAGTAGGGGGAAAAAAAGAAAGGAACGGAGGAGGAATGAGAGGAGGAGGAGGAAGAGGTGTGCACGGAGATGTCAAAGACGTCCAATGAAAAAAAGGAGAGAGACTGAAATAGGCACAGGTGAGACTGAAAACAGGAGAAGATGCAAGACAGAAGAGAGAGAGCGAGAGAGGGAGAGACACAGGAGCTGTATCTCAAATCACATGGCTGTTTATTACTCCAGAATGTGAGCTCCTGCTAATTGACCTAATTCTGGATTGTGATTGGTCACAATCACAAGACGCAGCTGCTAATATCAGGCTGCTGCGTTTCCATAGCAACAATCATTTTTAAAACAATATTATTAACTGTATAATAAGAGTCTCCAGTGTCAGGAGTTTCTAGGAAATTATAGGGATAAAAAGAGGCTAGAAAGCAATTAACGATGTTTATAGCTTCTATAACCTATGTGAGGAACTAACTTGTTTTATGGACATTCCATGGAATTAAAAGTAACTATAAATCAATAAAAAACATGATTTTTTTTTTCAATAAATAAAATATCTGTAACTTTGTGGTATAAGAGGAATAAAACACTTCAGCTTTCTGTTAGGGAACAACAGGTTCCCGTACTGTAGCTCCTCCAAATTGTTGATTACGAGGGTCAGTCAAAAATGATCCGCACTCTGGCTGTAGAATTTATTTTAATTAACTTTTAGAAAAGACAGATTCATACATTTTCATCATAATCTTGCTTCAATAAACTTTGACAATCTGTCAACAAGCTTTCATATTTCATCATTAAATGTTTTAGGCCCACAAATACACCACCGTCCTCACTTCTTTATCAGCAGTGAATCTGATGGCGGGAGACCAGGACTATAGGGAGGACGCTTTAACACCTTAAAACAAGAGTGGCGACAGTGTGGGCAGAAGTGTGTGTACGTGCATCGTCATGCGAGATCACGACGTCATCGGATATCAGTCCTCTGTGTTTAATCGGAAGTTTTGGCTTCAGCTCTTCAATAAGTGTCTCACTGTAACGAATACTGTAGATTGTTGAAGCTTTTCCCTGATAATGTTCCAATACTTCTGGCCTTTGTGAATCCCAGGAAATTGTAAGCGTTGATGAATTTCCCAGCTGATGGTCGACTTTTTAACTTTTTCTCGGTCGATGATTGAGGATGTTTCCGTTCCAGACTCTGCCGTCTCTCAGATTCGTAGTGATGAATCCATGTCTCGCCACCAGTAATGATTCAAACACTTCTGTTTATGCTCAGCCGTGAGTTGTTTCGACACCAGGTACACCCCCAGACCACAAAAACACGAATCAATGCACACTGCTCTTCTTTCGCACAAATCACAAGCAGGGCGTCTATTTTTGCTTGCAACACAGTTACAAATAAACTGATGTAACATGTTCACACCGGCACATTAACAAACTGACAGAGGAGACAGGAGCCTTGAATGGAAAGCGCTGAGAAGACAGTGAGTACAACAGAAGTTTTACGGTGACCGGAGTGCAGATCATATTGAGTCACCTACAACGGCCCAACATGGAGTATTGAGAGTTTATTCCTCTTATACAACGTTACGAATACAATTCTAATCACGCTACCACATAGAATGGTGTGCTGCCTGGCAATGTGTGAATGGTGAGGTTTAGGGTGCCACCTGTAGGATTATAAAGGAATAGCACCACTTCACCACCCCAGAGGCAAACGTACATAATATATACTGCATGTACTATAAATACAATATATACATATAAATATATTATATTATATATATTATATATATTCTAATTATATATATTATAAATATATAATATATAAATATAATAAATATATTATATACGTATATATAAATTGCCACATGAAAGAATCACAAAATGATATTTCTTATCCATGTACAGTTACAATTTATATTCTGAAACATCAGCAAAAAAAGTTTGTTTCTTTTAGCAGCTAAAGCCAGTTGTTACTCAGAAGCAACCACAAGCCCCGCCCCTTTTCTGTGTACAGTGCATGACTCAGCAATTTATTCGTAACACATTTGTTCATACTTTTAAATGCGTTTAACTACACAAATACATTCACCCCATCACCATATACAGTGTATTAGTACACATTAGTGAGTATGACGCAGAATGAGAAAGATTAGGAGAAATCCTAGACGACAAAAAAGATTTCAATTATAGAATGTTGTTATAAAAAAAATGATTAAAATTTTTAATAATAATAATAATAATAATAATATTATAAAACCCTCAAATTTGGAAAGGCAGTTAAATTTCCCACAATGCAGCAGCAAATTACTGGCATGTCAATGCTAAATGTCCGACGGCTTTAATGAATTAATAAACGCACGCGGTGTGAAAAGCAAAGGCAAGCGGCGCTGAAACACCCAGACGCAAATTACGACATTTCGTGTTCACTTTGCTAAGAAATGACAGAGGACACTGTAGAGCAATTAACCTCGGCCCGCTTACACACTCACGCTGGTCAGCATCTTACACACACACATACACACACTCAATAAAAAAGTGGCTGAAAGCACAGAATCTTACTCAGGCATAAAAACCAAACAATTCACCAATTCACAT
>JAOVVB010000018.1:16147521-16160436 GCA_028570985.1 Heterobranchus longifilis | reverse complement strand
ACTAATCACTATGCATACATATCATACTATACACAGTGGATGTATATCATATAAGAAGCAATCTGTTTATATACAATATTACACAATACACAATACATCTTGTAATCTCTCGAGATCTCTCGAATGGGACCGACGCCGCATGCAGTGGCTGGGTAATATTGGGGTGTGGCAACCCACTGACAGTGGAGCTCGAACCTACTCTTTTAGATCCAAAAATCTAAATCCTAGTGCCTTAGCCACCTGAGCCACTGCTCCCACAACTTATATTTACTGTATTCTTATAAAAAATAGCTCGAGCATATGACTTTGATTTTAACCCAACTTCCGTCCGTAAAATCTTTTATAATGAAACTTGTTGTTCACACCTGGTGGTGTTTCCTCAGTCACCTTATTATCCGTGTTAATATAATGTACCATTATCACACACACACACACACACACACACACACACACATACTCAGCCAGGTAACCGCACTGCGATTGTGAGAAGCCAGTAGGGTCAAATTTGGTCATATGATTAATTTGTGTTAAAAAAAAAAAACAGTACAGCGTTAAAATTTCTAGATTAATTACTTGTTAATGCGTTAATATTATTAGCCTAAATTAGACACTGTACACTGTTCTGATAATGTTTTAATAATGTTACAAATTAAGGCAAAACAATAAGCAATTTTCTTAAATAATTTTATCCTAATTAACGTTACATAAAAATATAAATACTGTTTATAATATGTATTGCTCATTGTAAATAATAATAATATTGTCATTGAATATTAATAATTTTTACTAGATTGTACATATGTTACTGCCTTAAGAATTTACTGCGAATGCTGAATTAAGAATGCTGCGAAAGAACGCCTTTTAATCAACAGCAGCCGCGAAAGTGTGAAGATGTGGGAGTGAGTGTGTGTGTTTGTGTTTCTGTGTCTGTGTGTCTCAGCAAATCCAATTAACATTCAGAGACAATGTCATCAACAGGTCTAGCCACCACACCAGACAATTACAGAAAGAAACATCCAGGCTAACAGCTGGCAGTGTGTGCGTGTGCATGTGTGTAAGCGTGTGTAAGCGTGTGCGTGGGTGCATGCATGTGGATGCATGTGGTGGAATCCAGCAGTGTCCTAAGAAACTAATGCACAATTATCAGGGATTGGAAATTATTTTGGTGCTTGAGGTGCAATGTCACACGGACGAGTCGAGAGCTGACACATATACACACATAAACACACACACACACACACACCGAGCCGTCCGGAAACCTGAAGGAATAAAACTTTATTAGGAAAGACATCCGGCGAGCTAACAGGACAATTGTTTAGCAGCAATAAGTTCGAAAAGCAAAGTGTAAAGGAAAAGTTTGCGTTTGGACAAAAATGTTCTACATCAGAGATCTATGATACAATAGCACGGTCTGGAGCGAGTTCTCCCACTTATACCATAGTAATGTACGAGGGACGTTTAAATCAAACTGGGACTTGTGATGAAATTTCTGGTTTTCATCCTCAAACTTTCTGCTAGAGCACACCGGTTTGTCCTGAACTGTCCTGAATCCCTGCCATCACGTGCCTTAAATCACCTCTGAATTCACTAGGTGTTCCTTATGTAATGGCACAAACTGTTCCAAATTCATGCTAAACCGTCAAACTGTCTACAACTACAGTGTCTTCCACTATTGAGCTACGAAGTACCTACTACACCTGACGATTTGCTATAAATTGCCACGACCTGCTCACCAGTTAACGGCTAACTTACATCCCCGAGTTTGGTAAACCTGTGACTGAACCAGTTCCAGATTAACGTCAGAAATTTAACACAATTTTTAAAAAATCCACAAAATATTCCTGTTACTATAGAAACGCTATGGAAGGTGTTAGAACTTTTGTTTCTGTTACAGAAGGGTGTCCGAGCCGTGCTGTTAAAGCAAACGACCCGCACCGTCTGACCAATCAGATTCACTGTAGTGTAGCTTTGAATCTAAATTCTATTTTTTTCTGCTTTTTTTGCCTGTAAAAAGCTGAAATATCATGAACAGTATGTTTTTTTTTTTGTACATAATTACACTTTAAATTTGTGACCGCAGCTCAAACAAACTGTATCTCTCTTCCATAAAGATTTAAGAAGAGTGGAATTTCCTCCAGCGAGCGAGTGTTTCTGGCGCTCTGATGGGATTAAGATACAAACCTCAAATCCTGAAGAGTGTGAAACGTGTGGAAGAGGATCAGAAGGTAGAGAAGGAGCTAAGAAACGCAGAGAAATCCCATCCGGCAGCAGCGGCACGGAACGCTCAGAAACCGACACTGACGATTAACACACACACACACACACACACAAAATGGGCGTCTGTGACTGACTGCACATCTACAAGGTGACCAACAAGGTACGAGTGTTTGGTGCCTGAGTGTGTACCGTGAATCTGCTAACTTGCCGCACGTTTAATCAGCCGTTACAAACCAACCAGGCTCAAAATGGCCTCAAGACCCAAAACACACACACACACACACACACACACACAGTTGATTAGAAGGGCCGGCTATGCACTACAGAAATGAAACACTGACTTTCCTCTTTATGTGTGTCCTTTGAGTCTTTAATACACCCCTCACTCTCTACACAAATGAATTCCTCTTCACCGTGACACCAAAAGCTCGATCACACACTCTCGCCTTTCCAAATAAACATGCTCAGTCCAGTATTTTCCTCCACTCAAGTGTTTTTCTCCTCTTACACCACAGCACTATAATTATTTTTTTAAATTAGAGAACGTTGTATTTTTTCCCCAAATATATTTCTCACTTACATTGTTGCGGCTATAAACTAAACCCTTTCGGCCTGTCTGGTCACCAAAGAATAAACATCCTCAGTCTCGAAGACGTCGGCATTACGCCTTCTTTCCTGACTGTTACAAAGCGCTGACACTGGAGACTCCTTCCGTAAAACTCTGGACGCCTCCTTGAACCATAGAAACCGCAGATCACTTCAGTTCTTAACCAGCACGTTGGAGAAAGTCCCTCAGCTCGTATTAATCAGCGACTGCACAAGCAGCGCGAGTATGAAGCCACTTAACCGCCGTACGTCGCGTGTAACCGCGCTGATCAATACCCTGCTGTGTGTAAAGAGCCACGCCAGCACGAGCTTTTGAAAGTATGAGAGGCTATAAACACGGCTTGTTGATTATGACACCTGCCCGCAGCGCTGCGTTATCGACCGCCGTGCTCGCCATACACCCTGCCACATCAAGCTCACGCCGAGACGTTCCTCCACCCCAAAACCCACACACACACACACACACACACACACAATGAGGTGACATTACGAACACACAACGCTCCATAAATCCCAATCCATAGATTAATGTTACGAGAAAACGGCTGAGATGAGAAAGCACGGGCTTTAATTCACAGTCATAACCTTAACTGCTGGCCCGCGTGTGATAGAAAAGCCAGTGGAGGATGACGCGTGCGCGATACTGAAGCGCGATTTCTGACTTTTGAAAACGCGTCAAAAATAATACGATCATACAACGATCAGATTGTGATTATTCAATCGAGGTTTTTTTCAATTAATATTTAAATCTACGCATATTTAAATCTTCAAATCTTCCATTGATTTTCATTATTTTATTATTATTTCTTTTAAATCAAATCGCTCAACACTAACATAAAAGATTCTTTAAATACACTTGTTTCTACGTTTGTTTTTTTCACCTCGTTCTCATTAAAGCTCTCAGGAAGAGATGAAATTCTCATCAGCAAAAGCACAATGATGTTTTGCACCGTGATTATATATCATTACGCTCTTAATTACACCATATGTCTTTTACATAATCGACTCAAAACAGAGCTTATGATGTCCTCCCGTGACACTCGGCGCAGGAGTAAACTGTAATAAATGACGAGGCTGAGAAAAGAATACAGATACAGTGCCAGAACACACGAACACACACACACACACACACACACACACACACACACAATGGGCATCTGTTCCTGACTGCACATCTATAAGGTGACCAGGAAGGTACGAGTGTTTCAGAACGAGTGTAACAGATTTTTTAGTATCACTGAAATGTAATAGACAGCATCCGGCCAATCAAAATCAAGAACAACAGCCACAAACAAGATTTTCATGAGCGGTGCTGATATCATTCATACAGACGATCTCTGTAAAAACACATTTATCACCCAGATGAGGATGGGTTCCCTGTTGAGTCAGGGTGTTTTCTCGCCACCGTCGCCCTCGGCTTGTTCATCAGGGACCATCTGATCATTCTGATTCATACACATTCACATTTCATACAAACTTTCATAATTTTCTTTTGCTGATTTGCGACAAGGACAATTAATAAAAATGCTATACGAATAAAATCTAATTTAATTGAATTTATATATATGAGGTGTGTTCAAGTCAAAGCGGAACTTTTGATTGTACAGAATAACAGAACACATTTCTGAGAGTAAAATCTCCCTTTATTTCTCTATATAATCCCCTGCTACAATAATGCACTTATCCCAGTGTTTCACTAGTGCTTGGACACCATCAAGGTAGAAAGTTTTCTCATGTTGCTACACGTCTGAAACGCTGGCCTCCCAGGAACTCCTTTAACGGCTCAAACATGTGGAAATGGCTTGGAGCGAGGTCAGGACTGTTTGGGGGATGTGGCTGAGTTCCTGTAATGTGCAAGTGGTGCTGGTGAATGATTGTGTGTTCAGTTCACACAGACAGATGCGTCTCTTGATCAATCACAAGTTGGTGGCAAGTTATCCATCTATTCTCAAGGACCAGGCGTTCCACTCACTGAATGTTCACAGGAACAACTGCAGCGGGGTTTTAATCCACCTCGGACGGGTTCGTCCTTTACGGATGTATGGCCTGCTTTAAAACGTTTGCACCATTCAAATTTTTTACTGCGGATAAGCATCTCATCTGTGTACTGTGCTTGAAATCTTCGATAAATGTCAATCGCTTTTACAGTTTATTTTCCAGAAATTCCGTGCCAGTTTGACTTGAACATTCCTCGTATTACATTTATGAAAGGAGTCTCCAGTGTTAGTGTTTCTTAGGAAGCTTTCCAGATAGAGCAGATTTACACTTGAAACTGGGGTTTCTCAGTAACATAACAAAGCTGAGCTTTTTTTTTTCTTTTTACCTGAAGAAAGAGAGGCTGGTGAGAGAACAACTGGTTATAGCTGCTCTAATGTGTAGGACTAACTTGTTTCATAGATGTATCACCAAAAAATTAGCCACCCAAAAAAAATAAAAATCACATAATTGTTGGCACACTGCTATGGTATGAGAATAAACCACTACAGGACATTTTGTCATCAAAAATACTTTAGAGTGGCAACTGTATGTCTGCTTTATCACAACACACAACTGTTAAATATTCGCCTCTAACATTTCCTGGAGTTCTTTTAATATAAATTATTTAAAGATTCCATATTCTTATGCATTTTTTTTATATCTTAAACTCCTTTCGTTTCACTCCTCCTCCAAACATGCATTTCAATGTTTATGTAAATGAACTACTGCTGCGTCACGCCTTTCCAGACATCACCAGTGCTGAGCAACAAGCTCGAGTAGGGGCTCTTCTTATATGGAGTCACAGAAAGAGGACAATCTTGCTATATATATATATATATATATATATATTTTTTTTTTTTTTACTTGCCTAATAATAAAAAAAATAATAAAAAAAACTCATGTTTGTTTTTTTTTGTTCATACAAGCACAAGACCCATTTTCATAATTGGTGTCCTTTAATGTATTAATTACGCGTACAGTATGTTAACTTCTGCAATCGTTGATTGAAAGCCAAAAAGCTTTGTCGACCTTGAAACTGAAAGACACTTTAATGAGAAAAGAGTTTGTAAATCGCTCTGGATGAGTATATGTAAATGTAAATGTAATTCAAAAGACATTGCCTTAGCGAGCAATTAACTATTCGGAGGACACAGTTCAACGGTCAAGGGTTTTTTTTCATTAAATCTTTGTAATTCCCTGCCTGTGCAGTTCGCCTGCTCCAACACACACCTGACGCCTCTCGTAAGGAGCTCGATAACGAGCTGAAGAGGTGGATCAGGTGCACCAAAGACCCCTAAAACAGAATTAATCTCAGCTGGACGACGGATCCCCTGGAGTCGACGCAGCTGTTCAATAAAAGATGATTACGCAGTCATGAGGCATGATTTTTTTTTTCCTCTCTTAAAAAATGTAAGTGCATTAAGCATTTCAAATTAGGTGTGACTTTTAAACTGCTTCCAATCACGCTGGCCAGGATTTTTTTTTTTTTTTCTTTTGCTACTGGCCTTTGATTAATGATTAAGAAAAACAAGATGGACTAAAGCGAGTTTGGCACCAGTCTGAAGGAGATTGTGGCTCAGAGCTTTGAGGCTCAGGAGGCTGTAATGATGCCGCTTAATTCTACACACTCTGATCCAGGGGTTATTGGAGGTTGTGAGTGGGTGGAGTGGGTAATCCAAAATGCCTTACAAAGAGGAAAAATAAATCCAATCCAGGCATGCACATCAGAATTAAGGGTCTCAGTCAGGCAACAGTGACTCTGAAACGCTGCGATTTGATCCCACAACCTAAGAAAATAACCAGCCAGAAAAGGATAATAATAAACCTAGGATTTTAGACTTCACGGTCACATTCATAAATGTTCATGCCTTTATTTTTAAGGATAACTTGCGAGCTAATACGAGTCAGACTGACAGGATTTCTTGTCTCTAAACCGTCCTAATCTGCTCTGTAATTGCTGAAATAAGCTAACCTGACAGTTTTTAACCTAACAGATCAATTTTACAGGATTTCAAATGAATCACATTCATAAATGTTGACTTTTTTCCCCCTTCAGCTAACTAGCCAATATGTGCTAAACTGACAGAAATGTAAATTTCATTCATAATTATTTTTATTTATCAAAATTTTGTTTTCATCCATTTTCATTTTAATTAATACCAGATAGTTAGTTGATATCAGATAGCGTAAAACGTTTTCTCTGTTTAATTTACCAATGGTTATAGTTTTTTAAGATTTTATGTTGCACTTATAAACGTTCACATCATTCGCATGTAACTAACACTAGCTAATACAAGCTAACCTGACAAGAGGCTTATGTATACATGGTCAAAATCAAGCTAACCTAATTTTTAGCATTCTTTAAATTTATATGCAATGTTGTCACTTTTAACCCCAGCTAACTAAAAGAACTGGCTCATGTGACAGGATTTCTGAGAGGATTTGGAGTATGTACGAAGTGGTGAAAATCTACAAAGCTCTTTAAGGTTCGATAAAACAAGCTAAAATGGCTACTAGCTGTAATGAGCTAACCTGACAGAATTTCTGAGAGGATTTAAAATAGCTGGTGGATATGTAATGCTAATGCTAGCAAGTTATCTAAAACAAGCTAACAGGATGTCTCAGTATATTTTCAGTTATATTCAACATTCCTCATATTTTTTCCACTTCTAACGTTGAAGTGGACAGGTAACATGAAACATGAAACAAAAATAAGAGACGGTGCAATGAGAGTGGATTGTGGCTCTCTCTCCCTCTCCATATGGTATGTCTATGGTATGGTAAGTAAGTCGGGGGAGGGGGGCTGGGGTTGGGGGTTGGGGGTGATGAGTCATCTCACTACAAGTCCTACTTTGACTTGAACACCGCTTGTATATTATTTTGTCATTCAATAGTATATGAGCTGTTTGGATGTAATATATTTGGAAAAGTTGTATATACCATGTATGTACTGTATTATTACAAATAAAACAGTTAATATCGCTTGCTACTCATATAGTGTACATTATGTTTTGCTCTAGTGTGTATGGGGTTTTGGACAAAGTCCCCTTTAATGCTGTGAAGACAAAAAAAAAACCTTTTGTTCCTTCTTAGCTTTGCTAACGATATGACATGAGACATTGGATATGAAATTATATCCAATAGCATCTACGCTACAGACACAGCAAGGCATGTGTCAGTTTAAAAAAAGTGTTATACTCGCCTATCTTACTAAGTAGCTACGTGATAATATTATAAAGAAATAACATCCACAGATACCTTTATCTTTTGCCCTTTTCTCCTTTTATTTCCTTTTTTCTAAATCCTAATGGCTTTGACCTTTTCTTCTTATTTTTTTAATTCGATGAGCATCAGGACATTGCACACCCAAGAGTCAAGACTATGTTAAACCATTTCCCCCTCAGGGGTGGTGTATATTATTCCTAACGATTTCACACAGAACAGAAGAATGAAATATGCCTGTGAAAGTGTACAGTATATATTCCCAGTGTAATTAATAACCTGTGGTTTATTCAGTGGCATTTCATAGTCTGAGTGGTGTTCCTAATTGCATTGCTGTATAAAGTTAGATGTGAGCTTTTTTTCCTGGTCCCCTGCAGTCGACCTGAGGTGACATCCACTAGCCCCAGTCCCCATCAACTCATACTTCTGAGTGAAGGACCTTCCCAGTCCGTCTCCTGCCTCGCACACAAACGAAGAACTAGGATCAGTGAAATAACGAGCTAATTAACCCACACCGTGACATGAAAAAATGCAACGTGAAAGTGTGAGTGATAATATGGTGATAGGAAACCGATCGCGTCGATGTTATCATCGTTCTGAACTTTGTCTTTATTTTTCCCCCTCGCGCTCAGTGTCGCTCCCCCGGGGAAGATGCCGCCCTGGGTCGTAAGTCACAACCAATTTGAAGCGCATTATCTGTTCTCGGTGTTGGTAGAGAACATGACAGCCAGGCTGAGGGAGAGAAAAGTGTTTTCTTCCATCTACTGACTGTTCGTGTCTCATACAAATCAGCCCGTCTTAGTAGTCTAACCTGTAATATTTCTGTCTCATAGATTTCACTTTGGTTCTCCAAAATATGGGGGAAAGCATATTCTGCATCTGTCCGGTACGGAAAATTACGGAGATTTAGTTTCCAATTACGGGACGATTCCATGTTTTTTATAACGTACAGGATTTTTAGCAGATTTTAATTTTGAGATATAATGTTCATAGTTTTCACTTCTAATCCCAGATAGCTATTTAACATCGAGCTAGGTGGACAAGAATTAATGAGAGGATTTAAAGTTTCTCTAAGTGGTCAAAATTTATACTGGTTTAACCGGATTACATGCTAACTAGCTACAATCAGTTAATCTAATAGGATTTCTGAAGGGATTGATAGTAGTTGGTTATAATTTATATTATGAATACTAGCAAGCTGGATCGAATTTAACCTGACAGTTATTTTCAGTGATGAAGTGGCATTTATTTCTAACACACCTGGAGACAGCGTGACAGGATTTCTGAGCCTTAATGTCTTTTGCACTTATGGCTTTATCTCCACTGCTCTCCATCGGGTTAGCTAACACAATATGACAATTTCGATTAAATACCTGCTTGGCTTTACAAGTTTTTTTGTTTTTACGAGAAGCTGATTTATGAATTCACCGTAAAATCCTCTGAGACAGCTCGTTTAAGCTGTCAATTTAAGTAGCGGTCAATATAAGTGAAAAGTATGAAGATTTTTTTTAACTTAAAATCCGGGTGGGTTAGCTCATGTTATCTAGATAACACCACTTTTGACTTCTAACACCAGCTAGATCTTCATAACACATGTGTGAGAAACAAAGAGAGGTTGAGAAAGAAAGAAGAATGTGCTAACACGGTACGTGTTGTCAGTTCATTACAGCTAAGTGCCTCAGTAGATGTTTAAGAGCTGTTTGCTGAACACATCTTCATCACTGTCTTCCAAAAAAAAAAAATTGTGTGTCCTAATTAGCCATCACCAACACAAAAGCAGCCCCTCTCGTTCCCAGTGCATTCAGGGCTTTCTGAGGTCCCTGAGCTCCGAAGGTAAACAACGGCTCAGTGAGGAGTGGGGGGTGAGACAGCATGGTTCGGTCTCAGAGGCAGAGAGACGGAGAGAGAGATGTTTATAGAAGGATGAAAGAAGGAGAATCAGCACTGTATCTCTTTTTCTCTCTCTTTCTTGCCAGAAGTGGCTGCCAAGAGCCTCCCAGAAGGAACAGGATGCCAAGCCTGGCTGAAATGTGTCTAAAGTGAGATAAGCTGGTGGGATGGAGCTCTCAAGACTCTTTAGAAGATCAGTCCGCCTCCGTCTCTCTCTTACTCTCTCTCTCGATGAGTGTGTGTTTGTGTGTGTGTGTGTGTGTATTCGTGTGGCATCCACATCAAGAGAAGATGGTGGACTCATCGGAAGAAGCCAGCCATGACAGAATGCCACAGCTCAAAGACAAACAAACAGAGAAGACGCTATATTTATATCCACACTGAAACAAATACAGCAAATAATGAACCAAACTGGTATCCATATGGTCCTTTGACTCTTTCTGAACTTGGAAAAAAAAAACTGTATATCTTTGAACACATTTCTGTCATCCTCTTTCCAAGCACACCATGACGTGAAAAAGAGAATGCCAAGTGCAGATCTGAAGCGCTCGGAGGCACGAGCTCTCCACAGGAGCACGTCAAGATGGGCGGCCTGCCGAGCGAGGGATGGAGGGAGATAAAAACAGAGAGAGACGAAGGAGAACGGGCTGTCTAATGCTTGACCCATCTACTTTAGACTTGGCTTCTGAAGTGAAAAGTGTTCCTTCTCTCCAGAGAAATGGGATGATTTCAGCGTTTAAGCGCTTGTCTGATGTTCCTGACTTTCCAGAACCAGCATTTCTAGCATCGAGCAGAATGTGAGGCTTGAGAGGATTTAAAACCACCTCTGATTATTTCGATTCAGAGTGTTTAATAAAAGGCTGTAGGGTTACTATTCCTCAAATCATTTGTCATGAATTTGTTTCTTTATTCATAACTGGGAAAGAAGTGAAACACTGATACTTAATAAAGCAATGGACATGTACAGTACATTATGTGTGTGTGTGTGTGTGTGTTACTACTGATATGAAACACTTTGAATCTTGATACTTGATCAATGATCTATAGTAGAGAAGATATATTAGATGTAGCGAACAATTTGATTTGATAAGAGTCAGAGTGATTAATACAAGATTTTCAGTACAATATGATAAGAGTGGAAAGCCACGCCTCTTTTATTCAAACTAATTGGCATAATGGTCACCCTGAGATTAATGAGCACACAAGCCACACCTCCTTCTTTTAGACTAACAGGCACTTCAGCCAGGCCTCCCTCACTCAGACTAATAGGCATGAGGCCACGCCTCCTTCCCTTAGACTGACAAGCACAAAGACCATGTTGCTTCTGTCAGGTGGGGGCCACACTTCATTGACTGGGACTAACAGGCATACAGGCCACGCCTTCTTTACTAACTGCCATACAGGCCACGCCTTCTTCAATGAAACTAACAGGTCTATAGGCCACGCCTCCTTGAATGTGACTAACAGGCATACAGGCCACGGCTCCTTCACTAAAAGGCATACAAGCCACACCTTCAATGAGACCAACAGGCATACAGGCCACACCCCTTCACTAAAAGACAAACAAGCCACACCTTCAATTAGGCTAACAGGCATACAAGTCATGCCTCCATCACTAAAAGGCATACAAGCCACACCTTCAATGAGATTAACAGGCATATAGGCCATGTCTTCTTCACTAAAAGGCATACAAGCCACACCTTCAATGAGATTAACAGGCATATAGGCCATGTCTTCTTCACTAAAAGACATACAAGCCACACCTTCAATGAGACTTATAGGCATACAGGCCACACCTCCTTCAATAATTGGCATACAGGCCACCCCTCCTTCAATGAGACTAACAGGCATATAGACCATGTGATCTTTATTGCAACAAATAATCACAAAAGCCACGCCTCCTGTACTCAGACTAACAGTCACATGAGCCAGAATGCCCGCTCATGTCATGTGACTAGATTCTACTGGTTGCCTGAGCTCCACAAAATCACACTTCCTTCTACAGTCACCTTTCACCTCCCAATTTCTTATCCCAGTACATTACAACACTGAGAGCGAAACATTTCCTCAGTTTCACATAGGACCAATTCACACTTACACACACACATACACCCCATTACAACAATATGGCTGCAATTTACTTGTAAAGTCTAAACGAAGGAGCTGACTTCACGGCTCACCTCTGAGGGACTCCGATGGCCCATTTTCAGGCTGTTATGTAACAGCTTTTCTCCTCCATGGATCCGTTTTTGGCCCGTCAGTGTTTCTGCATGTGTTTTCTGTTTGTGTGCGTAATAATTCTCTGGTCAGGGCTCGCAGAAAAAAACAGAATAAATGACTAAATGAATTAAAAACAATGACTTGTAATCGTGTCTTAACATTTTGGTGTATGTAATACTCAAAAAAAATATCAATAATCTTTTGAAATGTTTAAATAAACAAATTTGAATTAAACAAAGACATCAATAACAAGATATGCAGCAAAGAGGACTGAAGCACGTGTTTGAACGCAGTCTGACTTTTGCCTCAGGTGAGACTAAAGAGACTGAAGAATGATGCTAATAATCATATTTCCTTGTTATCACTATTATCACTTGCACTTCATGACTTCCGGCTGAGACGCATGCAAATGTGAAGCAGGTGTCAGTTCGGGAGCATACATTAGGAAATTACATAGCACAAAAAATTCCAAAATTTCAGCAGGTGAATGTTCTCTTTCTCATTCTCCCGAACCCCTCGCTGAAGAATACAAAGCTTAATGTGCACCGACATCTCAGCGGGTCGGCAAAAGCTAAAATGGTAGCTAAGTACCTGTTTGTGAGCCTGTGTGAAACTCCCACGGTTTTTACGAGCTGAAAGCATCCGAGCTACGTGGTCATGACCCATAGCAAAATTTTGTTGCTCAGAATGAGCTTTTTCTTGTCGCATGAGACTGAATTGAGCTGTCTCATTACAAGCTCGACTTTGTCTTTTCTATTTCTCCTAAACCCCACTTAGGAGAAA
>JAOVVB010000018.1:16109975-16124187 GCA_028570985.1 Heterobranchus longifilis | reverse complement strand
AAAACACCATGTTGACATGCCGGGGGTCCGAAAGCTTGACAGGCCTAGCAACAGTAACCGAGGGGGGCGGGGCTTAGCAAAGGGTCAATTCAGGTGTGTTATGCTCGTAGCAGCTAATAGGAAGCCGAAGGGATGACGTCTTTTTGTAGGCCAACCAGGAAGCTAGCATAAACACATTCAAAAAACACAATACTGGAGGTGTCAAAATGTTAACTAATTTCTGGGATTTGAAACTACAGACTTAGGCACCCTATGTATCCTACAGCAGGGATGAGCTGTACATAGGTCTTTCTAACGCCACACCTCCACAGTTTTTCCTGCATCATGAAGATCATTTAACTTAACCTGTGTGGATCATCACTGCAGGCCCCTGACCCCTGCTGGTCCAGTCAGTGAGCCTCTGTGTGTGTGTGTGTGTGTGTGTGTGTCGGGTCTGAGCACTAACCTGTACACCTCATCAGATCCAGACCCTGGTGCCTGTCACTGATGTGCTTCATCCAAAATGGAGTCAAAGTAGTAAAGCTCAAGATTTAGTCTCAGTGGATTATCACTCTGGAAACATGCCTGGCTATTAAGTGTGTGTGCGTGTGCGTGTGCGTGTGCGTGTGCGTGTGCGTGTGTGTTCTATGACAGATGGTCACTGTGATATCATTAGTGTAGAATAAGTTAACATGTAGGTACGTTAATCCATCCTGGCTGTCAATTTAGACCCAACACTCACTAACCCCCTCTCCTGTCTCTGTCCTTCACACACACATACACACGCACACACACACACCCACACACACACACACACACACACACACACACACACACACACACACACACACACACACACACACAGCGCCATTGTATTAGCTCTTCTAATGCAGTCCTTTTAACATCTTAAACTGTTCAGGTTGTGTAGTTCAAGTTAAACCCTAGTTTTTTTTGCACTTGAGATTTACCGTAAATGCTGGAGTAGCACGCCTACCGTAAATCCTCCAACACACAGGATTTAGAATTAAAGTAACGCCACACATGGAACACGTTTCATTACATTATTTATGCACCAATTAAGAAGCTTCATTCCATTAAATCTCCAGACCTCTGAATTAAAGACGTATTTAACTTGGCTTGAATTTTAGTCAAGAGCACAGAGGGGTACGGGTGGTGGGGGGGGCGTAATCAAAGTCACGTACCTTCTCACACTCATTCTCGGTGAACTTGCTGAGCAGACGGCTCCTCTGCTGCCCCTTCAGGTTCCTCAACATGGACGCCAGGATGGAGCACACGTGCTCTGGTGCGAGACGAGGAGAAAAGCACAACGCCATCAGATCTTTGTTTTCGTGATTCCGACATCAACAGAACGTTAACACGGAATTAACACAAAACTTCACCCTTTCTCAACTTTAATCTTTCTGCGCTAATTTGAAAGGGGGCGAAGGCACATTAAGCCAAAGTGCGCTCTTATTAAAAGGGTCGATAACGCACAACGCGTCGAGATCGATACCAGGTGTAATTCGTTAAGACACTAAACAATTAGCACGACGAGTTCAGGAGAAGGTGCACAGACTTTAAACGCTAGAGGATATCGAGATAAGAGGCAAAGCGGCGTCAATCGGTCTCCATTAGCACGCGAGAGTGGCGAAAGCGAGGACGAGGGCTGTACTTGTGAGGGAACTTTGCATCAAGTTAATATCGACTTGACACTCAACCAGGAAGCAAAATGGAAAAAAAAATCTTTTTCAAGCAAGGAACAGCGCGCCGCTCGGTGAGGGTCCTCACGTCCCTACATCGTTTACATCCTCAACACGGCGATTAACGCGGCCTGATCTCAGGAGGAAGCAAAAGGCTGATGGGAATGATCAAGCAGGAGCAGCAAGTGTTTATTCAGCAATCTGATTTCCTCTCACGATTCAGGAGTTTGGGACGGCACAAGAAAACCCATATGTAAAGCACAAGTGTGTGTGTGACAACAAGACAAAGATATAGAATAGTGGTATAGATGGCTCTCTCATCTCTAATGAAAAAAGAAACCTTATAGAGAGAGAAAGAGCGTCAAGGACGTGAGCAAGGATGAGGAGGAATAAAGGAACATCCTCTTCGCGCTCCGGGTCACCGTGGCAACAGGAAGAGAGGCCATTAGCTGAAACGATGTCAGAGAGAGTAAGTTAAAGAGTAAAAAAATAAATAAATAAATAAAAAAACTAAAATGACCTTAATGGGGATAAAGGATTATGCGGGAGTGCAGTGTTAGTATTAAGCGCTCCCCTCTTCCTTGTATTCCTGGCACTCCTCCTGGTTTATATGGCTTTTGGTTATTTTTAAATCCTCGTTTCTGCTTCTTACAAATTCTCCACTGATGAGACCAACTGCAAGGTCAAAACCGCTGTAAGTGGTGGAGGCTTGCTGGGGAAATGAAACCGACTCTGATTGCTGATGGACAAGTCCGTGTCGATACTGTCTACCTTCATAACTGAACTACTTTTTTTTTTTCTTGTAAGAAAGCAACATGACCCGTTCTCCATCACTGCGAATAAAATGATGTTGCACACTTTCCAATACTGGGTCTCAAAATCAACCAGAATCTTTCTATTCCGGTTCCTAAAACAAGTCACCAGCTTTTTAATTTTGAATGAAATTCAGAATTTTGAATCGAGATTTATTTCAATCCTGGTTTCCAAAAACCAATCAAACCTTCAAGTTCAGATCCAACATAAGTTTTTCCAACATATCCTGGTTCCAGGGTGATTATTATTATTATTATTATTATTAAATCATCAATTATTTGTCACTTGTACTTTGCAACACATTATTTTTTGGAGCGGATATGGTTAAGGGCCTTGCTCAGTGCCAACAGTGGCAAACGTGGTGGTGCTGGACCTCAAACACCCGACCTTCCAATCAATAACCAAGCCTTAAGCGATTGAGCCACTACTGCCCCATTTCCAATCCTGGGCTCAGAACCAACAACAAAAAACGTGCCATTGTGGTCGCTGTAAATTATTATATCTATTCCATCCTGGTTCTATACACCAACCTTGCACTGTCTATCCTCGCACAGGCAAGACTCCAGACACTAATCAGATCGTATCATCTGAGTCAATCGATTCAAAGGACTGGACATAACTGGACTAGATGTTTATCAGTATCCAAGTCAGTGTGGTAGTTCTTGCTCAATTTGGTGGAGGAACATGAATTCTTTCCAACCTTGAGGCTTGAACCAACCAGATCTTTTCCAACCTGCTAACGGAAGCCATCAGATCCTTTCCATCTAAGGGAACTGAAGTGATTAAATTTTCCTTCTATCCAGAAGCACGGTGAATCACTGAACACTTTCCATTCTAGTCTAGTAACTAAATCCAACTTGTCAGACATTTTGGAGAAGTTCCTGACGTCACCTTGGTGCCAGAACAGAAAAGAACTTTCAATGCATGATGGCTTCCTTGTACGCTGAGAGAAGGTAGGAGCAGTAGAGCAGACCCAGAAGATCAAGGAAAGCATGGTGTGGTGTCGGGTATGATGAGCACTGTGAGGTCAGTGGGTGCTGGTCTGTTTTCGGCTTTGTACGAGCTCAGTGTTTCTGAAGGGCTGCTAGAGGAAGCCAGTGGAGGGAGCGTCACAATCAGATCACTTCCAGATTTCTTTCCATTCTTGTGTTGAAAATCTACCAGAGCCTCTCTGTCGTGGCTGCAAGCCGTAAACCTCTGTGATATATACAAGGCTGTTTATGGAGAGGTCACATAATCTTTCTAACACATTCAGATCGTATTCCTGCAAAATTAGTGATCTCGTCCATTCTGGCTCAAGGGGAAAAAAAAAAAATAATAATTCTTTGTTAACAGAACCAATCAGATTCTTTCTATGCTTGGGTCTAGAGATTTATCGTCTACGTTGAAGAAACTAACCAGATCCTTTCGACTATCGGGTTTATTCAAACTCAGACAAATCAATGTAATTAAACCTTAAACTTAAAACCAGTTAGAACCTTCGCATCATCACTTCCTCCACCAAACGGATCCTTTCCACTCCGGTTTCAACTTAAAATCACATTCCACTAGGTTTATTTTCTCAAAATTGCTCAGAATTTATTTCTTCTGATTGATGATGAAGAGACACGTCAAAGGACATTTGAGGCATCGATGTCTACTGGACCGACGGGTGTTTAAGGAAACACCTCGCTACGCTTCACTCCATGATTTATAAACCGTAATCGCTTCACACAGCTTGCTCTCGCAAACATAACGGGAATGCTGATGATAATCCTCAATTAAAAGAAAAAGAATCAATTACCGCAAGCTTCACGCAGACTCAAAAGTGGCCTGTTCATTTCTCCCTCGAATAAGAGAAGAGAACGGTCCGGGTCTTGATTAAGCGATACGGACACGACTAACCGAGCTTTTTTTGTCCCCCCCCTGTGCCATTTACGGCAATTATTAACACTAACGCCAATCTAGTTCACTGAGGATCCAAAGGAAACCATTTCAAAAAGCCGGAGCAATTTTCCTTCTCCATTTACTACGATAATTTCTAATGATAACTTAATGCCGTGGGTGTCGGGGTGAAATCACACATCCAGACATCTATCATTTTACAAGATTTTTTTTTTTCCGCTAATCTCATAGCATTTGTTACCCTTCTTATATTTTTCTATGTTCAAGCAATGAGGTAATGAAGCATCAGCTAAATAGAAAGACCGTGACTAAACTGTAAATAGCGGATTAATGCCTACTGCCTGTTGTGTAAAGAGAATACAAAACCTCTAACATCATCCAGACTCGTAGCTGAATGTACACATAAAACCTTCAGGGACGGTCGAGCTGATTGTTTTTTAATGATACCGCAGCAATGTTTCAAACTTTCACGTCCACACGGCATATAATTAAAGTAACGGAAAACTCCAACAATATTCCTTAAGCAGAACGATGTATTATTTCTAATTTCTATCTTATTACAACTTCATTTCCTTGGTTCATTAGTTTCAGGGCGCATTCTAACGGTCGAACCTCTTACCAAGTTTGCACGCCGTTTTCCGCCGTGGATAGACTGCGCGCTCCGTTTGTCACGTACGCGCAGATGTTCTTCACACCCCGAGTCCAGTCGGCTCCAGGAAAAAAGCAACGTCGTGGAAGAGCGGGCAAGCGACAGACAGCAATACGCTGGAGGATCTTACAGACGTGTGCGTGATTCCACATCATGTACCAGCTGCTTTTATTATCCGTAACGGTGATGAAATCATTAGACAAAGTTCCTGGCGCTTATTACTTCCAGGCAAATTTTAGTCGAAATGTTTGTAACCTTTAGCCGCTACGAACAGAACTGTCAATCATACATAGACTGTGAATTAAAATGTGATTGATGAGGCATAATGATTTTCGATTGCATTCAAATTCATCTCAAGCAACTATATTTCTTAAAAGTATTACAAATTACTTGTCTTGTTTGACATCACATTCCAAAAAGTGCTAATCTTTCTTTTCCAGCTTCCTAATCTCCTGTTCCACAGTCCACACCACCAGGTGGCGATAATGCACCAATCTCTGATAAAACTCAAAAGAAGAAAAAGAAGTGTTACTCTTGCAAAAATGTGAGTACTTTACGGAAGATTAATTTTCGCATGTCTCTCTAAAAAAAACTGTTTGTTTTTTTTTTAAACTCATGAATGTTGGACCGTTTAATGTTAAATGTAATTTTGCGTAAAACTTTTTTTTTTTTAAAGGGTGAACCGCTTCAGAATTTTTTGTTTAAAATTAATGTTTAAAAAAATAAATAAACAAAACCTTGTATGGTAAAAGACAAATAAATATAAATTAACTGACATTTCAGCCATAAATAATTAAATAATTTGAGGGGTTTTTTTTTTTTGTCTTCACTCCCCAAACAAAACAGAATTGTATGATTTTTCTATTTTTCGCATCGCAATGTATTTTATTCATCTTGTACCACATCAGTATGCCAATGATTCATTTTGTATTAATTAAAAAAATATATACATTTGTTTTAAACAGGCTAGTTTTTGTTCTCGCTCAATGATCGAGAATTCTGTCTGACTTTGAACGTTACACGGCGTCAACGACTGGGGACTCCTATCATAAATGTTAAACATCTTATGATTTGTAAAATTACTTTGTATGAAGTGCCACCGTGCAAGTACGAGTGAGTGAGCTGTTACTATAGAAACCATGGTGTACAAATACATTTCTATAAGGAAGTATTACAAAAAAACCTTTCGACCAATCAGAATCGAGCATCCGAGAACGCCGTGCTTGGAAATGTGATCGGGTGGGGGAGGTATTAAATGTCTCACATTTTTCCAGAACGTTCCATCTAACCATCTTAGCTGCAGACCTTCAGTGTTCTTAAACGTAGGCGGAGGGAAATAAGCGTCCCGCTGGGACTCGTGTTCCGGTTTAATGATCGTGTGGAGGTGTTCATTTGCTTCTGTATTACAACAGACGCATCATTAGGCGACTAAAACTGCTCCTGTCAGAGCTTGAATTCCCAAAATTCCACCCCATGTGGGACGTCACTCAAGGCGTAAGGGGGAAATAAATGAAAAAAATATATATATAAAAAAAAACGAAAAAAAGAAAAAAAAAAAGAAAAAAAAAAACCACACACCACAAACACACGGCGCAATCAACACGGCTTCACCTGCTCGCTCACTTCCTCTCTCGCTCCCGTCTCCAGGCTTCATGTCTCACTTCCGAAAATAGCGCACCTCGTTAGGACACTGCTGAAAATCTTGCACGATTAAAATTTAAGCTGCACGATTCCTCATAAGCGTTTTGGACAGTTTTAGTCATCATGGCTGCGTGAGGATGAACTATTCCTCATGATGTAACACGTGTTCACACTTTCCTGCGGTCACGCCGACATCTACGCCTCAAGGCGAGTGTGTATCTGTGTGCTGGAGCTATTCAACGTCAGGGCCTTCATTAGAGATCAGATTCTTCTTAACAAGCTCTCGCTGACGTTAATTCCAGCTCGTGATCCCTCCTTGTGCCCGGGTGCGAGTTTCACGATCGGAATGATCGCGTGCTCGAGAGCGACGCTTTTCGGTGACTTAGTGTTAAGGATCAGCGCCGATTAATTAGCGAGTTTAATTAGCCCCGCCTCCTCCTCACTTCTTCTCAATTTCTTGCAGAGTGCTAGCGCGCACACACACAAACACACACACACACACTTATCCCCATGCACAAGTAGTGTGTAGTAGGTAGGATGTGATGGATAGGGATATTTCCAGTGCGCTGATGACACTGAGATGATGTGCTGCTCAGGATAAATAAATAAACATGTTGTGTAAGACGTCCCACAATGCAACAGTGATGGAAAATTGTGGAAAAGAAAGCAACATGGACATGATGCAGTAGAGTTATTTCTAAGTTTTCTAAAACTTCTTGCTGTTATTAATAATGCATTTAAAAATCTAATTTTCCCTTGAAGTCTCTTTAATTCATGACAGACGGCTGCGTTTGGTAAAGTTTATCTCCTCTAGTGGAGCTGTTAAACAAGAGGCCACGCCCCTCATCTCATCTAATGGAGCTGTTAAACAAGAGACCACGCCCCTCATCTCCTCTAGTGGAGCTGTTAAACAAGAGGCCACGCCCCCTTATCTCCTCTAGTGGAACTGTTAAACAGGCCACGCCTCCTCATCTCCTCTAATGGAGCTGTTAAGCAACAGGCCACGCCTCCTCATCTCCTCTAATGGAGCTGTTAAGCAACAGGCCACGCCTCCTCATCTCCTCTAATGGTGCTGTTAAGCAACAGGCCACGCCTCCTCATCTCCTCTAATGGAACCGTTAAGCAAGAGACCACGCCTCCTCATCTCCTTTAATGGAGCTGTTAAGCAACAAGCCACGCCTCCTCAATTCCTCTACTGGAACTACTAAGAGACCACACCTCCTCATCTCCTCTAATGGAACAGTTAAGCAAGAGGCCGCACCTCCTCATCTACACACCTACTCCCGTTCTCTACTGAGACGGTCTTGCACAAGGGCAACACCTTAGTCGAGTATCTGAAAGTAGATAAGGAGGTTATTATGGGATACCTTCATGCTCCTTGTCTGACACTCCAGCCTTCCTCATCTTCTTCGGCGTCTTCATGAACAGCGGGAAAATGGTGCGAAGCCCCAGGATGTCTACAAACTTGTGGCAGTTGTCAGCACCCTCGGGGCCGATCATGCTGTGGTCCAGGACCTTAAGGGCGCTAGTCCGAGACAACTTCTTCTCTCTACACACACACACACACACAATAACAAAAGAGCATGAACCAGGACGCAGTGCATTACAGAACTGTTTTCTCAATGTCACATTATTTACCCAGTCTGTCACTTTGACTCGCTTCATGCATTGAGTCCTGAAAAAAAAAAACAGTGCACTAGCTGCAAACATCATCGTGTGCTTTGGGTATTATCTTTTCATACCCAGGGTACTGTAATGCACTGTTTACCGTAATAGACTGCCCAAAATCTTATATTTTTAATTCATATATGTTTCAATTGAAGGTGGTCAAATGTTGCTGTTTCTCTATAATCCTGCAGGTGGTGCACTTTAAGCTATTCGCACACAGGCAGGCAGCACACCATCCCGTGTGTTAAGAGCGATCCTGGAACCTGGACAATTAATCTAATATCAAATCAGGATATATACAAATTTGTGATATTTAGAGAATACGAATCAAATCGGCATGATAATATCGTATCAGGTGGACCCTGGTGATTCTACAAACATCAAATTACTTTAACCATGATAGATTTTTATGGTTTTAGATGATCATTACTGTCGCTGGAGTAGAAACGTAGTAGACTCCTTGTCAGATATTTCTACGTGATATACTAGGGGCACTTTGTCGTTACGAGCAATCAATTTTAAATATGAAAACCAGGTTTGCATATCATAACAAAGCAAACACGATAAATTATTTGAAAGTCCGGCAAGCGAGTGGCACAAACAGCGATGTATGAGAGCTCTCCGACGAGCAACGTGGCACTCTGGGAAATGTAGCTGTCCGTCATGCTGCCACTCTCCTCATCCGGAGATGATGAACGGCACTGTTTATCGAGCTCACGGCAAAGACGGTTCAGGTGTCAGGACGCAGGGAAGAAAAGAGAGCGAGAGAGAGAGAGCGAGAGAGAGGGGAGGAAGGAGGAAAATGTGTGTGTGTGTGTGTGTGTGTGTGTGTAAGAGAGAGATGAGAGATGTGAAGCAGAAAGCTGTTTGAAAGATGCTAGAGTCCCAGCTCAACTGCAATGAAAGTCTAAATCCAGGCGAGACGGACGACCCGCCTCAGCAAAACGGCCTCACTTCCCTTTACTCGTCACCCGCCAGTATGACTTATTTTACACCCTGCTGTTTTATGTTCAGTGCCATAACACCCTCATGCCCTTGATTTCTTTTATGAGAATTTGAACAGTTAATAATAATAATAATAATAATAATAATACGCACAGATTTAAGAGGACATAACTATGGCACGCCTAAATGATGACACACGCACCAAGATCATCAGCCAATCACAAACCTGAGCATGAGGTTCATCAGCTGGAGCCCCTCCCCCTTGAGGAAGCGGTCGCGGTTGGCCGGCAGCATGAGGCAGGAACAGAGAGCGTCGAACAGGTTCTCCATCATCTCCTGCTCCTCGGGCGTGGACGGGTTGTGCCTTTTGAACACCTGACACACAGCGACATAATGATATAATAAATGATAAACCAACGGCTTTATTGCAGCTTAGTACAGCGTCTGTTAGCCGCTGGGGTCGTGTGTGTGTGTCTGTGTGTGTGTGTGCTTTGCGGAGTAAAGCACGAGTCGAAGCTGCAGTTCTTCTGCAGAATGATTCGGTGTCTTTATTTTCCTTTTGCCTTGTTTTTGTGTTGAGTAAAGCAACAGTTTATAGCTGCCAGGGGGTCTGCAGTTTTTACTGAGATTTGCCCGGATATATGGAGCAGTACACGAGCTTTGTGCAAAACAGACGGCGAATAAAGGAAAAGGAAACACATGAAGAGAGAGACTGCTCTGAATCTACTGGGGTTGAGACACAAAGAGACAGAGACACACATGCACAGGAGAGATAACTCACCGAGAGCTGCTGCAGGAGCACATCGATGCCGTCCAGCTCACCCAAAAGCTCTCTGGTGCCTGAGAGACAGAAAGAGACAGAGATGGAGAGAGACACATAGAGAGACATATGAGGACACTGAGAACCAGAGAGGGAGGAGAATTAAGGGATTTGTTTGTGTTCGTTTGTTTTAAACTGTTATTTGCTTCTCCTGTAAAATCGCCACGGTTCCTTTACCGTGACTGACCAACACCGAGGCCACGCCTCCTTCACCCCGTGACTGACATTTATGTGAAGATATTTTAAAGGTAAAACATTTTAAACATGTAAAATATTCTAACTGAGAGTCTATAAAGATTGTTTAAAATTTATTTGGGATTTAAAACATCTAAAACTCTGGTGAGACAAATACAAAGGCCACACCTTCTTCACTAGGAGTGTCTTAGCAGCCACGCCCACTTCAGTGAAATAAGTACAACGGCCACGCCTTGTTTTGGTGATACATACCTCAGGTCACTAGCTAAGACTGTCAGCGACCAGAGGCCTCTAACAGGCGCAGAATAAAAAAAAACATGCAGCTCTTAAATAGGCGGCCAGGTAAATGCTAATGCTAACACTAACATTCTGTGGAGATTTTTTAAAATATTCTATTAATTTCATTTCATTTTCACATCTTTATTTATTTACATTTATAACACATTTATAAATATTCACAATTACCTCAATGTTAGCATGAACACTAATAAGAACACTTATTAAAATTAAATAAAATCTTATCATCCCGTTAAAAAGGGAAGCTTTTGTTTTTTTGTATAATGCCAAAGTTGTTTCAGGGGCTAAATTGAGCTAGTTAGCATAACACGCTAGGCGTAAGACATACGTTAACTTGCTATATAAGCTATATGACCTGTTGATAGCTCTTCTTGTTGCTTTGCTAGGAGTCAAACTTGCCAGAAATCATTTCCTCGATCAAATTTATATATTATCAGGTATAGCCCGGTGTTTTGCTAATTGTCTTTACCATGATTACATTTTGTTAGTTAACGACTAGGTTCCCCCTGTTACATAAAAGGTTTTGCTAATCATCTTTGCTAGCTAGCAACATTCAACTAGAAATCTGTTGCTAGTTATTTCCGAGATTAAATTTAGCTAGCTAAAACAAGACACTGAATGTTATGTGTTTCTAACATAAGTTACCAAGCGAGCTAGCCGATTCCCTCTGCTCTAGCAACTAGGTAAAAATGTAAGCTTTGCTAGCTTGCTTAAGTGCTAGCTTGCTTAGCTAGCTAGGATGCTCCACCTTATTTAAGAAGCACATTTGTCTGTCATCCTGTGTAATACACACGATTCAAATTAAACAAACAAAACATTTATGCAGTTGTACTGGGGTGAAAAATTATTGGCACCCATCAGGGCCATGTAAATGTTTAAGTTTAAAGATGGTTTAAAGCCAAGGTTTTTTTTTGGACTCACCGTCGTTGTTCTGGAGGAGGATGGCCAGGATCTCGCTGCAGTACAGCTTGTTAGCGTCGAACGGCATCTTCGCCTGCGTTATAATGAGACACACTTGTGATCCAAGCACGTTTCCAATTACTACTCTAATTTATGCTATTTCGCCTTATAATAACAGGGCGCCTGTAACCGAATCGAGCTGGAATGAGAGCGATGCTCACGTCTGACCTTTTAATGAGGACAGCAGAGTTACCTGTAGTGACCAGTTTTACAGACTTTAATTTAGTTTGATTAACTTTACAACAGGAAAAGGAGGAGTTGGAGAGGGAATGACTGTTTATAGCTGCTGTAACATAAGCAGTGAGAAGAGGAACTTATTTCACGGATGTGCCACAACATCAGAACTATAAATAGATTAAAATATAAGAATTATTTAATGCCTGAGCTAAAGGGAACATTTCTTCTACGGGAATGAGAGTGATGGTTTACACCTTTGATAATCTGTTCAGCAGGTAAATATTCGCCATGCAAACACTTCTGATCTGATCATTTCTGTCTAGTTGGAATAAACGTATTCTTTCTGCACGTTTGCCTCATGTCGAGGCACCACTAGGTGATGTGAAAAGTTTTTGGATGAGGAAGAAGATCTGATTGGCTCGCCATTTCACCTGCAGTAAAGCATCTAACCAACCAAAGATATGACTGAATTCTCTTAACCAATCATAACGCAGGTTATAAGGCAAGGTTTATCAGGGAGGAAAGGAGGAAGGGAAGTCTGGTCCAACATCACCTTCTTCTTCTGTTATATTTCCGGCAGATCACACTCTCCACAGCAGGCACACTCTTCTTTTTTTTTTTAAGAATGCATGCCTAAAAATGATCCATTCTGATTTGAGCATGTGAACACACACCTTATCATGTAAACAGTTATGTTGAAATCTCTGATCAGGAATTAAACACTGTTCTTGTAAACGTAGCTAATGACACAATATGCATCAGACAACACACATACAGATCACGGAGAGTATAAGCAAGTCTTAAGTCTTATCCTGCTCTCTTACTTTAATCCTCTTGAGGAGCCACTGCATCAGTCCCTGCTGAGCGGCTTCTGTGCAGAGACCCGGTCTGAACTCAGCCATGTTCTCCACCACAGCTGTAACAGCAAACACACACACACACAGACACACACACACAGGTTACTGAAAAGAACCAGGAATCAAACCTGGCTGACCAATTCTGAGGTCGAGCTCCTCCTCTGCCTACATGTCTTTGGACTGCAGAAGAAAACATTTAACATTTTTTGCAAAAGATGTAATTTTTACATTAATAAGAATTTTATTTTTCATCCACATCTTGAGCCACTTCAGGGCATGCAATAGTGGAGGAAAAAGAATAAATCAATAAATAAACAAAACACATAGAAATCGGTTTCTCTTCCTGTCAGAACACCATCAGACCAAACTGATGGTCAATAATTCCACATCCAGTGTGTGTGCTGTTTTGTTTCTTATACATAGTATAGTCGAGCACTGTAGTCAGGTGTGTAGAGTGGAAAACGCAGGGTTTCTGCTTCGCCTGTGATCTAATTACACTTCCTGTGAGAATTTACAACAGTGTGGAGATGCAGGTCCAGAAGAGTTCGTCCTATAAATTTCTAAGACACACATGAGATGCAGACTGCTGTGAAACACAAAAGCACTTTCAGGCAGCAGTGTGTGGTTATACAGATGTGTGTGTGTGCATGTGTGTGGACTGCATGGTGGGTGACAGATTACATTCACACTGCGAAGACGATAAAGCCCTGGGAATAGTGTGTGTTTGCGTGCGAGTGTGTGTTTGTAGCACATTCAGGGCTTTTTCCTTTCTTCAGCTGAACATTAAACATTAAATGCTGGTGTTGCTGAAAACCACTTTAACTAAATCACCACATCCAAGGAACCCACCCACCCACACACACACGCACACACACACACACACACACATTCAGTTCTCTGCAGCGCTGACCCAGTTTGTGCAAATCAGATTCGCCAATTTGGTGCCACACAAACAAACGAAAACGGATGAGTGCAGGAACGTCTGCCTGAAACAGCTGGAAGTCTGGAGATTAGCTTTGTGTAGACGGGCTTTCAGGAGGAAAATAAAACCGCGTGCAACAAGCACTCTTTTTAGAAGACTGTAAGAGTCAGTGTGTGTGCACAGTAGGGGTGTGTGTAATCAACGACACAATGAAGAAAAGATGCACTTAAGGCAGTTTATATGATTAGGAGTGCGATGAGTGTAATGTAATCCACGCAGTGTCGCAAGATACGGTACGAATATTTACATGGTTGTATTCACACACTGTATTACAAGTAGAATTAAGTTAAAGGCTTCAATATAATGTACAGCATGGCCATATGCTTCGCAATATACATTATTAAATTACTAATTATTATTAGTACAGTATATATGTAGATGCACTATACTGGGAAAAGAAAAAACATGTAAGGCCACGCCCCTTTTCAGTGAGCCTCACCCTCCATCCCTGAGCCTGACAGATACACAGGCTACGCCTCCTTCCCTGAGCCTGACAGACACACAGGCCACGCCCTCCACCCCTGAGCCTAGCAGATACACAGGCCACGCCCTCCACCCCTGAGCCTGACAGATACACAGGCCACGCCCTCCACCCCTGAGCCTAGCAGATACACAGGCCACGCCCTCCACCCCTGAGCCTCAGAT
>JAOVVB010000018.1:16035819-16049678 GCA_028570985.1 Heterobranchus longifilis | reverse complement strand
TAATCCTGTTCTTCCTACCTTCCTAGAATTTATCAGCGATGCTCCTTCAACCCTCTTATCCACAATAATAATAACAATAATAATATTGTACAAACTAAATAGTATGATCTATAAACAAACGGCAATCAGCACGAATCCAGTAGAGCTCCAGAATATGAAAGAAAAAGACATCTTCAAAAAGACACCCCCTCTAAAACAGGGGGCGGTAAAGAGCGCAGGTGATCAGCACTCGCTTTCCACCTGCCACTAATGATCTGGGTTTTATTGCAGAAGGCAAACAGTGAATGGTGTGTGTGTGTGCGTGCACGTGTCTGCTACATGAAGCCTGGAGATCCGTCTGCAAGTTTCACTAGTGATGTTTCTTAAATGTTCTAGAATGTATTGCTCATTAATGCTTTCACCGTATAAACTGATGGTTTAAGTCACATTATGGGTTCGCATTAGCACACTGTGTAGCAGTACAGCTCTGTGTGTGTGTGTGCAGCTCGACTTATAATCCATAACACACCTGTCACAAGTTCATAAAGTGCTTGGTTTAGTACTAGGCTGGACTAAACGGCGCTCCTGGACCAAGGGTACCAGGCTGGACTAATCAAACCGTGCCGCCTAGTACCCTTAATCCTGAACGCTCGAGTTCTAAGGTGCAGGAGAATATCGAGGCCACGTTAAACAGGGTCCGAGCCCAGGCTTGAGGGTTCTAGGGTGGACTAAACTGAGTTCTAGGACTCAAGATAGAACCAGACTTAAGACCAGAGCCGAGAGTCCAAGGCTAGACTAAACAAAGTTTAAAAATAATTCTTTGGTTAAAGTGTACCCAAGGCTGGATTACACAAGCTGCTAGAACTAGCTCATAAGACTAACTCTTGTAGTCTAAGCCCAGACTCGAGAGAGGCCGACTCCTACTGTCATTTCTCGACATTTTATAAGTAGAGCTGCACAAAAGGAACATGAAGCATTCAGAAGGAAAAAAAAAAATGCATTCAGATGATTTCTCCAGCCGGTCTCTAAACAGTCTTCACCAAAACACTGCAGTCATAATATTGCGATATTATCCACCATGTTTTATTTATGTTGTAAAAGGATATTTTTTATTTTATATATTACAACTAAATACCCAAAACCCAGTTCATGTCTATTCGGTTTATGTTCAGAGAACTCGCAGTGTAGCAAATAGTAGGGAATAATTTCAGTTCTTGATGATAAATAGTGTGTGTGTGTGCGCTGTTGGTCATGTGATTAATGAGTAAAAATGCATTTAACCTCAGACGGTTTGGGGCAGCGAGAACCTACGGGTGTGGAGGTTTCATCCAGATCTAATAGAAAAAGGTTGCTAGATGAGTTTGAGTTTGTTATTGTGCTGCATCATGATATTATATTCTTCGTGTGTGTGTGTGTGTGTATCACTCCTGCCCGAAGCCCTCGGTCTCCTCGATGGCGAACAGCAGTTTCTCTTTGAGCTGCTCGTAGCTTTTGTACGGAGGCAGGTCGAGGCGGTTAAAGCTGTGAGAAGAGAGGAGGAGTCACAGGTGTAAAGATGATGTCATGTACATACTTAGTTTATAAACTAAGAGAGGGAGAGAGAAACTGTGGAAGTCTAATCTATTATGTTATAAATTACTGCCGTTTCCTCATATACAACAATTTTTTTAAAGGATTTTGGTCCATGTAGAGTTTATATTTAAAGTTGAGAAGAGTGGAGAGGCTGCATACACTCACCATGTGTGACTGCGGGGCAGCCAGTTCTCCTTTCCCGTTTTCTCGATGCAGAACTTCTGCGGTCCGTTACTTCCTATTATGTAAAAAAAGAAGAAAAATACATCATTATAAACTGGAAATTCTCACTTGTAAACAAATTGTTAAAAATCGTGGATAAATTAAAGACTTGAGAAAAAATGATTTCTGTAAAGTTATATAAAGTCACGGTATAATAATTCATAAAAAAGAATTAAAGACGCACTCACCCATGAGGTCAGGAAATCCGCCGACGGGCAGGCGGCAGGTCCCAGTCACAAACTGTAGCAGACGCATTCGTGTCTCGTTGTCCATCTCCTTAACCAGCTACAGCACAGGAGGAAAGAGTGGAAAAGTTTTTACTCCTTTGAAATGACATCGTTCAAGTCAAAGCGGGATTGTACAGAATGACAGGACACAGTTCTGAAAGTAAAAAGTCACTTTATATCTCCTCATAATCCCCTGCTAGACTAAAGGCACTTATCCCAGAGTCAGCTCTCTCAGTACGACGGCACCATGTGATATTTGTAAAACACTATTCGCATGGGATAACTATCATAACTATAGTTAGAAATTATCTAAGAAATTTATACAAATTGCCTTGTGTGAGGCAGAGAGAGAATTTATGGATGTCCGGTTAGATGTATGTATGTATATATAAATAAAAGTTTTGTACCCAGTGTTATTTACATTTCACCTGGTTAAAATCTAATCTAATCTAATCTTTCTGCACACTGTACTGTCGTATGGTGTATAGTGATGTGACCCAGCACCCAAAATACTCTCAATACTTCCGTACCTGCCAGAACCACACGATCTGCTTGCTGGTGCGCGTGTAGTGTTTGTAGATGGTGTTTCTCTGCCAGTCTGCCAGATCGATTTCCTGCATGCCGCACAACAACACCTACAACGCGCACACACACATACATTAAAGAAAATGCAGCACAAACGTGAACAGCACGAGTGTATGAACAATTTGTTTGAAAATAAAATAAAAGTCATATTAAACTGTTTAAAGGTACGTTTCCATCAAACCATCTGCTTTCTTCAAGTTCTGTTTAGATTTTAACAAAACTAATTTAGATTTTTAAAACTAATAATGTTACTTTATCGTATCGTTATATAAGACAATTAGATTTTATTTGTATAGGGTGTTTAATTCAAGCCGTTATTTCCGTAACAATGTGTCTAAAGCAGTACAAAATCGTACCTCAAAGCAACATGTAGCGAATAAAATAACGATAAAGATGAAGCGAGTCACCTCGAGTTCTTTGGCATCAAAATATTGCAGGTACTGCTGAGGCAGGACCTCGTTAAAGCCCTCAAAGAACGCCTGCGTCTGTTCCTCGACACCTCGGGACAACCTCCACTCGGCTACCAGCCTGAAGGGCACACAGAGGTCACGCATCAGTTCTACATCCACACACACACACACACACGTGTATTAATGTGATCATTAAACTCCAGATACAGGACAGCTCAGGTGAGTGATGGAAAGAAAAAAAGAGTAGAAATGTGTGTGTGTACTTGATGTATTCCTCCTTGTTCTCCTCGGTGACCTGAATGTTTCCTCCGTCCGGTTTCAGATCGTGTGTCGAGACCTCGCCGAGGATCTCCTTATCCACAGAGAAGAACATCTCCAGACCACATTCCTCAATGTCGTTGTCTCTGTGTACACACACACACATACATATAACACGTTACACATGTTCTCATCACTTGTTTTATAAAGTATAACCAGTGTGTGTGTGTCTGAGACACTCACTTGATCCAGATGAGCGAGTTGTAGAACTCGGGGTCGATGGACTCGAGGTCCTTCAGAGCCAGGGGTTTGTTGAGAATGCGTTTATAGAAAGGCAGCGAGAAGCCGGTGTCGATGAACTTCCCGTGGAACAAAGCCTGAGGAGTAACACACAGTGTGATCAACTGCAGAACATGTTTTAATTAACTTCGTCTGATTGGTTTCTATTCAAGATTCTATTTAAATGTTACTATTTCAGGCGGTTAAGCACCAAAAAATGAAAATTAAGTACCAGGTCTGGACTTGAATTATTAATATCACGAGACTGAGAAACAACCTTACACGTCAGCCAATTTATTATTATAAATCTATTTATATTCTATAAAATATCGATATTTAAAATACCTTAAGCCAAAACATTGTTTTCGCAACAGGGACAATAATAATAGCAATAACTGAATTTTTTTATTCTTTTTTATGAAAATCTAAATTTTCAGAAACGCATTATAATGTGTTTTTGATTTTCAGTCCTGTCTTTGCAAAAATCTGCAGAAACACACACACACACTGGACATGCGTTAGAAATCTCTGTGCTGTGGAATTTTAAATAATTCTGAACTACAAAGAGATCTGTGTACGAGCCTATAACACTGAGGTGAGATGTGTGCCGAGGTTACCATGGCGATGAAGCGTCCGATGAAGCGGAAGTACTTGAGGTGGTCTGGGTTGATGGATGAAGCTGGGTTGATCTGCAGGCAGTAGTTGTCCTTGCCGGCGTATTCAAACAGGCAGTACATGGGGTTCAGCACCTCGTGGGACAGCAAGAAGAACCACTCCCTACGGGACACGTCATGTTACCGTACGGCGCACTGCATCACGTTATGTCGCATTATATCACACCGTGTCACGCAATCACATTGCCTCAAATGATAGCACATTATGTCATGTGACTTCGGACTGTATCACATTACAATGCGTTACGCCGCACTACGTGTGCTATATCATGTCGCGCTGTACTGCATTACATCACATCACGTCATGACACTATATCGCATTACATCGTGTTGTCACTTTATTATATTGAGTTGCATTACATTACATCACGCTATATCAGGTTAACTCATGCTACTATGTCATACAGTCATGTTTTACACCACATCGAATTGCATTACGTCAAGTACGTTATGTATCTTAAAAAAATAAAAATAAAAAATTAAAAGTGAAGCTTGCCTTGCTACACCACCGTAGTCGAGTCCTTCCTCTCCAGGGAAGATGATCCACAGTCTTCGGCGAAGGTCTTGGGGATTGATGCTCATTATCTGACAGAGGCAATGTTATTTTATAACATTGTAACATTAATTATGAAAAACACAAACTTCTGTAATTAAAAGTTAAGCGATAATACTGACACTTTACCCTAATTGTCCTGACAAAATAGATTTATGCAAGTTTCTGACTTTTCCATAAAATTCTTAATTGTTGTCTAAAAAGTTGGCACACGGTTTAAAAATTCCAATGTGGTGATGAATATGAAGTCACCTGCTGGAAAGAGTCCTCGAACAGCGACTTGCGGCTCACCGTGATCTTGATGTGCTGCGGCATCGCTAATTGCTATAAAAAAAAAAAAAAAAAGGAAATGTAAGTTGGGAAAGAAATTTTTTACATTTTTTTATTATTATTATTGTTTAGGTAGGATGGACATGAGGGGAAACGCTGGGTACAGTGCCTAGTATTCATGAACTTTTTTTCCCCCACATTTTGTCACGTTACAACCACAAAAGTAAATGTATTTTATTGGGATAACAACAATCATAAAGTTACTGTTTCTATACTATAGTAATTAAATAATATCTCGATCAATTCCGATTCAAGTAATGATCAGTAATCAGTCGTGCGTATACGTAAAGAGCGGTGTTATTATACCGTCAGTGTCCCTGAGATGACCAGCGCTTCCCCGTCTCATGTCTCTTGACTTTTATACACTGAACCTCATAGGTGTAGTAACCCATGACATCACCACTGTGTGTCATACTCTGATCATGTCACAGCTGTTCCTTATTGAATGACTCCAGCTCCACCGTTCCACTTATTTCAGCTTCACACTAATGTGTTTGAACGGCCCAGTCAAAGGCCAGGGCTACTTTGCAAAGCAGAACGGGCAAAAATTTTTCACTCTCTGGATGTGCAAAGCTGGTAGAGACATGGCCCAAAAGACCTGCAGCTGTAATCGCAGTGAAAGGTTGCTCTACTCAGGGGGGCTGAATACCAACGAACACCAGACTTTTCAAAATCCCAATAAAATACATTTACGTTTGTGGTTGTAACGATACAAAATGTAAAAGAGTTGAAGGGGTATGAATACTTTTGCAAGGCATGTGTGTATGTGTCTTTCAATTTTAGTTAACAAGATTAATGAATGATTAGAGAGTTAAACAGTGTTTAGCCAGTACCCACCGCACACCAGGTCTTGAAGTATTGAACTTTGGCTTTGAAGTCGCGCACGTAGGTGATCTGAGGGCCGTTTTCACTGAGGAGGAGGAAGAGGGACAGAAAACACACACATCAAACACACACACAGGCACGACACAACGAGCGCCTCATTCCTTCAGTGTCATTCCAAAAACCTAATAGTTAGTTTAGTTTCTAAATAGCTTTCAGTTTTTTTTCTTCCTTGAACTGTGATCTCAGCCGAATGAAAAACTTTCACTTTCAGAGATGTGAAACCAACACGAATGTAAACATCCAGCGTGTTTATAGAGGTCATGGCAACGGGAAACGTTCCTGCTTTGCACCAGGTTCTTCCTGCTCTACAGGTTTCGGCGTGATGCGATTTAATTGACTGTACACAAAGAGAAAGGAGTCATTCAATCAAAACGCAGCATCATAAAAATAACCAGTGAAACAATGGAGACGGATTTACTGCTGCACCCTGAAACTTTAATAGAATTAAAATACGACGCCTGGAAGGCTTTTAATTCTCCCAGAACACAGCGACGTGCCGATGTGTACATTTTTTAATTTATAATAAGGAACGAAATTCAACGTTAATGGAGCTGTTAGCGTATGAGAAGTTATTTTCTTACTGTACATTACAGCAACCGTGACGAGTCGTTCTTCTAATTAATTGTTAAAAGAAATGCAGTTTATTATATCTGAGACAATACGCGCGAGAGAGAGAGAGAGCGCGTAAATAAACAAGCTGACTGGATCCTGCCACTGGAGACTCCTTCCTTTATTCTCAGTCTGTATTTGTTAAATAAAAAGTGTGTTTTGTCAACGTTACCTTAACGCAAGATTGTATTTCACATGGACTTACTTATAAATGATTTTAGTCGTTTGTAAATTAAATTCTAACCGTTTTTTATTTTCTAGTTTGGTCAATCAAAGGCATTTTTTTTTTACGTGATAATGTAAATTTGATGTAACGTGACCTTTCGGCAATACTTATATACAGTAATAGGTGTGGGTGGGTGTGTGAGTGTGTCAGTGTTTGTATTGTATAAACCGTACAAAATAAATATTCTTATTGTTCTGAACGTGTGTGTGTGTGTGCGCGTGACCGAGGCTCACAGGGATGATTTTCCTGTCCGTGGGTCGATGTATGTGGTGGTTCTCCTGTTGTGATCCACAAAGTACGGGATCCCCTCCATGGTGAACCTCATCTCCCAGCCCTCGGGCAGCGGCTTCTCGTTCAGCAGCCTGAGCCAATCAGAGGTACGAGTTAAAGGCTGAGCGAATGTCGTTTGCACACTAGCTTCTAGCTAAACTTCCGCTATTACACGACAGCTACTAACAAGGAAAGGTGAAGTCTAGCATGTACTTCATGGTTGTGGCACTGCCAGGACTCGATGGAGTCCCTTTAAATCTGAACAAAGCAATTTAATATTTAAATTCATACATGTAGCACTGAACTTCCCCAATTCCCTCCATCTGCAGCAGGGTGTGTCTTCGCATTTGACCATGTATTGTTTAATAGTACAAACAGCTCAGGTTTAAATCGTCATTACCCTTGAGTGCGAGGATCCTCCCACTGTGTGGAGCGGGTCGGGTGGTGCACGAAATACGCTCGGCCATTGGAGTCGGTTCTCTTCTCTGAAAAACAAGACACGAGAAAAATCAACAACACTGTGGCAAGTGTGTCGTATAACCGACAACAACGCTGGGAATGTAGAATTAGCTGTATATCATCAAGAGACACATTTCAGAAAACTGAGACGGCAGTAAAAGATTGATTCATTGGTTAAAAAAAAATTCTTTTTTTTACCCCATCCGTGTGGCAGTGGGCCGAGTGGGTCAAACTCTTTATTCTGGGCAGCAGCAGCAGCAGCCTGATCCTGAACCTTCACGAAAAACAGGAAAAAGTTATTTTTTAAAGCAACTAGAAAAGCAGAACATAACGAATTTGAGACTTTACAAAAGGTTTGATTTTGTCGATATTCACGTGTTAACGCATGTGATTAATCTAGATTTTTTTTTTCCTCATAAAATGAAATCATACTGTATGACCAAGTTTGACCCTAATGGCTTCCCATAATCACAGTGATAATTGTGATAATGACACGTTATATTCACGCGGATAATGAGATGACCGAGGAAACATCACCAGGTGCTGAACGGCTTCAGATGGAGGTTTGTAGATGGAAGCAGTGGCTCAGGCTGCTAAGGCTCTAGGTTGTTGATTTTCAGATCTGAGGGTCCGGGTTCGAGCCCCGTTGTGGTGGATTTTTATTATAATTTTTTTTTTATTGATTGACATCACTAATTCATTTCAAATAAGAATTAACGATAGGACAAATCATCCTACAGCTTTCAGGAGAATTGTTATAACTCGCATGCTCTTATTTTAATAAATTCCTCCAATCTAAAAGGTGTCAAATACTTTCTGTAATTGGTGGAAAGGACTTCAGGAGTGTTAAACTGAAGCGGTCATTGACGTAAAAAGCCGTGATCCTGCTTAGAAATTTATTTGTGCTTATTTTAGGGCAGAGATTGCTTTTTATTACTTGTTTACTTTTACCAAAAGCATTAATCTAATCACAAGGTCACTATAGTTTAGTTAGCTTAGCCTGTGGGTTGGTTGGCCGAGGTACTGTATCTTTCTATCTACCTGTGAGAGGTGTCAAAGCGGGAATACGGTGTATAAGAGTAACACCTCCCTTTATTTCTCTTTATAATCCCCTGCTACACTAATTGCACTTGCAGCACTATTGCGGTGTTTCACTAGTGCTTGGACACCATCGGGGTAGAAAGTTCTCTCAGTACACCAGAGACACCATGATCTCCGTCTGTCTGATCACGTCTGAAACGCCGGCCTCCCAGGAAATCGTCGTTCAGGGAGGTACGGCTTTCTTTAAAATGTTCAGTTGTCGCCTTTCCCTTCATAAATTAAACAGTTCATGTATCGGTGCCTCGTGTCGTCATTTATCAGCTGCATTATTGATGTTGCATGTTGTGGGTTCAGTCCATGTTCTGGCTGAATGAACGTTACTCACTAGCTTCATTCATTATAAAGGATCTGCTTCACTGATTTAACGTGTACGTGTAAGTCACACGCCTGCTTCGGGGAAATAATAAAGAAAAAAGTGTTGATCATCAGCTAAGATAGCGAATACTGATTAACTTACTGATTTATACTGTGTGTGTGTGTTAGAGAGGGAGAGAGAGTGCGTGTCTGTTATTCCTTACTCCGCACATGAAGCGCTGGTTGAACTGTTGCATGGCCCCCTGTAACTGGCTCCTCTGATGCTGCCACTGCTCGTAGTTGCGCACCGTCTCCACAGTGGGGCGCTGCCATGTTGTCGTCCTGCTCACGTGATCCACAAAGTATACACGTCCTGATTGGTCCAGACGCCGCTCCCAGCTGTAAACACACGACACGTTAGTCCAAGGCAGCTTCGTTTTCGTGGCATAACACAAAACATTTTCCTGGCATTTAATCCAGAATTATTATTATTATTTTTTTTTTTAGGCAAATGTCTGTCTCTGTAATTTATTTAACATCTCTCTCTCTCTGAAGCTGAAGCTTTACCCCTGAGGCAGAGCCTCGGGTCTCTCCCACGACGTTCTCTTCTCCACATGGTCCACAAAGTACACACGGCCGCTCTGGTCCACTCGCTGCTCCCACCTGCAGCCACACACACAGATTATTATTTTTACAATGAATCCAGAGCTGTATGTGTGTGTGTGTGTGTGTGTGTGTGTGTGCGCGCGTTATACCCTGGTGGCAGAGGCCCTGCGTTACTCATGGACATCCGGTTGGACTGAGGGGCAACCTGGATGACAGGGGCGGGGTCAGGGGTGGTGTTAGGGACCCGCACCGGTGTCTCTGGCTGGGCGGAGCTGCTGCTGTTGTCAGTGACTGAAGGGCATGCTGAGAAAAAAATAAATAAATTAACAGTGAGATGTGTATGCGCTCAGAGGAAAAATACACAACAGTAATGACATCATGAAGACTGACGTGGAGCGGACACGGGTCGCTGTGGGGTGGGCGGCGGTGGACGAGAAGGTCTGGGTGGCCTGTGAGGTCGTGACATGGAGGGAGAGTCGGTTCCGTTGACGGCGCGTCCGTTAGGAATGTCCACCACGCTCGGGGACGCCTCTCTGCTCCTCCTGAGATGACACACAAACGTCACTGTCGGTTATAAACTGGAATAAGTCACTCACTCAGCTGTGTGTGTGTGTCTATGACACAGGGCGAAAGGTCACCTTGAATCGACTTCCTCGTGAAGGTGCGACTCTCCGTTCGTCGTGGCTAAAACAGAGAGGAGAGGAAAATATTCATCAGCATCTCGGAACGGATTAAAATCGCTCATGAGAATTATAATGAATTATAACAAATAAAGCAGAATGTTTGTTTGATTTCCATGGCTACAGAAATCCTGGTGGATGGCAGGGATCTGGGATTCCAGCGCCAATCAAAATTCTAAACCAGTGCTTCTGATATTTCTACTTGTTGTCATGGTAACTCAGTAACTAGAGAGAGAGAGAGAGACTCACTGTTGTTGTTGGCCTCGGCAGAAGCGAACGCTGCCGGGTCGACCTGCATGCCGTCCAGACACACAGCCAGATCTCCAACAACATCCGTCTGCTCCTTGTCTGCATACAGCGGCAAAGTCTGCGTCACGTCGCTCACTGTGTACACACACACACACACACACACACACACACACACACACCAGGAGGGATGTCAGGATGAAATTCTGACTGTCAGTTACACACAACTCTGATTTCTCTCACATCCTGTCACTCTAGTCATTTGTATAGACGCCAGCAAAGAAAAAAAAGGTCCACTATATACAACAAAATAAACACTTTATATTTCTATTAATTTCACATTTCAGAGATCTAACCCTCACCTTCATCTACCCACATGTGAAGAGTTAGACAAAAGTATAAACATTAACAATTAAACACTCTTAGATAGGAATGATGATTGTACAATATAAAGTGACATATTCTTTTTATTTATTTATTTATTTTTTTAATCAGCACAACCAAGGCCATTTTACTCTACAGGTAGTCTCCGACCTACAAAGATCCGAATTACGAACGGACCGAACATTCGTAGATATGAACAAATTGCGGTAGCTGAACGCCATTTACTATTTTTTTTTAGACTAGAAATCTAAACAACATTTTCAGTGTATTAGTGAACTAATAAAATGTCTAGAATAAAAGTCCAGAATATTGTATGTGTCTGTGTGCGCGCGGGAGAAATGAGTCAGCCTCACCGAATCAGTCCGAGAGCACGATGATAGAAAATGTCTGTCCTGTAAAGCTGTCCTGACGGTGAATAATCCTAATTTTGGAAAATCCTCAACAAAACAGAGTACACAGTTTCCAATACAGTGGAAAACAGCTCTGACGACACTGTGAGATTGACCACTCCTTAGGCGCAGTTATGGTTTTTGGTCACATGATGGCAGTGTGGGGAAAGCGGGCCGAGATTTAGTTAACTGGATTGGTACGATTTACGTTGTATATTCATGTTAAAGATGAGAAAGACTCACTTCGGCAGACTTGAGGACAAATTCGACTTATGAACGTGATCCTGGAATTGAATTCGTTTGTAAGTCAGGGACTATGTGTATTCAGTTTTATTGCCTTCTACAATGTACCCACAGGAAAATCTCCCATAATACTTTTCAAATCATGCCCTAGACCTATGGCAAAAACAGCTGGTGTGTCATTATACGTCCCTGGTTTCTGTCACAGCACTAAAATGAAGTTCAGCAGGTCACACTGGTTGGCTGGGATGCTTCGAAAGCAACACACAAACCATCACCACTCACAATCACACACTGTATATTTCACTCATTTACGTAATTGATCGTTACATAAACCTTCACAGAAACAACCGACCCTGGTCTCCTCTACACACGCTGTATCACACGCTCCCTGGACACACTACAACTCTGTGTTTTAATCTTAAAAAAAAGATAAAAAAAAAAAAAGAGAACTTAACTCACGTGACCCGACGTCCTCTTACATAAATGACACACTTACTATCGCTGACATTAACAAACACACACGCACGATGACCAAACACTAGGCAGAGGAGGAAGCAACACCACACACACACACACGCAAACGGAAGAGACGAACAAAACAAAGGCCCAGTCAGTACTGAAAACACTCACTGCGTCATGCTCACGCGCACATACACTTGTTTTCCATTGACACAATAATCATGTTTCTATGCCACTTTTGTTTAAATAAATAAATCTTATAATGTAATATTTTAAGCGCTATAGATTTTACTGTGTGATCATCTCTTTTCGAAAACATCAGAGATATGCATCTTCTATTTATTTATTTTTTTTAAATAAAAGCCTATTTACAAAATCACCACAGGGTGGTGTCTCTCACACACACACTCAAAGGAAGGAGCCGTCTGCCATCTTTTACATAAACGAGCTCACAATGTTGTGATTGGCTAGTGTCGCTGATGGACAGGGGAGTGAAAGATGATGCCCCGCCCACCCAGAGACCAAAACGGGCCGGCTTTGCTCTCTTGACGAGCAGCTTTGTCAGTTTTAATATGAGTGATGTCCAAATAGATGATGGCCTCATTTACACACACACACACACACACACACACACACACACACACACACGGCTCTGCTGCCTGTTTAACTCCCACGCCACTTACACGACTGTTTTGCATGGCTCATCTATAAAAATATAAATGTAGTCCTCAAAAACGTCAGCAGGTGTCAAATCTTGTGGCTGAAACCCCTGAATTAGAGCTGAAATCCACGTTTACGTCGTGAGCTTTCGTCTGAATGTTTATACACATGCCTGCTCTACGACGGTACTGTTTCTATAGTAACAGCTAATTCGTTAGGATCAGTGACTGAACCAGACACGTCAGGGTGACTTTTTGTTTCAGGGTTATGATCACATGCTGTTCCGGCACTCACGCTTCATGTCGTTGCTCTTGAGCGTCTCGCTGATGTCGAGCGTGGTCGAGCCCAGGAGGTTGGACTTGAGCGTCTTCTGGCTCCATACACGGAACGTCAGCTTGCTGAAGGGTGAGACGATCCTGCAGAAAAAAAGACAATAAACAAACGAGTTAGTGGTAGCAACTTGTACCAGGAATTCTGGATTCTGATTGGTCAGAAGGTGTTGATTAGTTGTCCATGACAGCAAGTGATCTTTGGTAATGTTTATGGAAGGAGTCTCCAATGTCAGACAGAAATCTGCTTCACGAAACTGGTGTTTATGCTTTAACGTGAGCGGCCTTGTTTTGTGGTCGTTCCCACATCATTAGGCGAAACATTAAACTGATACGGGCGGCTTGGCTTCCTTCCTAATGTTTCAAATATAAACGTTAAACAAAGTCATCTGAACAAAAACCAACGCCAAGTTCAGTGCGTTTCAAAGGAGCCCTGGTGTGTGTGTTCTCCACCTCGGTCAGGTTCTTCGGTCCTAATGAGAAAGTGACTCTATTCTGAGTCGACTCACGGCAGAAAGTGAATCACGCTCGCCGTGCGCCATGTGCTCTGGAGATTGTGATGAATAAACAACTTAAACTGACACTGGATTATTGATCGATTCAGCTACGCATCACAATCCTTTGTGCAGCAACACTGTATCGCAACATTGACTCCAAAAATCTATTCGTTTAAGTATCTTTTTTTATAATTTATGCCATTCTCTTGCATTCGAGTTGTTAAAACGTCACCTCTATAATCCTACAGGTGGCGCAATCTTCACACACTGCCAAGCAGCACAGCGTGGTTTTGTTTGGAATCGTAGCAGAACTGGAAAACAATATAAAGTGAGTCATTAGCCCGATTCGGACGGGCCTAGTTTTACAGGGGGTCGTTAGAGAAATTTCTGTTTCACAGACGTACTTTGTGATTTTAATCCCGTCCGAATCTGC
>JAOVVB010000018.1:15979181-15990561 GCA_028570985.1 Heterobranchus longifilis | reverse complement strand
CATCAGTAACACACTGCGCCACCAGGGACTCAAATCCTGCAGTGCCAGACGTGTCCCCCTGCTTAAGCCAGTACATGCACAGGTCCGTCTGAAGTTTGATAGAGAGCATATGGATGATCCAGAAGAGGATTGGGAGGATGTCGTATGGTCAGATTAGTGTTTGGTGGCGAAAGAATGCTGAGTTGCATCCAAAGAACACCATATCTACTGTGAAGCATCATGGTTTGGGGCTGTTTTTCTGCAAAGGGACCAGGACGACTGATCCATGTAAAGGAAAGTATGAATGGGGCCATGTATCATGAGATTTTGAGTAAAAACCTCTTTCTATCAGCAAGGGCATTGAAGATGAAACGTGGCTGGGTCTTTCAGCATGACAATGATCCTAAACACGCCGCCCGGGCAACAAAGGAGTGACTTCGTAAGAAGAATTTCAAGGACCTGGAGTGGCCTAGCCAATCTTCAGATCTCAACCCCATAGAAAATCTTTGGAGGGAGTTGAAAGTCTGTGTTGCCCAGCAGCAGCCCCAAAACATCAACAGGAATGAGCCAAAATACCAGCAACAGTGTGTGAAAACCTTGAAGACTTACAGAAAACGTTTGACCTCTGTCATTACCAACAAAGGGTATATAACAAAGTATTGAGATGAAATTTAGTTATTGACCAAATACTTATTTTCCACCATAATTTGCAAATAAATTCTTTAAAAGATTCCTACAATGTGATTTTCTGGATTTTTTGTCTCTCATAGGTATACCTATGATGAAAATTACAGGCCTCTCTCATCTTCTTAAGTGGGAGAACTTGCACAATTGGTGGCTGACTAAATACTTTTTTGCCCCACTGTATGTGACAAATAAAGGCCTAAACTTACTATAACATATACCACATTCTGCACCTTCGTGTATGTATACGCATAACCTGGCAGTAAGTGTACGTATAAATATTTCCTCCTGTGGGTAGATTCATTCACACAGCCGCCTTATTTGATAATTTATCTTTATTGAATGACAAAATAAATGTGTTTTAATGATCTTGTTCAGCCTGCGGGAAAGAAAACAACATCTCGGTTAAAACACAAGTGATAAAGAGCACGTTACAATATACAGCTTCATTCGACTACTTACTTCTTTCTCCATTTTCTTTATTTCCAGCTCCAGTTTTCTGATTTTCAGCTTTGTGTACTGGAGATCTGCTTTCCTTACTTCTAGTTCTTGGAGCAAATATCTTTTATATATGTAATTGATATCTACTTCCTGTAGCAGAAAGAGACAAAGGACAAACACAGTTGTCAATAACCAGGACGCGTGCAATAGGTTTAAGTTTAAACACACTCTCGTACCTCATCTCACCTGTTCTCTTGTTGTTGTATGAGCGTGAGGTGTGTGTGCAGTTTGTGTGCTTTGTTCATTCTGTACACAGGAGGGGAAGAAAAAAACTGCATGAAGATTATCATAAGGAGCTCCTGAAGCTGAAAATGTGCTCAAACGAGGTATTGATGCTAAAAAGTGTGTAAAGTAAAAAACACCATTTACATAATACTCATCTCCTGCTTTTCATACACATTTATATTTTCATCAAACAAAAACATAAAAACATATTTGCTAAGAACACTTTCATGCCCTTTTATGTTTTAGTGACCATAACTTTTTGAATTGAAATCTTTCAATGAACTGTCATTCAGATGAAACTATATGTTTAGATTTCACATGAAAAGACATAAACCTGAAAAAGTGTTTTATTCTAAAATGCTAAATTGTTAAGATATTGCAACATAAATATGATGTGGTTACGGACACTACAGATTTTTGGGGGGGAAAAATACTTAATTTTGTACGGAATGCTTTAATTTAAGCAACAGTTTTTACAGGTCATATTCTGCTAGAAGCCAAGTTCATCATCAATACTCATGAAGAAATATAAATATTTTGCATTTTAAATGATTATTGTTTGAAGCGAGACAGTATAATGCTAAAAAATGGCCGTTTCATCTTGGCTGAAGTCAGCAACTTGAGATTTTTAGGGAAGCGAGATCGGTCACTTCCATGTTGCATAAACTTCAGAAGTTGTTTCTTTGGCCACACACATTTTCTGTATCATATGTATAACGTAAAAAAATTAAATCGGCACCAATATTGTGTTTCGGCCGAAAGTGTTCACTCAGACTATGACACACACTTACATTATTTTTAATCAGCATCTGCTGAACCAAAGGAGGATCCAGAAGTGTCCGGACCTTTCCCACCACCACTGCAATACAAGGAGTTCAAGATGATTAAAAATAAATAAAAAGAAACGAATGAATGAAAAAATCGGGGCGCTTACAAAAGTAACGAGTGCGACTCTACCTCGGAAAAAAGGCTTCATTTCCTCCGCGGAAGTCGTTTCCTCTATGGCTGTAATTATGGGAAGAACGTTACTCTCCTGTAGGACGTCCTCTCTGACTGGACATGACTCTGATGAGGGACAGACTTCAGCAGGAGCGTGGGGGACGAATACGTTCAGCGGAACAGCTTTCTGCGGATACACACATATACGTTCTACTAAGAGAAGGTGTCCGGGTGGATCAGCACTTCATTTTATATAGTGTTTAAACAGAAGGTTTAACAGAGAGGACGGACGTCCTGAGCGCCGAGCGGTGAATCCAACACTAGAAGGAACTACAGTCTGCCAAGCTGAACGCTTCTCCTCTTCTTCTTCTTCTGTGGTTTAATGACGGCCTCGTGCTTCCTCATCTTCCCGGTCTCTTATAGCAGATTTTCCGGACCAGACTTCCTTTTAAACATCTGATGCTTCCTTCCTTTACCTTGTTTTGTTCTGTCTTAACTCTTCGTCTGCTTTATCCGACACTTCCCCACACTCTTTCTTCTCCACATGTTTCCCTTTCAGTACCACTCAGCATCTAGTTGGAGTTCTGTAAGACACCCTGGTTATCTTTTGGCCAGTCCTCAGACCGCACCACACCTACTGTGCAGTGGAGACGTTGTAACCATGCAATCTGTCCAGTTTCTGTCGGACTGCTCATCATTTCTGCTCATCACATTTGTACAGAGAAGTGATTTGAGCTACCGCAGACTTCCTGTAGCAACCGAGCATCATTTTCCCTCCAACAAGGTGTTTCCTCTTGCATAACCGTCGCACACGTGGACGATTGACGTGACTGTGAAATGAAATGTTTTGCTGCTTCTGCCTGAAAATTGCATGATTGTAAAAAAGTGTACAGGTATTCCTAATAAACTGGCCAGTGTAGATAAATCAATTCACACAACCTCTCATATTTAGTCATTTATGTTTTATGTATTATTGTAAATATGTTATTTTATACTTTGTTCAGACCTCGATTTTATTTTAAAGCAAAATTTCCAAAAATAACCTGACACCTTCAAATTTTTGGTTTAAAACTCCAGCACATTTATCTTTTTTTTGTCAATCGAAAGTGTAGCCACTGATACCTTCGCAGTCGGCGTCCCCGTCTTACCGGTGTTGCTCTGACAGCGTTCACAAGACTTCACCTGAAATAAGAGTTAATAAATTAATATAAATAATTTCACACATTTTAATTGAAAATCTTTTGTTTTATTTGTCTGGAAGGTAAAAACACACATGCAGTGACCTTCTTGCTTAAAAAAAAAAAAGAGAGACAAAATAGCAGGTCGCAATAAAAAAAGCATACGATTGAATTACGGACAACTGCAGGTGCTACTGTATGTTGGACTTAACTCGGAAGTGAGACGTCAGACGTCGGAATTACGACATGTCTGAACAGGAGTTCGAGCTACAAAGTGATTCCTCTAACATGAGTGATGTATTTAAGTGGTGTTGATATGATGTCACATGGTTTGGGACAATTTCATGACTTTCTAAGTAGGAATTATGAGTTAAAGACATTTTTCTTCCAGCTCAAAACGGGTTAGGGCTCAGCGAGGTCACCTCCGAACTGGATCAGCGACCCTTCATGAGAGTACACTGGGAATTTTGCCGTGTGAACGAGGAGCTCTTAGGACGTACCCACTCTGTCACGTCCTTTATAAGCGTTGGCCAGTAGTACCCAGCGATGACCCTGTTCCTGGTGCTCCGCACGCCGTGATGGATGCCAGTCTCGGTGTTGCCATGACACTCACTCAGGGCGAATCTCTTCTCTTCCTCGGTCATGACCACCAGCCGCATGTAGGTCTTGTTAGGACCCACGTAATACAGTCTTCCATCTGTCAGGAAAAGAAACAAGACTTTTAATGATGAATGTATTAACGATGGACAGGAATCACCAGGGCACACCCGACACGATATAATCACGATACCTTCGATCACCACCAGAGAGCACCACCGGTGTATATAAACAAAATGAATTGAAAACATCTTGAGATTTTGGACTCAATTGAATCCATTTTTTTTCCTATTTCTATATAGCATTTACATTTACAGCAAGGCATTTTAAGCATCACTTGAATCTCACTCTCTCAGGTAATGTTCCAGAGTTAAAGGTGCAATAGATGATATTTTTTTATTTCTTACTAGCACAAATTATGTGGGTAAAAAAAAATGTAGAAAACAATTTTTAAACATGATAGGTTAAGTAATGGTCTGAGCACAGGGACGATCCGCTCCGGAATGTTTGTTTAGTGGCTTCAATAGTCATTTTATAGACACTTTCAACATCAAACCACTGAACGTCTGAGTGCACTTTAAAGCGCTATTCTGACTTTTCTTGTTGATGCTAAGCAGACGTCTGACACAGTAGGGTGTGGGGGGCGGAGCGTTGAGTGAGTGGGCGGGAATGTGGGTGGGCTTGTGAATCAAAATCAAGTTACTTAAGTCGTTGAAGGTTTCCGCGACGTCACATCAGACTTGATTTTTAATGGAAAAAACGTTGCAGTTGTGCGAGGAGTCCAAGATCAGATAATCTGTTTGGATATAAATTCAAAAAAAGTCTAGACATTTAAAGAAGACAAAAAAAATCGCTAGCTAATGTTAGCTATTACTTGCCCTGTTGTTTGGTTTATATCTTGGTATTTGTCTGAAAAATATTTTGCAAAGGGTTTTACAGCAGGATGGTCTAAAAACACTGGCAAAGTAGGATTATTGGGATTGGAATCATAATTCGAAATAACATGTTGGCCAACGTTACTTTCTTCTTCGTTACATTAGCTGTAAACCTCATCGATCGTTGCAGTTTTGAGAGAAAAAAAAGCAAACAATCTAAAGCAGTAACTCTCGCGTTATTTGTGTGTTCTTATTACGTTTTGCATCGATAGTGATAAGCTAGCCTAGACGATAGAGTCGCCGACTTATCAACGAGCGTCCATGAATTTGGGGGCGGAGCTTGTGAGCCCATCCAGAAAAAAAAGAATGTGTTTTTTTTTTTTTTTGGCTGTTAATTTCGAACATCAACAATCGCTCTTCAGAATCGATTACTTTTTTCTTTACCCGCTGTGTTCGACTCACTTCGTAAGCAATAATAATAATAATAATTTTTAAAAAACATGTCCGCATCCCTTCATCCAGCTGTATTGTGCGAGTGTAAATTTTATGTTGATGAATCTGAAGCGGACTACGTTATAATCAAATATCATTTAAACAGATCCTAACCGTTTATCGTTCCGCAGGTGATGGTTTTGATTTGCCGTCACTCCGTCCACAGGGACACGATCGATTAGGGTTTGATAAGGAGAGCTGTTTATTTGTTTTATACACTTTGTAAGTTGGGAATAACCTTGAGCACGCGACAAAAAAAACAAAAAAAAAAAACATCTTCTCTTTTGCACCTTTAACCGATTCGATCCACTTGTGATTCGACTCGGAGTCGGTTTGATTCGGTTCAGATCCGAACACAAAGCGGCTCACTGAACCTCTCAGAAACGTTTCTCTTCACCATCAGGGTGAAACTGTCCGATAAACCCGCTGCTGATTTGTTTCCCCTTTTTTTTTCCCCCGCTGTTGTTACGGACGGCGCAGATCAGGCAGGAGTCGCCATCACGGTACATTAGCATTAGCTTAGCTACCTTTGATGATGAACTTGTCGCACGCGCGGCGGATGTCACTGCGCACTCTCCTGCTGCAGTCCGGGGTGAACTCTCCCTCCGACAGAAAACTCTGCAACAGCTGGTAAAACTCCCGCGTCTTCATCCCGCGCCGCCCGATCCGCGGCCCCTGCTCGATTTGCGCCGGAGTAGGAACGAGTCGGTCCCGGTGTGTTTCTACGGCGCATGCGCTAAATCTACTGCCTCTGCACGCGCTAAATCGTAATCTAATCCAGCCCTTAACTAATGCAAATCCAGCCTGTTTATTATACATCATGCTTTTTTTTTTTTATATTTATTATCATAACATAGTATAATAATATTTAAAGAGCACGTGGGTATGGAAAGTAGGGCGGTAACGTACTTGTAAAATAGTTTAATAGTAAAAAATAAATAAATAAAAAAAGCTTTAAGTCGAAATTGTTTAAAAGAACAGTGATCTATTTTCTATTGCTTTTATTCCTGATTCCATAATGGGATTAACAATAAATTTTAAAATTATTATTAACTATTATTATTATTAAAAAAAAAAAAAACATTAGTAATAAACATGAGTAAAATGCATTTATGTTGTCAATCTAGGTAGGCCAACTGGTGATTATGAAATCCATAATGAACTCCAGTCAACATTCACACACTCACTCACACACTCCTGCATGTCTTTGTAAGGCGACAGAGCAATTTAATGCTAATTTATGTTTAAAATAAACGATAACAACAGTTTGCAAATAGCTTTAAATGTTATTATTGTTGATAATAAACTTCTTCTTTGTCTTTCGGCTGTTCCCTTTCAGGTGTCGCCACAGCAAATCATCTGCCTCCATCTAACCCTATCCTCTGCATCCTCTTCTCTCACACNNNCATGTTAATTAATTGATTATGGTTAATTGAACATGCATGGAAAACATTGTTTAAACCCTTTACAATGAAGATCTGTACAGTTATTTGGATTTTTACAACATTATTGTTGAAATACGCAGTCCTGAAAAGGTTTTTTTTTTTCCTTTTCTGAGTATATTATTAAATTAATAATTTTCTTAATTGGAATTTGGTATTATTCAATAAATTTAGAAGAGGTATTTGGCTTTAATAAATTTCATGAACATTCAATATTAGAACTAATACTCTGGTGAAATATTACAAGTCTAGACTGATATTCATTGTTTAAAACTGAAGCCAACCAACAAATAGACAGACAGGCTTAAACACTGACAAAATATGTCTTTTTTATTTCAAAAATTCTTTTTTTTTTCTGTGTCATATCTTTATGTCAACTTATAACAATTAATGTCTCTAAAGTGCACATTTTTGTCCAATTATATTAACAAAATCAATAAAACAATGGTAAATGGTGAAGTAGCGCGCATGCGTGCCTCGCGGTGACGTCATCATCGTGCGCGAGGACCGGGAAAGAAGGCTAATTCGAAATCGCGACGGAATTAAACCGAGAGGAAGATGTTCAGTTCATCTGATTAAAATCGGAAAAAACAAACAAGTAGTAATGTATTTTATTTTACACAGTTTAAAGTGTCGGTTACAGTTACTTTATGTTTTAGTGTTAATGTGTGGTGTTAGACAGTGTGACCGTTGTGACGGTTGTGACGGTTGTGACCGTTAGCTTCTCTGTTTAGGTTTAACCGTCATTTTATTAATTAATTCAAATATCTGGTGAAGTTTTCTGTAACATTTATATAATAATAATGTTCGGAAGGAGTCGCTGTATGAAAGTATGAGGAAAGCTAGAAATATATATGTTGATATTTTACATTTCATATTAAAAGCCTAATGTGTGTGTGTGTGTGTGTGTGTGTGTGTGTGATGTTTCCAGGATATCAGGCTTACAGGAAAGAAAAAAAAGTGATAAATGAGGGTTTATAAAGATGATACACGTCCTGGTTCACGTCACCCGTCATGTTTAAATCACAAACACTAAATCTTTGTAACATCTGAAGAACAGTTTGATGAAGCGTTGATTTTGTTCCTCGTGAGTAATAATAATGAATAACCTGATCCTTTCTGTCTCCTCAGCGTTTTTCTGCACACTGAAGATGGCAGCCGCTGCTAAGACCCCTCCGGGCGCCGACCCCAAACAGCTGGAGCGCACGGGGACGGTCCGCGAGATCGGATCTCAGGCCGTGTGGTCGCTGTCGTCCTGCAAGCCCGGTCGGTGTGGCCCATGGTTTATTGTATGATCACATTTAAAACGGTTTTGAGTTCAGCTTTTGTTACTTGTGCAACCGAAATTTTCACTTGGTGTGAAACTTTGTGCTCATCCGTCCGAGCAGGGTTTGGAGTGGACCAGCTGAGGGACGATAATCTGGAGACGTACTGGCAGTCAGACGGCTCGCAGCCTCACCTCGTCAACATCCAGTTCAGGTAGAGATTCAGAAGATCCTACTGGATATTAGTGTGTCTGCAGTAATTGGGTCTGATCCTGTGCTCATGAATATAACTACTTCCTGTTTGAATAACGCTGAGATCGTTATTAATCTGAAAAAAGTCTATTAATAAATCCCTAGTTCTGATAACACGCACCATATAACCTGAGTTAACAGAAATATTTGGGTTTCTGGTGATTTATGGCATTTCTACACACGGTGAGGGTGTGTTTACTTTTTTGTTGTTGACTGAAACGGTTTCAGGCGCGTGTTTTCAGCTTTACGCTTTAGAGCAGACGATGGGACAAAAATATCTCGTCATGATTTTTACGATATGCGATACTGTTTCACTATACTGAGGTTCACAAAACCAATTACCACCTGTACAGCAGTGTGGTCTTAAAAAAACTGTTTGATTAATTGTGTGATGTAGAATCTGCTTAAATCCAAATGTATTTCTTGCAAATCCTAATTAATTGCTTTCGATTCAGAATTTAATTCTCACAATTCCAAATATTTTTTTCTTGCAATTTAGATTTTTTTCCAGAAATTCCATTTTCCTTGCAAACTTAAACTTATTTCTTTCAAATCTTTTATTATGTTTATGGCAATTCCAATATTTTCCTGCAATTCTGACTTTATTTATCAGAATTTTCCACACGTAAGTCCACGTCATTTCTGTCCCTCTGACGCTCCACCTGACAGACAGTGTTCTGGTCGGTGATGATCCCAGCCTGAGTCTGAAGCTGTTGGCGTGTGACGCCTGTCTTTATGTGTCGTCTTTAGTCTCCGTTAGAGCTCAGAGCTCTCTCCAGGGATCGAGGGCCAGAAATGGAAAGAGTCATAACATTTTGTACTCGAGTACAAGTACTGTTACTTCAGTGAAATTTTACTGAAGTACAAGTAAAGTTACCCTTATAAAAATCTACTTAAGTAAAAAGTAGCTCATTAAAAATGTATTCAGAGTAAAAGTTACAGAGTTACTTTTTAACAGCTTGGGTGAGACGGGGGCTTGTAGTGTAGTTCAAAATAGACAAGCGGATATAAATCTTAAACTAGTTGTTTTTAATTGAAGGAACACCTTTGCTAAAGCTGTTGTTTTTCTTGTGCTTGAAATTAAAGTGGTCGCTTAAATATGACCAGGGTTTTGCTTCATAAGAATTTAATGGCATTTGGCGCTCAGCTGGTTCTGCATCACTGGCATCTGTTCCGTCCGTCTCTGTCGTTCTTGTGAGTTTAGCGCGTTTGTTCTCCGTCAATCCGTCAGTCAATGGTTTCCGGGTGAAATTTTTTTCCTTCCCCATTGCATTATTTTTATTATTTTTAATTTTCATTAATTTATTTTTTACTCAGTAGCGAATTTGAATTCAATTGTAGCGAAGTACAATACTTTAAACAAAACATACTTGAGTAAAAGTGAAATTATAGATTTTAAAAACTCTTTAAAAAAGTAAAAGTGCACAAAAAAACTACTCAGTTACAGTAACGTGAGCAGATGTAATTCGTTACTATTATTTATTACTGCGAAGTCAAAAGTGGAAAAATAAATATTAAGAAACAAATATAACATTTTAGAAAGGTCATTATTTTAAATGATTTATTAAAATATGGATATTCTTCTCTCTCAGGTTTATATTAGTTATTGTGCTTTGTTTAATTACGCTTTAACGTGTTCAGAGTTCTGTAATCCAGTCACGCGGTCGTCCTGAGTCGTTAGCGTCGCTGACGTTTTTTTTGTCCCCGCCGCAGGAGGAAGACGACGGTGAAGATGCTCTGCATTTACGCCGATTATAAATCAGACGAGAGCTACACTCCCAGCAAAATCTCCGTCCGGGTCGGGAACAACTTCCACAACCTGCTGGAGATCCGGGTACGAGTCCACGCCCACATCCTGGAGCTTTGTATACGCTCTTATATTCTGTCTGTTTGGAGGTGAAATCTGTAAAGAGGAGTTTTCTTTAATTAATTACTTGCATCCAGTTTCAGTAGATATGAGATGATCTCAGACGAGGTAATCATGAAGAAGGTAAATGTTATGAGAGAGAATTTTGGTGCATTCTTACCTGTGGTGCGTGTGTGTGTGAGCAGCAGTTGGAGATGGTGGAGCCGAGCGGTTGGATCCACATCCCGCTCCTGGACCTGGTGAACAACCCCATCAGGACCTTTATGATCCAGATCGCGGTGCTGGCCAACCACCAGAACGGCCGCGACACACACATGCGCCAGATCAAAGTCTACACCCCTGTGGAGGAGAGCTCCATCGGCAAATTCCCACGATGCACCACGGTCGACTTCATGATGTACCGCACCATCAGGTGACCCGGAGCTCCAGCTGGTCCGTGAGACGCGACGGGTGCTGATGATACACACATCGTCTCCCTGACTGTTCGAGTGTTCTCTGTAACAGGGTGGTTGTTTGTTTTTCTTTTTGCTTTATCCTGAATTGTCTTCACTGTAAAGTATGTTTTCAGAATGTTTACTGTACAGATAATAAAATAGATTTTAGTTTTGTTCTGTTTAAATCCTGCCTGTCTTTGAGTGATTTCTGAATCGTGTCTTTTTGAAGAGAGCACAGAACTAACTAGTCTATAATTAGAAACCTAAACCTACTTCAAATCCACTTATAGTTATATTTACAGGTTAGTTTTCACTTCAGCATCTCCACGCTGCTCTTCAACTCCTCTGTTCTGAAGATTTTGCAAAAACTTGACTGTAACAAAGCCCTCGTACTGGAGACTCCTTCCTTCCATCAATGTTGGATAAACATCTCTTTAAAGAAAACTTCATCACATTAATCACACTATTGTAGAACTGTTACTATAGAATGATAACTTATTAGAGCAAGCACCTTACTATACGTGTGTGTGTGTATATATATATATATATATATACATACATATCTACACTACTCAATAAGTTAGGGATATTATTTACATGAGTGCTTTTCCTATTTGCTCTGAATTTGAATGAAATAAGTAAAAGTTCCC
>JAOVVB010000018.1:15965344-15978458 GCA_028570985.1 Heterobranchus longifilis | reverse complement strand
CCTAACACACAGTATGAGTGCAGATCAATCCCTGCTATCCGTTATCACCCAGATGAGGATGGGTTCCCTGTTCAGTCCGGTTCCTCTCAAGGTTTCTTCCTATTACCATCTCAGGGAGTTTTTCCCTCAGCACCGTCGCCCTCGGCTTGCTCACCAGGGACAATCACTATCACTATACACATTCATATTCCATACAAACTTAAATAATTCTTTTGATTTGGATGTAAAGCTGCTTTGCGACAATGACAACTGGTAAAAGCGCTATATAAATAAAATTGAATTGAGTTGAATTGAACTATCCAAACACCTTGTTCTTTTCTGAGTTCCACTTCCTGTGAGCGGTTAGAACATTTCGCTGAGTGTTTGAGAGAAAGAGGGAGTGTGTGTGTGTGTGTGTGTGAGTTTGTGAGTGCATGCAGGCATCCTGTTCACGATGGTGTTCTCGCCTGCAGTGATGACACTCGCCCTGACAAAACGCAAAGTGGAAACAAGAAGCCATTTCGTGTGCATGAGGTGCGGCTCGAGCTCCGTCTAACAAGTGTGGGAGAGAATCTGATTAATAAGGAAAGAAAAGATGTTTGGAAGTGCCGTCCATCTGATTGCTTTTGCTCAAGGTAAGATTTGTTTTATTATAATTTGAATGATTTTTTTTTTTTTTTATCTTTAAGAACATCAGTTATGCTTTAAGAGCTTTATCCAGCCATGTGGCTCTGGCCTGACCTTAAAAATATTATCACTTTTTTTCTTCTTCTTTTATGTCTTTTGTATCTCAGTGTAGATTGTAATGGTTACATCATTATATATAATCTGAATTATATTTATCATTTACAGTGAATTCATTTCACTCATCATCACCGAGCTTTCTCTGCTCATCTGACCAGTAACCGTTTTTTTTTTTTTCATTATCAAAAAATTTATAAATCTGTTGATTAGGTTGGTTTCTACAGAACGTCTCCACTATTTGAGACATATTAAGACACAACTAATAATTTATCCTTTATAAATTGTGTCTATTTTTTCTTTTCATGCCAAAGTTAAACTTTTCCTACATTTGTTTCTTTACAAAAAGGTAATTTGTTCAAATCCCAAAGCCACACTTTTTAGGAAAAAAAAAGCAGCATTTTTGCAGTAAAGAGGAAAGACGCAATAAAACATCTGCCTAAATGGAAATGTAACTGGTGATAAACTGGCAACGTCGGTCAGCTTTAATGCAGAATATTGTTTCTTATTTGTCTTAGACTAAATAAAATCTATTGCACTGCAGGAAACAAGAGGAAATCTGCATGAACTTCTTAACATCATATTATTATTATTATTATTATTATTATTATTATTATCATTATCCAATGCATGCTGAGAAAACGATTGTACTGTTTTATATATACTGTATATATACATACGAGGGGCGTTCTTGTCAAACCAGGACTTGTGATGACATTTCTGGTGAATGAAGGCGTTAAAGTGATTGACATTTATAGACATCAAACACAATACGGTGATGAGACATTTAGTAAATGACATTCCATAAATTTGGACGGTGAAAACATATTAAAGAAGGCCGTACAGTATGTCTGTGAATGACGATCCGGGAACCCACTGCAGTCGTCCGCATGAGCATTAAGAGAGTGGAACGCCTGATCCTTTTATGGAAAACTGACGGATAACTTGTCACCAATTTGAGGACGAATAAGAGACGCATCTGTCTGTGTGAACTGTACACCAACACCACTTGCACATTACAGGAACTCAGCTGGGTGTTAATATCACATCCCCTGACCTCGCTACGAGCCATTTCCACATGTTTGGACCGTTTAAGGAGTTCCTGGGAGGCCATCGTCTTAGACATAAAGCAGGCAGTCTGATTAAGAAAACTTTCTACCTTGATGTGTAGTTAATGTTTGAGATATTATTACCCTTAAAACCCATATAGAAGGTTTTCTGGTCTGCGTTAACCGGGAGGCTTCAGACTTCACACTGTGTATTTGTGTTTTCGGTCGTCAGGTCAAACTAAAGTCATCATTACTTTTATAGAAGGTACATTTTACTACTACCAGAATGTGGGAATGGAGTTGGAAAAAAGTAGAACTCTAGAAATGAGCATATTATTATTATTATTATTATTATTATTATTATTATTTGGTCATAGAAACAACCGAAGACAGCCATAGAAACTCGTGATTGTGTGTATTTGTGCTATTTCTTTGCCTTTGTGACCCAGTTTCTAATTTTTTGCTCAGTCGTGTTCGGGGAAGTCGGTTAGAATGGACTAAAATTATGTTCATCATATCGCCTATTTTATGCTGAAAAAAAAAAGTTATGTCACTCTGTACTGCACAATCCTAAATATGTTTATAAAAACAAATAATGGCTTAAATGCTCTGAGCTTTACTGCACTGCACAGTCGGGTTCCTCTAACCAGTTTGTCGTGCATTTCTTTATTCCAACAGTACAAGTAAATTTGAGTATTTTAAAATTGTGATTAATCGTGAATAACCACAGACTATGACTGTAATTAACTAGATTCAAATTGAATTCAAATTTTTAATCGATTAATAGCCATAGTTATATAGCGCCATAATTTAATTAGAATCTGAATAAATTGAATATATACTGTGTGAATAATGTTTTTACAAAAATTGATTAACATTCTACTCTCTCTCTCTCTGTCTCTCTCTCTCTCTGTCTCTCCTGTCTGCACCATTCTCTCTCTCCTTGTATCACTCATTATAACTCTGTCTTCTTCTGTCTCTACCTCTCTTTTTTTAAAAAATCTTTTTATCTGTGGCTTGGTCTCGAATCCACTCTGTATCTGTCCTGATCTCTCTCTCTCTCTCTCACTCTCTTATTTATTCCTCATTATTTTATTTGTCCCACTCTTTAATTCACTCTGTCTCTGTCCCGATCTACCTCTGTCCATGCTTTTATTTGTCTCACTCCCATAATTATATTCCCTATCTGTCTCTCTGTCTCTCTTTGTCTTTCACATTCACTCTGTCTGTCCGCAGGTCTGTCTGTACGTGTGTCACCATCACGCTAACTTTTTCTCTTTCCCTCTAGTGGCTGTGTTGTGCATCTGCATGGTGACCAGCGCTACAGACTCTACAGTTCAACCAAAATCTTTTTACCCTGGTCCTGTACTAAACACTACCGTGCCAGGACCAGGAGACACAGACACACCAGAGCAGGACAAGAGCACTACAGATGCTGTTATTAGTACAGACACTCAACCTCCTCATGGTACCACCAACACATCTGATCAGCAAAATGTCACACAACTTAAGCACTCAGGCCAAGGTCTAATTCAGCCCGTCACCACACACGCCCTGGGAAATACCACCAAGGAATCTCCTGAAATTAAATCTAACACCACTGAATCTACCACCGCTAAAGCTACTACCGATAAAGCTACCACTGCTAAAGCTGCCACCACTGAAGCCACCTCTGGAGGTATGAAACAACACACTTCACCCTTTATACACATTCTCTCTCTCTCTTATACACACATACACATAAACCTCTTACATAATAATCAACCAAAATTCTGATTTTGTTCCTGTGTGTGTGTGCGTGTGTGTGCGTTTGTGTGTGTTGATCAGGTCTGAGTTTCTATGTGGACTTATTTAGGTCAGTGCAGTGCGTGAGTGTGTGCGTGATGTTGGCATGTGCGTGCATGCATGCATGCATGCATGCGTGTGTGTGGTTTTGTGTGTCGTGCATTATAAGGTTGATGAGAAATGCATAAGGAGTGTGTTGAGAGGATTAGATTCGCAGTCAGCTGGAGGATTCCACTCTCTCTCTCAGTCTCTCTCTCTCTGTGCTTTATAATAACCTGAGTGTGTGTACAGCACATGTTTATACGGATAAATACACCATATTTATGAATTATACTGAGGTCTGAGTCGACAGAATAAAGCACAGACGCGTCTACAGTAACGACCTCATTAAAGAATTCACAGGTTGTGGACATGCAGATGAAGGACGCCGCTGACTTCCCTGGTGACATCATGTTTCCTGGCCTGCATGTGCACACTGGAACATGATCAGTTCTTAAAATATACAATCAATATATTACAGTTATTAACATTACAACTTACGAAATAAATATTAATCATAGTGTATTATTTCACTACTTTATTATAATTTTTTTATTAAGGGAGAAGAGAAACCAAGATAACTATACAGTGAGAGAGACAAAGAGAGATAAAGACAGAGAGATCGTGACAGAGAGACGTACTGAAAGATTCAGAGATAGAAACAGACAGAGAGCAACAAAAAGAGAGATAGAGAGAAGGAACAGTAGAAAGAGTGTATGAAAGCGAAATGGAGTGAGAGAGAGAGAGAGAGAGAGAGAAAGAGACGGGCAGAGTGACAGACAGATCGAAGACACATCAGAGGAATGAAAAGGTGCAGCAGTGAGTGTGGTCGTTAAAGTGCCGTTAAAGCCGAGGTGCGAGCAGCTGGAGCTCAGAGTCAGTTACTGATAACAGGCCAGAGACACGCCCCCTGAGCACTGAGTACACAACTACGCAACAGATACACAACTACACAGCTACACAATACAGACACAACACATACGCAGCTACACACGTACACACTTACACAGCACTTACACAACCACACGACACATGCACAGCTACACTACAGATACAAAACAACACAACTACACAACAGGTACACGCTTACACAATAGATACAGTACTTACGTACACAGCACTTACACAACCACACCTACACAATTACACAACATGCACAAAACAACACAACTACACAACAGATACACAGCAGATTCACAACTACACAGCGCTTACACAATTACATAACACACTTACACAGCACTTACACAACCACACGACACATACATAGCTACACTAAATGTACAAAATAACACAACTACACAACAGATACACAATTACACAACACACTTACTCAGCACTTACACAACTACACAGCTACTCAATACTGTACATACACATCCACACAACAGGTACACATTTATATAGCATCTACACAACCACACAACACATACACAACTACACATCAGGAACACATCTACACAACATACACAGCTACATAACTACACAACAGGGACAAAATAACAGTACCACACAACAGAACTACACGAGAGGAAAACAACTACACAATGGATACACACTTAGACAAATCCAGGATCCAGGATCACATACAACAGGTAAACTCCTAGACAACAGGAACACAATTACACAACAGGACCACTACACCACGGGAACACAACTACATAGCATGGACATAAAAACTCTACCACAACAGGTGCACTACAGCACAGATATGAGTTTGTAAGTTGTGTGGAGCAGGAGCACAGTGTCTGTAGGAGCGCACCGAGCCGGTCTGCGTGGGTGTGATGCCGTCTTCCTCCAGAGTGTGTTGTTCTAAAAAAAAAAAAAAAAACCCATGGAGTGATTCAAATCAAAACTAGAGTCAGCCCGCTGTGTCTAATTATACACACAATTGTGTGGAAACATCAGGGCTTCACCCGTGGTAGGTTTCACACACTCATTCGTACACAGTAGAAGAAAGTTAGACCGATTGTTTCTGACTAATGAGCGTCTGATCCAAAGTGTCACACATTTATGTTGTAGTTTGTTGAAAGCTGCAGCTGCAGTGTTTGCTCGCTTGATTGTTTGCGTGCGTTTGTGTGTGTCTGTGGGACGCAGACACACACATCTAAGACAGATATGTAGTCAGTTTCAATTTTTTTTTCTCTTTTACTGCACTAACCACAAGAATCTCGCGCTCTTTCTTTCTCTCTTCTTTAGTCTCTCGCTTTCAGGTAGACTTCCTTTGACTTCAGCACACAGCTACACCATTACACCATTAAAAAAAACACACACACACTTTAGCTACGATCCTGTTAGTTTCACTGTAGTAAAGAATTTATATGAATTATTGGAAAATATGTTTTTGTGTTTAAAAAATTACACATTAAACTCAGTCTACCTGAGCTAACGCAAGTTGATTAGCGAAAGACTTTCAAGATCATATTAAGTGGTCAGAATATTCACAGCTGGTTAGCTGAAATGCGCTAGCTAACACAACTTGATTTCTGAGAGATTTTGAAATCATATATTCAATTTACTGATATTGATACTGACGCGAACTAATACTGGCTAAAACTGGCTATCGCGTTAGTAAGCGCTAGCCAGACATGACGTCTGACAGGATTCGTCATATATATTGCTAATGCTAACTCCTTATCTAATATGAACTAACTTGAAATGATTTTTAAAATGATTTCTATTCTATAGTCTTAAATTTGCCTGTGAATAGGCTACTGGCTAGCTTTTCAGTTGTGGTTTCACATTTGCACAAGTGCACTTTATGTTGTCTTTTTGTAGTAGTTTTGTTAATTTATACAGTATTGTTAATTTATCTCGTACGCAGTCGTTTCACTATGTACTGCGAACTGTATATGGTTAAAATGACAATAAAACCTACTTGACTTGAATCTGTCAGCATTTTCTGAGGAAATTTTAAAGTCAAATTTATAAATAATTACAATTTTACAACTATTCCTGGCTTACCGAGCTAATATAAACTAAACTGACAGGATTTCTGACAGGTCTTTTAGGTTACAGTCATACATTTTTAAACATAGACCTCACAGCTGAAGTTTACTGAATAGTATGAGCTATCCTGGTATGATTACTGAAAGCATATTTTGTAAGTATTCTTAATTTTAATTGTCAGTATTATGCAGCTTGCTAATATGAGCTAATCTGAGAGGATTTCTGTGAGGATTTTAAAGTCAAATTCATAAATATTTAGAATTTCATTGCATTTATGGTTTATTGAGCTAATATGAGATAAACTGACAGGATTTCTGAGACAACTTTTATGCTACGGTATTAAATTGCATATGAATACTGGCTAGCTAGCTGATATGAGCTAAACTAACAAGATTTCTGACAATAATTTCAGTTCACATTCATACATTTTGTAGTCCTCATATTCAAGATAGATTCATATTCGATAGTATGAGTTCATGTGACTTGGTTTTTGCTAGCATATCTATCTCAAATTTTGTAAATATTTATAATCTTAACTATTGTCATAATGCAGCTTGCTAATATGAACTAATCTGACCGGATTTCTGAGAGAATTTTAATGACAAATTCATAAATATTTGAACTTTCATTGCATTTATTGTTTATTGAGCTAATGTGAGCTAATCTGACAGAATATCTGAAAACTTTTATGGTATTATATTTTATTTAATACTGGCTAGCTAGCCAGTTTGAACTAAACTTGCAAGGTTTCTGAGAGGATTTTAAAATCTTGTTCACAAAGGCTCACAATATTTACTGCTAATGCTAGCTGATATGAGCTTAGCTATCAGGATTTCTGAGAGGATTTTAAGGTCACAGTCATTTGTTTTATAGGTCTCACGTTTAGGTTTTCATTTTCTGTAGTATGAGTTTACATGAGTTGTTTTTTGCTAGCATATTTAGGTCAAATTTTTTAAACATTCATAATCTTAACTATTGTTGTTATACATCTTACTAACATAAGCTAATCTGACAGGATTTCTGAGTGGATTTTAGACACATTAAAAATGCTTACAATGTTATCTAATGTTTTTGGTTGTATTCATCAATGCCTTTAACGTTTATAGCTAATGCTACATCACTGATATAAGCTGATTTGCGGGAGGCCTTTTAGGTCATATTTATACATTTTATACGCTTCAGGGTTACATCTTCATAATAGGTAGTACGGTCAAATATGACATGATTATCGGAGAAGATTTAATAAATCTTTTGTAAAATTTCATACTCTTAAAAGCTGCTGCTGAGCAACTTGCTAATATGAGCTATTTGAGTGGATGTGCTCATAGTCACAGTGCTACAGTAACTAGTTGTTATAAGATAGCTTGGCAGGGTTTCTGAGAGAAGTTTTAAGTAATGTTCAAAAATGTTAACAATATTTACTGCTAAATGTTAACAATATTTACTTCTTCTGAGAAGATATTTCTTACTCATCATCCTCTATATAACCGAAATGATGACAGTTCACACACTTCACTGTTGACACACTTCACACTCTAACGTAACTATGTATTTGTGTCTGCAGGCGATCAATACGGTGGCGGAAAAGTTGCAGGTAAGAGTTGATATTTTTGTGCTTCTATCCACAAGTAGCAGACACAATGTTTTCAATAAAGTATTTATTCTGTTTTAGTAAGTCTGCTGTTCTCTGGAGGGGCGTGGCTCAGCAGTAGCTCACTTAAATAGACATGGAAATGGCTCGTTCAGAGAAGTAGTGAAACAGTGTTGCCAACTTGGCAACTTTCTTGCTAAATCTGCCAACTTTCCAAACCCTATTTAGCGACTAGTGACAAATCTAGTCACTTTTTCTGGTGTTCTTGGAGACTTTTTAGAACTTTTGGATACTCAATTTTGACCCACATAGCAGTCATTTAAACTAAATTCTAACAGTTAACAATACAGAACACAATTGATATATGTAATGTGGACCTAGACAAAGCATTAAAGTCAAGAAGTTATTTTGAAAAGAGATGGTCTATTGGCAAAAAATAGAAAATAGCACATTTAAAGTTCTAAACATATTTACAGTGTCTTTTCCTTGCTTTTTCGCCCTCCCACAAGGTTATTCCTTTTTCCTACAGTATTCGTTACAATTGCAAGCAAATTGTCAATCATGCAAATTAGGCGATGATGTCATTTAGTGACTTCTATCGACTTTTAGTACAGCCAATAGCTACTTTCCTTACTGAGGAGTTGGCAACACTGGAGTGAAATAAAGCTTTATGGCCGATGTGACATGATTATCAGCGGATATTTAGTAAATCTTTTGTAAATGTTCATACTCTTAAAAGCTACTGTTGAGCAATTTGCTAATATGAGCTAAACTAAAAGGATTTCTGAGGGGATTTAGTCATAGGCCCCGTTGACACTGCAGGTCTTGATGCCCAATTCTGAATTGTTGCCTATATCCGATTTTTTGGACCGCCTGTTTACATGTTCTTTTACCTGTGACCCATATCCAATTCATTTGTTTACACTTGCCATACCATCTGAAACATTGCGCATAAAAGTGACAACTTCAGAGAATTGTGCTATTTAATAGGCCAGTTTTGAACATGTAATATGCCGTATGAATAAAGCAAATAAAATTTTGGATGTATAATATGTGTAAAGCCTTTTCGACTGACATAATTTAGTCTAGCCTATGTTATCCCTTTAACGTTTGGTACAGTATAACAATTTATATATAACGGTAACGACAACCCCAAAACAAGGTTATATAACGGTAATATAACCTTGTTTCGGGGGTCAACTGGCGACAAAGCAACAACATAGGATGGCAAACACCGGTGTACCTCCCCACCGGAATACCGGTGGCCTCCCCATCCACAGACTCTTCTTCACGGGACCTGTTCAGAACAGTTCTTGGTATTGGGCTTATCCACTAAAATGCTATCCATTTGCTGATAGAACGGAAATGTAATTTGTCCATTGCGGCTTTTATTATTGTGGTCCTTCACTTCCTTGTACTTAGATTTAAGTTTATATAATTTTTTGCTGACAAGAGCCAGGAACATTTGTAGCCCTGCTCAGTGATATCATCAAAAAACAGATTTGTTTCTGTATGAGCCTTTCATTTTATGAAGAACCGACTCTTCTCCCCACAGGGTGAGAAGGCAGGTAACTTCAGCCGTCGACCACTGCCCCACATTTTCCTCCTCCATGTCACCTGCGATGTTATCATTTACCCCTTCCACACGCACTTTCACGTTAAAATAACAATAAGTCATTAAACCGTGAATAAGTACAAAAATGTTGATCTCGAAATATCCAAATGCATGCGTTTCCTGTTGACATGGTCATAGAACATACCTGATCTGTGTTACATATGACAAAAAAAATTGGAATTGGGTGACATTTAACTGACAGTGTAAACGAGGCCATAGTCACGGTGCTAGCTAGCTGATGTGGGCCAACTTGGCAGGATTTCTGAGAGGATTTTTAAGTAATATTCACAAAAGCTAACAATATTTACTGCTAATGCTAGCTAGTTCATATAAGCTATGCTGACAGTACTTCTGAGAAGATGTTTTTCACTCATCATTCTCTACATAACCGAAATGATCACAGTTCACACACACTTCACTGTTGACACACTTCACACTTTATACCCTTCCGTAACCATGTATTTGTGTCTGCAGACAAACCACCCAGTGGCACAAAAGCTACAGATAAGAGTTGATATTTTTGTGCTTCTTTCCACAAGTAGCAGACACAACGCTTTTAATGAAGTATTTATTCTGTTTTATTAAATATTTACTATTCATATATTAACATATGTGTGTTTTCTGTTTATTTTTAGGAATCTTTTTTCTTTTGCTCATCATATTTATCATCTTCATCCTTGCTGTTGTTTTGTATATTCTTTGGAAGAAAGGAAAGGCAAGATGAAGAACATTTCAAATATGTTTTTTTTTTTTATAGGTTAAATGTCAAGGTCCTGAAATGACTGACTTGTGTGTGTGTGTGTGTGTGTGTGTGTGTGTGTGTGTTTACTTGTTTGTGTCCCCCCCAGAGATATTCATTTGACCTGACCAATGGCGAGCATGACACTCCACTCCGCAGCATGGAGCACACAGGAACCTTCGAGCCAAGCAAAGGCAAGAAAGCTTAATATACCCACCATGTAGGAATGATAAAGGAAAGCAAGGGAGGGAGAGAGAGAGAGAGAGAAGTAAAAGTTGAAAGAGAGAGCTTGTTGCTTAGCTCTGCTGTTCTCTGGAGAGGCATGGCTCAGCAGTAGCTCATTTACATAGACACTGAAATGGCTCGTTCAGAGAAGGAGTGAAATAAAGCTTGAGGTTTGAAAATAGGCTTTATCTGAGTGGCATTTCAGCTGAAGCATTTACACACAAACACACACTTTGGTTGAGCTCTGAGACCGTTGTTAACTTAATAGTAAAAGAAAAAAAGATGAGCTCTTTAAACTTCCAGTTGAATGAAGAATTTGTTTTTATTTGTTTTATTTTATTTGTTCACTGATACTGAATAAGAATGCGCTGTGAATGGATGTTGTCATTTCCTTTGTAGAGAGTTGTGTTTGTGTCCCAGACTTCAAAGACTGCTAAGCTTGTCAGATATGACATCACTGATTTCTCTAGTTGTAGTATTTACATCCGATTAAAGTAACATCCTGTGTTAGTCAAGCCATAACGATAATTAAAGGTTCTTGCTAAGTCACCTAAAACTTCAGATGTCACCTTTTATACATTCTCCACCATCAGTGTATGTGAAGCACATGATTGTGTGATAAAGGCCGTACTTACAGTGGGGATTCTTAAGTGTAAAAACTGGTGGAAAGTATTAAAATGTACTTGTTAAATCCACTAAGGGTGAAACATAAGTGTTAGAATTTTAAAGGTTATGGACAAAAGTTTGCTTACTGATTGGAACTTACTTCAGCTCTGAGAAGTGTTTTGAGGTAATAAAATCCGACATGGCCATGATGACGGATGTGGGTTCAGCACTGAATGATGTCATGGAAACGCTCTTGGGTGAGAACATGACTCACTGCCTAGCTGGCCTTGCTGGTTTTACTAACTTGCTCCTTAACTTGCATCTTTTGCACAGGATCTACTATGAACCTGGATTACGTTCAAGAGGAAAAAACGAACAAAACCAGTCCTGTAGCCAACGGATGTTCTGGAGAGACACCTGATCAGACACCCTGCTCTGGTAAAGCTTCACTGTGCTAATGATCATGTGATCCTGCGCTGGTCTGACAGTAGTGCTGCTACTGATCACACGTTTATATTATTGCTCTGGGTGTAAAATGTTACAGCTACTGAAGTAACAGCTTGTCCACAGGAACTTGAACGGTAGACTGTTTTGACCTTTTTTGTAAGGAGAAACATGAATGTAGGGAGAAATCATGATTATTAAACATGAAGGTAAGGAGTCTCCAGTGTAAGAGCTTTGTAACTGTCAGACGTGTAACTTTTAACCTGAGTTTTTAAAATAAAAAAAATAAAAAAAACTGTAAAGAACTTATAGTAATGAATGTGTAAAAAAGTTTTCGTGTTTGTGATTGGTCGTTCTGTAAAAGTGGGCGGTTCTTGCCAACAGATTTAGCATCAGTTGCAAGGCCAGCTAGTGAGACTGGTGTGGTTTAGGTAAATGACACTTCTTTTCCTTTCTCTCGTCTGCCCTTCAGAGCACCAGAACGTTCCAGAAGAGGACAGTTTTTCTTCTGATTTGAGTCTGGATTTGCCGGTGAAGAAAGTGGAGTTTAATCTGGATCTGGAGCTGATCGGTGGAGACCCTGATCCTGCGAAAGAGCCCACAGTCGAAACGACGGACAACGACAATGAAAACAACAACAACGACACGAACACGGGTGTGTGCAAACAGGGAGCTTAATTTCTTATCTCTGCGGTGTAATCAGACTTCATCAGTGGTATAAATATGCTGAAGTCAAACCGGGATTGATGATGAGTTTCTCATGAATAAAGGAGTAAAAGCAAAAGATTGACATTTACAGAAGACGTCAAGCACAGTACGGTGATGAGACTCTTAGTCGCTATATAACATTTGAACGGTACAAACATTTTGAAGGAGGCCGTATGTCTGTGAATGCCGATCCCGGCCGGAGTGGCTCGGGGCCCACTGCAGTCGTTCCTGTAAAAACTTAGAGAGTGGAACGCCTGATCCTTCAAAATCTATGAATAACTTGTCACCGACTTGAGGACGAATAAGAGACGCATCTGTTTGTGTGAACTGTACACACACTCACCAACACCACTTGCACATTACAGGAACTCGGCTGGGAGTTATTGCCACGACCCCCGTACAGTCCTGACCTCGCTCCAAGACATTTCTACATGTTTGGTCTGTTAACGGAGTTCCTGGGAGGCAAGTGTTTTATACGTGAATTAGACAGGCAGTTCGATGATGAGAAATAAGTGCATTAGTGGAGCAGGGGATTATATCAGTGGCGATTTCTTTAAGACTGCAAGGGAAGCTCAGCCTCCCCTATAATGTCACAAAATTAATGGTCAAATTATGTACTATTGTATTAACATTTTATTGACTAA